>RYFJ01001626.1:0-444120 GCA_003991445.1 Oryza meyeriana var. granulata
GGCGAGTTCCTGCCCGCCGTTGATCCATTCTCCACTCTAATCCTTCCCGTCCCCCATCCTCCAGGACCACCATCGGGCACCGCTCTCGACCCGTCCCCCGCCCGTCGGAAGCTCCGTCGCCGACCGTCCAGGCCGCCGCCGCCTTTCGTGCCACCGCAGTCTGCGCCCGTCGCTCGCCGTCGCGAAGCCGCCGGGTGAGAAACCCCCTCCGTTTTCCCGTTCAATTTCGCCCCCCCGTGTTGGTCGTCGCGCACGCCGGGTGGTGCCGTCGTCGACCATCGGGGTCGGCGCCCGCCGCCTCCCGCTCGACGCTGCTTCGGCCGCCGCTTCCCGGGGCCGTCCGATCTGCCGGGTGGCCAGATCGGGGCCGCCGCGCGCATCGCCCGCGTGGTGCGCCGTCCGGCCGCGGTGGACTTGGTCCGCGTGCGCCTGCCTCTCGCACCCACCTGGCTGGTGGAGCCCGCTGGTCGGCGCCGCTTCCCAGTCTGTGACGTCAGTAATCGGTAATGCGCATTTAAATCACTGGTTAATTAATTCACCTCTAAAATAGGAGTAAACTTCAATAAATCATAACATATTTCATGCGATACTCTGATTAAGTCCATTTCAAATTTCATTTAACCCAGAAAAGCCAAGAATATTAAAAATACTATTCAGCCCATGTTTGTTGAACCCCCATGTACTGTCTTTAATTGTTTATGCACTGTTTGTTGTAGAATCCGACGCGGTAATTCTCCTGCGATTTCGAGATCGTAGCCCGAATACCTGAGCCGAGCAAGCAATCCACTTGATAACTTTATCAATCGTACCCATTTTTCATTAAATTGCTTGTTTACGCAAATAAACTGCATTATTTCAATTAAATTCATGGGATGTATTGCATACATGTTAGTTTCACCTTAGTTTTGATAAACTAAATCCCTTTCCACCTGGTAATAATATGAGCTAGAATATATCCTAGGATGCCTGAGCCATGCTTAGCAACATAAGCTACCTGGGTAATTAAATAATTGTCTTTTTATATGAAAATATCGACTCAAGTCGGAAAATGGAACCCATGGATAGTTCGTTGTAAATTTCCTAAAATTTTGACCTAAATGGTGGGCTGTGGAGTGTATGGTTTGCTTGTCACACCAATGGCAATAAGGACCGGATTCGCAGGGGAACCACTTGGGAACTTCCACGTACTTGCCACAAAGCAGCGTGAGGCACGCTGGCTTGAAAGTGTTCTTCTCCTCTCCTAGCACCAAGAGCAGGCGTGGGCGTGATGAGTTGGTCGGCCCGGGTAGGGTTGATCGGGCTGCCGGCATTCACCGTGGCGCAAGGGTGCCTGGCCAATATGCGATGCCCTGTGCAGGGCAACCTCAGCGTGGGGGATGGTTAGGGAGGGGTTGGTGGAACGTCTCCTCCCCCATGTCACAGCCTCGCACGGGACATCTGGTGATGTACTGGCCACACGGGAACGTGATGTGGGGCTGTGTCTTGTGGTCATGTACACCCTGATCAGAGTAGTAAAAACTAGTCGAATATCACAGCGCCCGCCGTAATGGGCACATGGCCAAACTCACCGTGATTAGTCTCACCCTAGATAATTAATCTGTTTATCAACTGTGTTGTGAAGGTGTTTCCGTCGGCGTGGTAAGCTGACCGGGTGACCGTTAGCGTGGTTGTAACGCTAGCGGTGAGACTGGTAGTTGGGTTAACTCGCATCAGTTTCGCGCTGTGGTGTGGTGTTGTTTGAACTTCCATCAGCGCGGCCTGGGTCAACGTGGTTTAGCGTTGGTCGGGAAAAGCTGCGTCAGCGGTTAACGTTTCGGGTGGTGACGGTTAACGTGTTGGTAATCAGTGGAGTCCGGGTAACGTGGTGTAACGGTACCCGGGGTGTCTGGTGAACGTGGTTTGTAGCGTTCATCAAGTGAGACTGGTTGACTGGTTTAGCGTCAAGCAGTGGAAATGGTTGGGGCCTGGTAACGTGTGTAACGTCTATCAGTGAGTAATTAGATTGTTAATTAAATCAACTTTTCAATGGTTGCGAACTACTCCCTTTTGCAACTGCTTTTCCGAAATAAACCTTATCCCTCTTTGTACCCGGTGCATATGCGATATTTGTGGTGTGATTTGTGAGTACTGTGGGTGGTACTCGCCTTGCTCCAATTTTCCCGCCAGGGTTGCGAGGACGCAGTCAGAAAGATCATCCTGAGAATAGGCTGCTCCGCCGTCCAAGGTGCTGTGGAATGCGAATCGCTGCTTGCAGATGGTTATAGACTCCGTTTACCTTTTTCCGCTGCATTTGATGAATTAACAGTTTACTCTGTTTGTAAGACACTCTGTATGGCAATGTTGTTAACCCTGCTTTCTGGCAGGATTTATTTACACATTAATGTTCAGAATTCGGCGAAATTTCTGCGTTACAACCGACTAGAATACGGACTTAACCGAGGAATCCTAGCCGATTGGGGTCTGGGGTGACGAGAACTACCCTCTCGCTGGAGGATCGAACTTAACCGATGCAGCCCGGCCTCGGAAGCAAGACCCGTCGAAAGGGTGGCCGATGCCGCCGAAGTTTATTGATCGATTGATGTGTGTAGATTTCACAGCACCCCGCATACTTATTTAACCCCGAGGTTTACCACGAGTCTGATTGTACATGATCACGATTTCCTAATTACAAAAGGAACATTAACAACCCGACCGGACACGAGGTCAGGTTTAACCTAAAGATAAATATTAAACACTTGCCTAATTAATAGATACAGTAATTACTGCCATACTGCGGTCTTTACAGCTCTTCCTGGACGTTCCTCCTCGATCAACTTCCGTTAATTAATTTGTAATTTTCTCCGACCGAATCTGATAACAGAGCCACACCCAAATTTGGCGTTAACACATGCCCCCCAATTTCGGAGTTCTTTTCCAAAAAATTCCAAATTTCCTTATCTGGCTTTAGATCTTCACACGAGGCGGCCCAAGGGTTAGCCCACTTCCCTAAATGTTTAAATAGTGCCACGCCTCGATACCCGCTCGGTCTCATGCCTCCTATAAACGCTTCTCTTCTAGCCTTTTTTATGCTTTCCACATCACCAGACACTACTGCTTCATTCTTCCAAGACCTCGATGAGCTCCGGCGAACTCCAAACAAACCGTCGCAGCTTTCTTCTCCGACCGTCGATCTCTTCTTCTTCTCGCGCAATGGCATCTGCATCCGCCGTCCCGGTAATCTTTCTGTCCAGACGTTGTGCTCTTGATATTGCAGCCTAGACGAATTCCAATCTGCCATGTTCTTCACATGTTCTTACCGTCGTGTTCTTATTTACTATTAGAACCTTCAAGAAGCCAAATCTTGATCCCGCCGCCGACACCAAATTACTTCACCACGGCTGATGGTAGCGAGATCCCACAGACTTTATTAGCGCGAAACCCACCGCATCCCCTTCAAGAACTCCCATGTTAGTCATGATTGACCACCTTAGACTTCAGATCGATGGCCGAGCAAGCTCCCTGGTGGAGGGACTGGTACATGCGGGTATCGGCCGCGAAGAGAACCCTTAGGAAGAAATCCACACATCGGCCACTATATCAATCTTTCTCTAGCCAGATGGAGAAGAAGAACCCCTGCTTGCATCGGCTTTCATACTTCTGCGTCCGATGCCCTTAACGCCTCATGTTCGGACACGGCCGATGACCCCACCTTGATGGATGTCCACATGCTACCTGTCTTGACACGACAAGTATGTTAAACCCCTCAGGCTCCGATTCAAGCCCGCTCATCGCCTTCAGACGAAGAACATCGGCGGTGGTCCAGTACATATCACTTCGATAACAAGGGACCTGGCCGGTCGACGTCCCCAGAACACGTCGCCTTTTCTGAACTTGGTGGCTGAAAAGGTTTGTCTTTGGCTTGGCGCAACCCTCGCCTGGACGACCAGTATGCAATGCTTAACAAAATGTTCTGGCCGAATGGAAACAGGTCCCCTGGGCAATAGTCTCCTTGGAGCCACTTATCCAACTAGCTACACCAGGTGCAGTCAAGCTATCGACCGGTAAGCCCATCGGCCATATTGGCGTCCTTGGTGGTTTGTCTGCATATGGCTCACCGTCATACCTCCAAGCCTTTTCAGAGACTTCTTTCTCAAACAAATCTTTTCGCAACCGATGCACATAGAAGACCAGGATCCCACTACCGCCGATGTACCTCCTATGGCGAAAGCGCATCGGCCCTTCCTGGTGGCAAGATAACACCCTGCTGGACTTCAGCAATGTTCAAGGGCTTTTATTATGGCTTCCCAGGAGGGCCACACTTGTTGCTTACAACGACGCATCGTCATTCGAATTGCCTTCAACTTCAACCCTCTTGATGTTCTGGAAGACGATGAGTGAAGTCCATATTTCTATCGGCCATTACCCCTCTTGTTCTGTCGACTGGCTTCTCTCGGACCGATCGCAAACCCATCATATTAGTTCATCATCCATCGGTTCTGACTCTCGCCAGCTCGGTCTTGACAACTCCCTATCGCTGTATTCATTCATCGATAAACTGCCAAGCCCGGGGCAACATCAACCAACGCCCTAGAGATGACCGAATACGGACCTTACAGAAACTCTACCTGCTGGGCGCCGCACCACCGATGTGATCGTATGCACCGCCAATACAAAGCTTTTTTGCCCGGTGTGTAAGAATGGAGAAGGCACCTGTTCCAGCCTTAGCAGCCTCCATTATTGCTCTCGCCTCATGCCGTACGTCCGAATCCGATTGAAGAGGTAATATCCATAAGCCTTAATGGTTCACCATCTCCGATCACCTCTCATACTCTTGATTTGCAGCTACCAACGTCGAGGCCACCAACGACAAGTACTAGCGGTTTTGTCCCGGCCGATCTTGTATCCCTCATGCGGCCAACCCAAACCTAGGGCACGGTTGCTCCCTCTCCATCGGCTTACCTCAAGGCGCCCCAGCCAACTGGACAGAAACGCAAGAAGCTGGCACATCGCCCTTCTCTGAAGAAAACAGAAAAAACCGACGCCGATGCGTGGTTGCAACGCCACCTGTTATTCAGACAACATCGGCTTATCCTTCACCCCATGGGTATGGTTTAGTTTTGACATTGTCATCTCGCATCCCCTATTCTCATCGATCTCGTTTCCAGCTCGAGTCATCGGCTCCCGAACCTCACCTCATGCTGATGTCTCTCCAAGCACCGAGCCGATGATCTCTCTAGCCGCTCCGCTTTCAGCACCGCAGTCCCAAGCTGCTGTTGAAACTGCTACTACCTCACCTGACATCGGCCGTTCTGAAGAACAACTCATTCCCACTGAAGCCGATTGGCTACCCAAGCTGCGATGCCCTGCCTCAGGTAATCTCTTTAATACCCATACTCATTCTTTTTGATTCGCACTGATTCTTTACCAATGGCCAATTTGCAGTCCTTGGCCGATCTGTCTCTTTTGACATCGGCAAGTACTTAGAGGGCAGAAAGAAGCAACAGCCACCAGCGCAGCAACTAAACCGTCCTTCTCAGCCGATGCACGTGAGTATTTTAACGAGCATCCTTAGTCGGCTGGAAAATCCGATTAACGCACTAGTGGAAGACTGTGGGCCGATCCGGGCAAGACTTGCAGATATTGAAAATTATTTGCCCGAAGAGCTTGTCGATGCGCTAACCCCTGCAGCATATCTGGAATCTCATAGATTCCGACTCATCAAGCTCAGACAACGCATAGCCGATCGTGCTGACCAACGGCAGGCAACCCAAGATATCCAAGTCGATCGGCTGACAGCTCAGACAGAGAAGAAAAAGCTTGATGACATGGCAACTGCCCCTCAAGAGCTACAATCCAAATTAGACCAACTGAAGAAGAAGGAGGCCGATCTGCTGGCAGAACTTGAAAAAACCCACAAGATCTTGAAACACAGAAGCCCAGCTCATCGGCCTGCCACAAATTATACAAGATCAAGAGGCTAAGGTTGCAACAGCAGTGCGTCAAGTTGTTCATCGGCGCAAAAATTTGAAGACTATCCCGGGCTCCGATGAAGACGACATTCGCGCTATCAATGAGATTGACCAGATCCGCCTACGTGTGATCAAAACAGTTCAAACATTCTTGTAAACTAATGACTGATGGCTCTCTGAAACATACTGATTATGCTGTAACATAACTCGATCGGCTCTGTTGCCTACTCCCTTCAACCTTGGTAATATTTCTGTTTGTTTGATCTAAAGGTGATATTAATTGATATCGGCTGTCTTTAGGCGATGTAATGACATCGGCTCTCATTCTGAATAAATCGGCTGCACCTTACCGATTCAAGATTTGATCCAAACGCTAGGATAATATTTCTTGAGATATTTTCCATTAAGTGCTTTAGCGAACTCTATCCCTTCAAGATCTTCTAATACATATGCATTACCAGGCACGCAGCGATTAATCCGATAGGGCCCTTCCCAGTTAGGTGACCATTTTCCGAATCTGCTATCTCTGGACCCGATCGGCAAAATCAACTTCCATACAAGATCTCCTTCAGCAAACAACTTATTCATCACCTTTTTATTATAATGCCTAGCCGCTCTAGCTTTATTTTCCTTGATCCTTTCTAGTGCCCTCAACCGATTCTGAGCCAAATCTTCAAGTTCATCTGTCATCAAATTATAATAATCATCGGTTGTCAACTGATCTTGCAAAGAAATTTTCCTAGAGCCGATGTTAGTCTCCCAAGGGAAAACTGCTTCGTGTCCATATACTAATTGGTAAGGTGGTACTCGGGTAGACCCATGACATGGCATCCGATAGGCCCATAACGAATCGGCTAACGTAGTATGCCATCGACGCGGCTCTTCATCAATCTTCCGCTTAATCAACTTGATCAAACTCTTATTAGAGGCTTTCGCCTATCCATTAGCCTGAGCATAATAAGGCGATGAATTCAATAACTTGATTCCCATACTAGCAGCAAACTGCTGAAACTCATCGGACACGAAAATAGATCCTTGATCAGTAGTTATCGTCTGAGGAATTCCAAACCGATAAATTATGTGCTCCTTTACAAACTCGATCGCTTCCTTGGACGTAACTTTCTTCAAAGAAATCGCTTCTACCCACTTTGTAAAATAATCTGTCGCCGCCAATATGAACTTATGTCCCTTACTTGATGGAGGAAAAACCTGGCCGATCATATCAATTCTCCATCCTCTGAACGACCACGGTTTGATGATAGGATTCATAGCCGATGCTGGTGCTCGCTGTATATTTCTAAATTTTTGACAATCTTGACATCCTTTATAATACCTGAAGCAATCTTCCAGCATCGTCGGCCAAAAGTACCCTACTCTTCTCAGCAACCACTTCATCTTATGAGCCGATTGATGAGTCCCATAGACGCCCTCATGCACCTCGCACATAACCACTTTGGCTTCTTCTAAATTTAGGCATCTTAGCAGAACTCCTTCAAAAATCCGATAATATAAGTCCCCATCAAGCAATACATACTTAGTAGCTTTATACCGAAGCTTCTTGGAAACCGATTGCGACGGATTTTGTAAATAATCAATTATTTCCTGTCTCCAATCATCGGTCTCATGCTGAATATCATTATCGGCTATTTCTACCTCAACCTGCATATTCAGTCAATAACCAGAAGCAATTTGTGCAAGATCATTGGCTTCCAAATTCTGTTCCCTAGGGATATGATCCACTGATACCATCCTGAAATCCTTCAACAAATCTGTACATTCCTCATAATATGATCTCAAAACATCATCCCTGCACTCATACTCCCCAGACAACTGCTTGATTACCAATAAAGAATCTCCAACAACCTCTATGATATCGGCCCCGATCTCCTTTAAAAGCTGAAGTCCTTTTATCACCGCCTTGTATTCTGCCTGATTATTGGTCCGATAAGGTTTAATTGTAAAAGCAAACTCAAAATTTGCCCTCGGAGGCGATACAATAACCAATCCGATACCAGATCCATGTTTGCAAACCGATCCATCAAAAAAAAAAGTCCAAGGGATCGGCTCCACATAATCTTTGTGAACCCCTCTATGTTGCACAATGAAATCAGCCACCGCCTGTCCTTTGATCGCTTTAGCTGATTCATACCTCAAGTCGAACTCTGTCAAGGCAAAAACCCACTTACCAACTCGCCCTTTTAAGACTGGAGCCGACAACATGTATTTCACCACATCGGCTTTGCAAACCACTGTGCACTCAGCCGATAGGATATAATGCCTTAACTTCGTACATGTGAAATATAAACAAAGGCATAATTTCTCCACCGCAGGATATCTCATTTCAGCATCTAAAAGCCTTCTGCTCAGATAGAACACAACTCGCTCCTTCCCTTCAAATTCCTGTATCAAAATAGATTCGATGGACTTCTCATCGGCCGATAAGTATAACTTGAATGGCTTTCCTCTCTGCGGCGGAATTAAAATAGGTGGGGAACTCAAATAGTTCTTGATCTCGTCAAATGCCTTCTGCTGATCTGCCCCCCACACGAATTCTTGATCGGCTTTGAACTTCAACAATGGAGTAAACGGCTCAATCCTTCCTGACAAATTTGATATGAATCTTCTTACAAAATTAATCTTGCCGATCAATGACTGTAGCTCTGTCTTGTTGACTGGTGGTTCTGTATTCTCGATGGCTCTGATGCTCCGTTGACTAACTTCAATCCCTCGCTCATGCACCATAAAACCTAAAAAGTGCCCAGCCGATACACCAAAAGCACATTTATTGGGATTCATCCTTAGTCCATATTTCCTTGCCCTGTCCAGCACTTTCCGTAAATCGGCTGTATGGCTTTCATTATTCTTGGACTTAACCACCACATCATTGATGTAAATTTCTACTAACATGCCGATGAGATCATGAAATATATAATTCATCGCTCTCTGATAAGTCGCACCGGCACTTTTCAATCCAAACGTCATTACTACCCACTCATATAAGCCGATAGCTCCAGGACACCGAAACGCAGTCTTGTGTATATCTTTCTCTGCCATAAAAATCTGATTATATCCTGCATTGCCATCCATGAAGCTGATAATCTTGTGGCCTGATGCAGTATCTACCAACAAATCTGCTATCGGCATCGGGTATTCATCCTTGGGGGTAGCTTTATTCAGATCCCGAAAATCAATACATATCCTCAATTTTCCATTTTTCTTCTCTACCGGGACAATATTAGACACCCACTCAGCATATCGGCATGGCCTTATAAATTTTGCATCATATAATCTTGTGATTTCCGCTTTGATCGACTCATACAATTCTGCTTTAAACCTCCTCGGAGCCTGTTTAAATGGCCGATATCCTGGTTTAATGGGAAGCCAATGTTCAACAATTGATCGGCTTAATCCTAGCATCTCATGGTATTCCCAAGCAAAACAATCCCGATACTCTTTCAACAGTTTTATTAATTCTTCTCGAAGTTCAGGGCATAACTTTTTGCTTATGTACGTTGGCCTTGGTCTATCTCCTGGTCCGATATCGATCTCCTCCAAGTCATCAGCCGACGTAAATCCTTGTCCCAATTTTCCTTCAAAATCTTCAATGGAGCCCATCAGAGTAGTAATTCAGAGCCGACTTGCTGAATCGGTTGTATCCCTTGGCTGGTGACCTTAAGATAATCTGCTTCCCAAGATTTTCCAGACAAGCAATCAACACCATCTGCTTCCTAGACCGGCAAATCGGTCATTGCAATGTTGGTTGACCGATCCGCTAGGACTACCTCGACTTGATCCCCTTGCCATTGTATCAAACATTGATGCATCGTCGAGAGCACGTAACAGTTCGCGTGAATCCAATCCCTGCCAAGAAGCAAACTGTATGATCCTTTCCCATCGATAACGAAAAACGTGGTAGGCAATGTCTTGTTTCCCACTGTCAACTCCACGTTCAACACGCCTTTCGCTTCCGATGAATTCCCACCGAAGTCTTTTAGCACCATATTCGTCTTGATCAAATCTTCGGCAGTTTTCCCCAATTTCCGAAATATAGCATACGGCATTAAATTAATAGCTGCTCCCCCATCAACCAACATCTTTGTCATCGGCTTTTCATTCACATAGCCCTTTATATATAATGGCTTTAAGTGCCGATGCTCCGATTCCTCAGGTTTATCAAATACGGCCTGATCGGGTTGCAACGTTAGCTAAGCGAAAACATCTTCATTGCCCTCTTCGTCCGATGAGAATGCTTTATATTCCCGGGGCAAAAAGAAAACCATGTTTACCGAAGCCGATGCATCAACCTCATCGTCTTTCCTTTTTATTTGCCACACCTGTTTAGTCCTCTTGCGACGATGATCGGCTTCTTCCTGATCTTGCCGTTGCTCTTCCTGTTGCTCTCGGTGCCGTAGCTGTTGTGCCCTTCTCTTCTGATTCTTTGTGAATATTCCACTAGGACACCATTGAGGATTCTGGATTTGTCGGTTTTCATGTACTTCCTCATCATTTTCTTCAAGGTATTCTTCATGGATCGGCCTCAATCGGCTATGAGCCGATGCTCATTTTTTAAGTGGCCGATCTGGTGAAAATCTCTCCTGCCGATCCTACCGAGGCTGTAGATTGTTACATTCAGGGCAATCTTCAATTGACGGCAACCTCATCCCTTGGTCCTAGCAGAATCGGAAGAATGGACAATTCCAATGCGGATTAAATCTTTCCATGTCTGGCTCAATCCACTGTTCTTCGCGCCTCGAATATCTTTCTATCATGTCCGATGAAGTAATCCGAGATCTATATCTTCGATGCCTTCCTTCATCGGCTTGATTCCTTGATGATGATCCCGCATAAACCATGTTTACGGGAAATGGGTGTCCATCAATCTTCATCAGCCTCTTGTCTTCAAACTTGATTCTTCCCTGTTCGACAGCCGATTGGATTTGTTGCCGAAAAACTTTGCACTCGTTAGTATGATGTGATATAGTATTGTGCCACTTGCAATATTTCTTCTTCTTCAGTTCTTCGGCTGATGGAATCACGTGATTCGGCGAAAGTTGTATCTATTTCTCTTGTAATAGCAGGTCGAAGATTTTATCGGCTTTATTGATGTCAAAGTCATATCGCTCCTCTTTGCCGATATCCTTGACCCATGGGCATAATACTGATTTTTTGTTCCTAGTCCACTCCGCCAATCCGACTTTAGCATCGGATCCCTCATCATCTGAGTCCGATGAATAAACCTGTACCTGGGCAACCCGCCTTCGAAACTTTTCCTTTCTCGCTTCTTGAAATCGGCTTTCATGAGCCGATATCCTCTGTACAAGGTGCGCCAGGCTCTCAAATTCTTGCGATGAAAACCTCCCCTTGATAGGATCTAAGAGGCCCTAGAAAGCTAAATCGGCCAAGCTTCCATCGCTCAAACTTAAACTGTAACACCGGTTTCTGACGTCCCGGAACCGCTGAATGTATTTTGGAACTATTTCGTCTGGCCTTTGTTTTACCGATGTTAGATCTGTCAGCTTCATCTCATGGACCCCAGCAAAGAAGTATTTATGAAACTGTTTCTCCAGATCGGCCCATCCCCGGACTGAGTTTGATGGCAATGAAGAGAACCATGTAAAAGCCGATCTAGATAGCGACAAGGGGAAGAACCTAACTCTTAGAGCCTCTTCAGCCGATGCCTCTCCGCACTGTGCCAGGAATCGGCTAATGTGCTCTACTGTAGATGTATTATCTTGCCTTGAGAACTTAGTGAAGGACCGTAACAGGCGACCAGAGGGGGGGGGTGAATGGGAGCCTATAAAAATTTCTTTCAAAAAGAAACTCGGCCTATGTCCCAAATTTCAACCCAACGCCCCTCTCAATCAATCGTCAAGATTACTTACCCCAACTAATGGTGTAATAATCTTAGGAACGATTAAACAAGTTCTCCAAGCCGGCAGAAGCAAAAATAATTAAGACAGCTCAAAACTGCCCTGTAAAGAATTCCTCAAACACCTTGCGTGCAGTAGCGACAACAGCAGCTTGCTGGTGGCCGGCAAATAGCAGGTGCTGAACTCCCGTCCTGGCGTGCTCGACCAGCAGCAGCAGGGAACGGCAACGACACCCAGCGGACAGCAGAAACTTGACTCCGCGACGGCGCGTGTGAGGTCACTGGCAGCAGACAGTAGGAAAAGTAGATGCAAACAAAAAGAACAGAAAAGTAGATGCAAACAAAAAAGAACAATTCACCAAGATGAATGATTAACTCCAGTAATTGTTCTACAGAACTGCATCTAGCCTCCGCCCGATCGTCCTCCCTCTCTTGATTGGAGAGATCAATAAAAATCTCTCTCTAGACTTGAAGACCTAGGCTAGATCGAGAGAGAAGGTGTGTTCCCTAGAACCCTAGGCACGGGTACTGTTCACGTGAACAGTAGCTCGCCCCAAAAATCCCCCCCTCTCTCAACCCTAGGTGCCACATATTTATATCTCCAAAAAGGTGGCCCACCTAAATTACAAAACTGTCATTACGCGACTTAAACGACACGTAATGGCATGATAATCATATCCAATCAATCACGTCCTCCATGTCAAATTCCGCGATGTTCGCGATCCCTCCATCTCCACGATGTGATCCTCGCGATGTCGCCGCACGACCATCCGAAATCATATCGCGATCGCCGGAAATTTCCATCTTCGGCCACGCCCGCCGCACGAGCGTCCCGGTACGTCCTTGGTTTTATGGCTCAACCAAGAAACCGTCCACCGACGTCCTCCCGCCGTGTAGCCAGATACAGTAGACGTACACCGCACAATCTCCGTCCCTCAAACGCGAGCGTCGAACCACCCTTCACCGCCCCGCGGTTCATCAGCATGGCATCCTATCCCCGTTCTTCACAGATTGCCGCATGATTAGTCTCCACCTGTCACCTGCAACCACAGCCTGCCAAGAGACACGTCACACGCACACCGTGTTGTCAATCGCTCATCACAAGGCACTAGCCCCACGGGCATCTCAATCTCCCCCTTGATGAGTGCATTGACAACACCACACCTCACAAATTCAAAGAACTATAAAATCAAAACAGAAGAAGAAAGAAAAAGAAACAATCTTGATCCCCAAAGACATGGGCTAGGCTCGACACGATCAAGACAAATAAAAGAGCAACTCGAACAGCTCCAAAAACTGACTCCCTCCCTTTCTCCCTCAAAATCAGCAATTCCATTTGCAAAAATCTGGCCACAACTCAAACTCCCCCTGAAATCAAGCATTATCCCAAAAGCAATTCAGGAAAAAAATAGCTCCCCCTGCAAAAGTGAATTTGTGCCACTCATTCTCCCCCTTGTTGACAAGGCACTCCATCAAGTAAAAATGCAAGAATCCATTCTGAGATACATGAGAAGGCGGCACATGTAGAAGCTTCAGAAACATATATCAAATACTTATAAAAACTAACCAGTGACTCTAGTCATCCAGAGAAGAAGCAACACAATGCAGTGACCATCAAAGTTAGGAACCAAAAGCTTTTTTGAAAACCAAAGAGCCAGGCGAAGCAAGCAAACCTTGAGACAGTACCAAGCTGAAAGCAGAACATATATCAAGCTCAGCGACGGGTAACAAAACTTCCAAACAAAGTTTACTGCAAACGCTTCAATCAGGTCTATGCCATGAAAGACAAACCCGTGGCACACACGTCACTTGCAACTTGGGCAAACTGTGAGTAACCAACTTAGGCTGCCATGCCAAAAGCACCAGTCCTTATGAATTTTTAACCCCATTTCAGCATCATATATTTTTCTTTTATACCCCAATTTTGCATGTTGAATCATGAACCCATTTTTCTTTTGGTGTCCCTGCTGATCCGGGATCTTTTGACAGCCCCTGGACTATAGAGTGCCCGGTTCATGTGTGTCTTTGCGACACGAAGGAACCTTGCCCTTCCATAGGCCTAAAAGAAGCTACATTTGCAGTGACAAACGGTCTTTGACCCATTGGAAGGAAGCTGAAAACCGAACCATGAGCAAGATATATGTCGAGGCTTCAACAAGATATTAAATCAAGGATAAGCAAGCAAAGCCCAACATAATCAAGAGAAATTATGTGCTATTTTCAAAACAAAGTATGGTCAAGCAAAGCATTACAACCTCTCCAAAAACTTCGATCACCAACTAGCCAAAACAAGTATAAGGTATATGTAACCGAAGCAAGCAAAAAGACTGATACTAGAATGGATAGCACACACCGAGCTCACCACGCAAACGTGCAAACGTGGTTTGATCGAGTGGCTTCGTTAAAATATCAGCAAGTTGCTGACTAGTATCAACTCGCCAAAGCTCAATATCACCCTTCTCAGAATGATCCCTCAGAAAATGATAACGAACATCAATATGTTTCGTTTTCGAATGAAGCACAGGATTCTTTGCAACACTAATAGCACTAGTGCTGTCACACAAGAGAGGAACATGAGAAAACGACAAACCAAAATCACGAAGGGTAGCTATCATCCATAAAAGCTGAGAACAACAGCTAGCAGCAGCAACATACTCGGCCTCTGTAGTAGATTGAGCAACATTTGATTGTTTTCTAGAGGACCAAGAAACAAGTGAAGAACCCAAAAACTAGCAAGTACCGAAGTAGATTTTCTATCCAACCGACACCCAGCAAAATCAGCATCCGAATAACCACACAACCTGAGAGTCGAAGAAGCTGAGTACCAAAGGCCAAACTCAGGAGTGAATCGAAGGTACCTCATTATGCGCTTCACCGCCTGTCGGTGAGAAGTCCTGGGAGACGCCTGAAAACGAGCGCACAGACACACTGCAAAGTGTATGTCCGGCCTCGTCGCTGTCAAGTACAAAAGCGACCCAATCATGCTTCTATACTCCTTCTGATCCACGGGCTCTCCATCTTCATCAGCATCCAAAGCTGCGCTAGTCGGCATGGGTGTAGATATTGGCTTTGCATCAGCCATATCAAACTTCTTGAGGACATCCTTTGTATATTTTCCCTGATGCACAAAAATCCCATCTGGTGTCTGTTTAATTTGTAGCCCAAGGAAGAAGTTCAGCTCACCCATCATTGACATCTCAAATTCCCTGCTCATAGAATCTGCAAACTTGGCAACAAGAGCATGAGAAGAACCACCGAAAATGATATCATCCACGTATATCTGAACTATTAGAGTGTCTTTGCCTTGCTTGAGGAGAAATAAAGTTTTATCAACCGAGCCCATTTTAAAACTGTTTGCAAGTAAAAAGGTTTTCAGTCTAGCATACCATGCACGAGGTGCTTGTTTCAACCCATACAAAGCCTTTTGCAACTTAAAAACACGATCAGGAAATTTGGGATGCTCAAAACCAGGAGGTTGTTTTACATAAACTTCTTCTTCTATAAACCCGTTCAGAAAAGCACTCTTCACGTCCATTTGATAAAGCTTAAACCCACGTGAAGCAGCAAAAGCAAGCACAATGCGAATAGCTTCCAAACGAGCAACAGGAGCAAAAGTTTCACCATAATCAATTCCCTCCTTTTGACAGAACCCCTGAGCCACTAATCTGGCTTTGTTTCTGACAACAAGTCCATTTTCCCCTTGTTTGTTCTTAAAATCCATTTAGTACCAATTGGTTTGCAAGAAGGAGGTGGATCAACCAAAACCCAAACCCGATTCCGTTCAAAATTTTCTAACTCCTCATGCATGGCATTGACCCAGTTAGAATCAGAAAGCGCGTGTCCAACATCACGGGGTTCAAAAGAGGCAACGAATGCAGAATGCGCAAAAACACACTGATTTTTATATTTATACCTTGTCGTGCGCTCATTCAAATTACCTATCATTTGTTGGGGAGGATGGTGACGCTGAATATGTCGTGGTGCTGTCCTCTCTGAGGTCGCCTCCCCCTCAACTGCAGCCGGTACATGATCATCCGTAGGTGGAGCTGCATGATCGACAGTGGACGTATACATGTTTGAAGGCCCATCCTCTGTAGTGGTGCTGGACGCCTGCACCGGCTGAGGGTCAGGCGCCACCGGTGCCTCCAATGCATCATCATCCTCATCATCACGTCCATCATCCTCATCATCACTCTCAAATATGGCCTGTCCAATTTCATCATCACCTGCACACTCAAAAGTAGAAGAAGAACAAGGCATTGTCTCGTCGAAAGTGACCTCACAAGTCTCATCGATGCGATTAGTGTCAAGATTAAGCACACGGTAGGCACGCCCTTGCAAAGCATACCCCAAAAATAACCCATCGGAAGAACGAGACTCAAACTTGTCTAAATTTCCCTTTTTCAGAATAAAACACTTGCACCCAAAAACTGGAAAGTGGGAAACTTTGGGAGAACGACCAAATCCTTCTCAAACTTGAGTTTCGGTAAACCAGTAATTAAATTCATAGAACTCAAGCGGCAAAGCAAGTCAAAGCTCAAGTGGCCCAAGCGACGATGCCACTTCCAAATATCAGTGGAACCATGAGCAACCAAACAACGAGTCTGTCCAAAAGATTTAGAAAAATCAACCTTAAAAACTCGTCCAAAAGGAGAGATCTTGCAAACAAGGTTACCAGCAGAATCAAGAACTCGCGAATTGCCTTTCTTAAAACGCACTTCAAAATCATCTTCAAGAAGTTGCGAAACAGAAAGCAAATTATAATGCAAATTTTGTACCTTCGCGACGTCCTTTAGCATGTATTTTTCAGTTACCTTGATGCAGCCATGCGCCAGAACCTTACCTTTACTATTATCCCCGAATGTAATATATTCCTTGCCGCTCGCGGGGGTGAGGCTGGAGAACCATTTGTCATCTCCGGTCATGTGGCGCGAACAACCGGAGTCCATTATCCATATGTTCTCCTCGCCTCCATCCTGCAGTCAACGACGAGCATAAGAGTGAGCCAATGACTCAACACTGGGGTTAGAATAATGCAAAGAAAACCAGTGCTGAGCCACTTGCTCAAAAGAGGCATTAGCAAAATCAAAACTCTCAAAAGACCGACGAGAACCACGAGGGGGAAAACGTGGCCTGTCATTCCGACGTGGTGCAGGAGTATGAGTACGTGAGCAAAAACTAAAAGAGCGAACAGCAGGCTCACGACCCAAAACAGGACGATCATGAGTACCACATTCAAGGTACTGCTCACGTCTCTCAGCACGCTTCCGACGAAAGCAAAACTCATACAGATGACCATCACGATCACAAAAATCACAATGGTAACACTTATGCGCAGAAGCAAAAGAAGCCATAGCCTTAGAACCAGAAGCAGCAAGGTTAGGCTTAGCCATAGCAAAACGATCAGATGATGAAGCAGTTGGCTTAGCATTCTGCATAACCTTGAAGTGTTTAGGTTTTGGCACCCAAACCTGCTTTTTAGGAGCAGATCTAGATGGTTCAACCAACAACCCCTCAGGTGTGACACCTGAACCCTCCTTCTTGGGAGGTGGTCCAGTGTACTTAGCCAAAGGTGGATTCTTTTCATCAACAGGACCTCCACTCTTTTCACCAAACACATATTTCAAATCGTATCCAGGTCCAAAACGCTCACTCCGTTTAATTTGAGCAATAGACATACCAATCTGGGGTTCACGAATAGAGCACCAACCAAGAATAACTCTCAAATGTTTATTTTCTTCTTCCAAAGCAGAAAACTTTACCCTCAAATCATTATTTTCAGCAACAAAAGTAGGGCAAGTCAAACAGGGAGGCAAAACAGGACAAGAATGTTTCTCCAACTTAACAATACGAGATTTAGCATTATTCAATTCAGAATGCAAGGTTGGACAAGAGACACACGCACCAAGTAAAGCAGAACCAAAGTGAAGTTTTTCCAACTCAATCTTCGCATTTTCAAATTTATCAACAATAGAGGCATGCTTAGATTGCAATTCAGAAAGCGAAACCATATGCACAGAGCACTCTTCACATTCTACTTCAGCAGGAGTAGCATCTTTTAAGACCTTTAATTCAGAATGAACTCTATCATACTCAGCCTTAAGTTTTGCTAAAATTTTATTTTGTTTATCAACAATTTTTATCAATTCTTTAATTTCTTCTTCTGCTGAATTTTGTACCTCATTGTCGGAAGAGTTATCGCTGCGATCAGAAGCCTCATCATCATCCACGGCCATGGTGCACATCCCTCCCTTGAGGTCGGCAAGGAAGCAGAGTCCGTCTGTTTTCTTCTTGGGAAGCTCATCCTCAGAGTCTGAATCATTCGAGTTCGAAGAAGCATCTGAAACAAAATCACCAAGAGAAGAAAACAAAACATGTGCAGCCTTTTTAATTTGCTTATCAGTGTACTTCTGGCCATTCTTCTTCATGCGCCTGTCACCCTTCTTCTTCTTCTTCTCCCTTGATTGTTCCTGGCGCCTGGAGTTGTTGCCCTGCTCAAATGTTCTAATCTTGTTTGGGCAATCAACAGCAAAGTGACCTCGCTCACCACAACTGAAGCATCCTTCTGAGCGTCTTCTGTTGCGTCGGTTCTCATAGACTCGCTTGAACTTGTTGGAGAGCAACGCCAATTGATCATCATCCAGCGCCTCCAACTCGTCATCTGCAACATGACACAGAGAAGACAAAGCAAAGCTAGGAGAACTTGGATTAGCGTTAGCGTTAGTCTTACTCCCAGAAACCAAAGCCATAGGAACATCAGTAGAAGAAGTGCCAGTGGGATTTTTCAATTTGCGCTTGGAGAGGACATCAATCTCTTTTGATTTGAGCTTACTGAAAAGCTCATCAGTGGTAAGAGTCTCATAGCCAGCAGACTCAACGATCGCCTCTACCTTCATATCCCACTCATCAGTAAGTGAATGCAACAATCTAAGAGCCCTTGCATGATCATCGTAAGGCATATCCTTATTAAGAGCTTTCATCTTGTTTACAATCACTTGAAACCTTGCAAAAAGATCTTCAATAGATTCACCAGGCAATTGAGAAAAAGCATCAAATTCTTTTCTATGAATTTCAAATTTTCGTGTTTTCACAGCATTGGAGCCTTCATGATATTTCTTTAACTTATCAAAATCTGGAAGGCTAGCTCCTCGCTGGAAATACGATCATACTCAGGTTTACAAAGGGAAGCTTGCAAAATGTCTACAACCCGGTTATTTGCCTCAAGAAGAGCAACGACAGCAGGATCAGTAGGGTCCTCGGCAGGAATCACATATGTAGAGTTTTGTGTGATCCTCCACAGATTCATCCCCTTCCCCTTCAAATAAGCTTTCATACGCGACTGCCAATAGTCATAATCAGTGCCATCAAAATGCGGAGCGCGTGTATCGGATTTTCCGGAGGTCGCCATGGTTTTTCGGAATCGATTAAGATATGGAAAACCTTAACCTTGCTCTGATACCAATTGAAGGACCGTAACAGGCGACCAGAGGGGGGGGGTGAATGGGAGCCTATAAAAATTTCTTTCAAAAAGAAACTCGGCCTATGTCCCAAATTTCAACCCAACGCCCCTCTCAATCAATCGTCAAGATTACTTACCCCAACTAGTGGTGTAATAATCTTAGGAACGATTAAACAAGTTCTCCAAGCCGGCAGAAGCAAAAATAATTAAGACAGCTCAAAACTGCCCTGTAAAGAATTCCTCAAACACCTTGCGTGCAGTAGCGACAACAGCAGCTTGCTGGTGGCCGGCAAATAGCAGGTGCTGAACTCCCGTCCTGGCGTGCTCGACCAGCAGCAGCAGGGAACGGCAACGACACCCAGCGGACAGCAGAAACTTGACTCCGCGACGGCGCGTGTGAGGTCACTGGCAGCAGACAGTAGGAAAAGTAGATGCAAACAAAAAGAACAGAAAAGTAGATGCAAACAAAAAAGAACAATTCACCAAGATGAATGATTAACTCCAGTAATTGTTCTACAGAACTGCATCTAGCCTCCGCCCGATCGTCCTCCCTCTCTTGATTGGAGAGATCAATAAAAATCTCTCTCTAGACTTGAAGACCTAGGCTAGATCGAGAGAGAAGGTGTGTTCCCTAGAACCCTAGGCACGGGTACTGTTCACGTGAACAGTAGCTCGCCCCAAAAATCCCCCCCTCTCTCAACCCTAGGTGCCACATATTTATATCTCCAAAAAGGTGGCCCACCTAAATTACAAAACTGTCATTACGCGACTTAAACGACACGTAATGGCATGATAATCATATCCAATCAATCACGTCCTCCATGTCAAATTCCGCGATGTTCGCGATCCCTCCATCTCCACGATGTGATCCTCGCGATGTCGCCGCACGACCATCCGAAATCATATCGCGATCGCCGGAAATTTCCATCTTCGGCCACGCCCGCCGCACGAGCGTCCCGGTACGTCCTTGGTTTTATGGCTCAACCAAGAAACCGTCCACCGACGTCCTCCCGCCGTGTAGCCAGATACAGTAGACGTACACCGCACAATCTCCGTCCCTCAAACGCGAGCGTCGAACCACCCTTCACCGCCCCGCGGTTCATCAGCATGGCATCCTATCCCCGTTCTTCACAGATTGCCGCATGATTAGTCTCCACCTGTCACCTGCAACCACAGCCTGCCAAGAGACACGTCACACGCACACCGTGTTGTCAATCGCTCATCACAAGGCACTAGCCCCACGGGCATCTCACTTAGAGAAATCTAGGACTTTGTATCGGTGTGGTAATGGGACCCTATCGAACCACTCAGGATACAGACGCCGATACATGAATGTTTGCTCTTTTGGTTTCATCCCAAACTGTTCCCTTAGTATCTCTGCAACCTTTGTTGATAAATCTTCTTCCCTCGGGTTGTCCTGCTGATACTGTATCGGTGGAGTTGGTTGCCAATTCTGTCTAAGATATTCTCTCTGGTAATTTCCCGAATCGGCAATACCACCTGGGTAATTCTGTTGATATCCCCCATAATAAGCAGACCGATGGTATCCAGTTGGAATATCCTGTTGCCCCCTAGCCTGGTTCTGTGTAAACAGGTTTTCCGGTATGTCTCTGTGTATCCCATAAGTAACTTGATTTGGCTCTGTCTTTGGCGGGAGATATACAGGACCTCGAGTAGGCTCTTGAACAATTGATCCGTCCACCGTCTTCTTTATGAGGTTATGAAGCGTGTTCACCAGGATCCCGGATTGATTAATGAGCGCGTGATGTACTGCTTCATTCACCATATCTTGTAGGGGTTTTACTAGTGGACTTTCCGGTGGTGTGCGGCTCGATTCTCCCATCAGAACTGGTTTTGGAAACTGAGATTTTTGAATCGGCCCTTGTCGCGTCATGCCGAACGACTCCAAGCAAAGCTTCTGAAAATTGGCCATAGTCTGCTCGACTTGCTGTTTTTGCTCTTCGGTCAGATCTTCCATGGTGACCGGAATCACGTTGTTTGTCTTGATCTCTTTTCCGGCCATGTTAAAATTCTGATTGAGACTTTGTGTTGAAACTTCGCGTCCCATCGGGCGTGCCAAAAACGTGTTGACGCCAAAAACCGCCGGGGGCCGACGACCTGGTTCAGCGTCTGGAGACACGCGAAGGCCTGGGAGATTTGCTTCACTCCAGTGCAGGTCCTAAAATCTTGAGGTTCGTAGGCGTGCCAGTCAATTTGACCCTGCAATTGACAAGGAGAGAGAATATTAGATCCATGAGCCAATCGGCGGGAAGCCGATCTGGACTCGTTTCATCGGCCGATGGCTGATATGAACTGTAGCACTTATACACTGACTGGAAGTCGATGATGGCATGAATAATAACAGATAATAATAAAATAACTAGCCGATTACCGAAGGAACACTTAGATATCAGCCGCAAACCGATGATAAAACAGGAAACATAAATAAATGGATCGGCTGTAAGTATTATATCTAAAGCATTGCTAGCACTCATGCCCGTGCCCGGGACCTAGCTCGCGCCCGTGCCCGGGTGCTCGTGCGTGCTCGTGCCCGGGGCCTTACCTGTGCTCGTGCCCGGGTCGGCGAAGTAAACTAATTGGCTAGCTTTTAGCCGATCATGATAACAGGCGAAAATAGATAACGAAGCAGTATAATCGGCTGTATTAAATAAAAGATACCTTATCGGCTAAGCACTCCGATAAAACATCGCATAGATATCCATCGGCTTATTAAGAGTAAAGTTATTACCGCCAGTCTAGTAGATCGGACCCAACCGTTGCAGCACAGACTGGAGGTGATAACAAAACCTCGATAAGCCGATAGGTCTAATGCGATCGTGATGTAAAATAAGATAACTTATCGGCTATACATCTCGATAAGACGCTTGCGTAAAAATCATCAACCTATCAGTAAACGATTTATCGCTGGCAGTTTAGTAGGTCGGACCAAACCGATGCATCACAAACTGAGGATAAATCGTGCCCGATAGGCCGATAAGATCTATGCACGCGTGATGTGATATACCTGATCGGCCTAAGAGATCGAACCGAACCGATGCAGCCGTAGACAGAGCAGATATATCGTGGTAAGCCGTCCACCGTGAACCGACTAGAATATCGGACTTAACCGAGGAAGTCCTAGCCGATGCGGTGGCCGGGGTGACGAGACTTACCCTCTCGCTGGAGGTCGAACTTAACCGATGCAGCCCGGCTCGAGAAGCAAGAACCCGTCAAAAGGGTAGCGATGCGCCGAAGTTTATTGATCTTGATTGATGTAGATGTGTTAACGCCAAAATTTGGTAAGGACCTGTATCATATTCGGTCAAGAGAACGGTTGCAGTCGGATAATGGAAATTGATCCAAGAAGCAGACCGAGTCTGAGAAGGAGCCGTGAAGACCGCGCGTGGCAGTTAATTACTATAGTTATTAGGAAAAGGTTTATTTCTTTTAGGAAACCTGACCTCGTGTCCGGTCAGGTCTCGTTAGTGTTTTCTGTTATAGATAGGAAATCATATATCGTGTCCTATAAGGACTCATGTAACTCGGGGTATATATATACGTATGCCCGGGACCTTGTAAGATATCACAACGATCAATACAAATTCGGCGCATCGCCACCCCTTCGACGGGATCCTGCTTCTCGAGCCGGGCTGCATCGGTTAGGTCCGAACTCCTGCGAGAGGGTAAGTCTCGTCACACCGACTACCAATCGGCTAGGACTTCCTCGGTTAGGTCCGATATTCTAGTCGGTTTATGGTAGTCGGCTTACCACGATATATTTACTTTATCTATGGCTGCATCAGTTCAGTTTGATCTCATAGATTGATTAGGTATATCACATCACGTGTGCACAGATTGTATCGACTTACTGGGAGCGATTTATCATCAGTTCGTGCTGCATCGGTTAGGTCCGACCTACTGAACTGCTAGTGATAAGTCAATCCTGCTGAGCCGATGCATTGTGTGCAGGCGTTTTATCGGAGTGTATAGCCGATAAGTTATTTTCATCACAATCGCATTATATCTATCGACTCATTGAAGCATTGTTATCATTGTCGGTCTGTGCTGCAACGGTTAGGTCCGATCTACTAGACTGACGATAATAGCTTTACTCTTAATAAGCCGATAGTGTTGTGCGATGGTGTTATCGGAGTGCTTAGCCGATAAGTTCTGTTAAAGCCGATTACATTTATTTATTGTTTTATCCTGTGTTCGCTTTGGTAAGCAGTCGGCTAGTTTATCAATTATTTATCATTTACGTTATCGCATATTTTATTATTTGTTCTTGCCTTTATTATTGTCACAATCGGCTAAGGGATAGCCGATGGGTTCACTCTGCCGATCCAAGCACAAGTATAAGCAAGTTCCCGGGCACGACCCCAGGTAAGGGCCCGGGCATGACCCTGGGTAAGGACCAGTGCATGAGCCTGGACAGCGGACGAAGATCTTGGGAGCCGATATGAGCAAGGGCCCGGGTGCAGGCACACCTTCATAATAATACCAGTAACATTAGATCATGATCAGCTAGGATCTATTTGATTTATTTATGCATTATACTTGCTTATTTTATCTAGCTCATAGCCGGTTTTCGAATATCCTTTCGATGATCGGCTAGCATGATATTTGTTTATTATTACATTATTGTCCTTGCCATCATCGGCCTTAAGCCGATGTGTAAGTGCTATAATGTACATCGGCCATCGGCTGATGAAACGAGTCTAGATCGGCTTCCAGCCGATTGGCTCATTGATCTAACATTTTCTTCCTTGTCAATTACAGGGTCAAATTGACTGGCACGCCTACGAACCTCAAACTTTAGGACCTGCACTGGAGTGAAGCAAATCTCCCAGGCCTTCGCGTGTCACCCAGACGCCGAACCAGGACCCGGCGATTTTCGGCGTCAACACGCTTTTGGCACGCCTGGTGGGACACGAAGTTTTAAGCCCAACAAACATTGTTTCAATCAAGATTTCAACATGGCTGGAAAAGAAGTCAAGATGGACAACGTAATTCCGGTCACCATGGAAGATCTAACTGAAGAACAAAAACAGCAAGTTGAGCAGACCATGACAAATTTCCAGAAGCTGTGTTTAGAATCCTTCAGTATGACAAGACAAGGGCCGATTCAGAAATCTCAGTTTCCAAAACCAGTACTGGTAGGAGAATCGAGCCGCACACAACCTGAGAGTCCACCAATCAAGCCTTTACAGGAGATGGTCAACGAGGCTGTGCACCACGCACTCATCAATCAGTCAGGGATCTTAGTAAATACATTGCATAACCTTATCAAGAAAACTGTTGATGGATCGATTGCCCAAGAGCCTACTCGAGGTCCTGTTTTTCTCCCACCGAAGATAGAGCCAGGCCAAGTTAATTACAACATTAGCAGAGATGTACCAGAACACTTGTTCGCACAAAACCAGGCCGGGGGGCAACAGGATATCCCTCCTGGATATCACCGATCTATTTATTATGGGGGATACAGCAGAACTATCCGGGAGGAGGAGCCGATCCAGGTACTTACCAGAGGGAGTATCACAGACAGAATCGGCAACCAACCCCGCCGATGCAGTATCAGCAGTATCAACAGGAGAATGCAAGAGAGGAAGATTTGTCGGCACGGGTTGAGGAAATAGTAAGGGAGCAGTTCGGGATCAAGCCCAAGGAACAAGCGTTCATGTATCGGCACCCATATCCTGAGTGGTTTGACAGGGTTCCGTTGCCACACCGATACAGGGTCCCGGATTTTTCTAAGTTTTCGGGGCAGGACAACACATCTACAGTAGAACATATCAGCCGATTTCTGGCGCAGTGCGGGGAGGCATCGGCTGAAGAGGCCCTAAGGGTTAGGTTTTTTCCCCTATCACTATCTGGATCGGCTTTTACATGGTTCTCCTCGTTACCGCCGAATTCTGTTCGGGGTGGGCCGATCTGGAGAAACAGTTTCACAAATATTTCTTCGCTGGGATTCACGAGCTGAGACTGTCAGATTTGACATCGGTTAAGCAGCGACCAGATGAAACAGTACCGGAATACATTCAGCGATTTCGGGATATCAGAAGCCGGTGTTATAGTTTAAACCTGAGCGATGGACATCTGGCTGATCTAGCTTTTCAGGGACTCTTGGCGCCAATCAGAGAGAGGTTTTCGTCCCAAGAGTTCGAATCTTTGTCGCACCTGGTACATAAGGTATCGGCTCATGAAAGCCGGTTTCAAGAGGCGAAAAAGGACAAGTACCAGAGGAGAGTTGCTCAGGTTCAGGTCTATTCAACGGATCAGATGATGCGAGGAATCTGATGCTGAAGTTGGATTGGCGGAGTGGGCCAGGAACAGAATCAGTATCATGCCATGGGTCAAAGATATCGGCAAGGAGGAGAGGTATGACTTTGACATCAATAAAGCTGATAAATCTTCGATCTATTATTGCAAGAAAAGCAGATACAACTTCCGCCAAACCACGTGATTCCATCAGCCGAAGAGCTAAAAAAGAAGAAATATTGTAAGTGGCACAACGCGATATCGCATCACAACAATGAGTGCAAAGCTTTTCGGCAACAGATTCAATCGGCGGTCGAGCAAGGACGAATTAAGTTTGAAGACAAGAAGCCGATGAAGATAGATGGGCACCCGTTCCCTGTAAACATGGTGTATGCGGGGTCGTCGTCCAGGACTCAAGCCGATGAAGGAAGACGTCAGAGTAAATCGAGAATTACTTCATCAGGTATGATAGAGAAGTACTCAAGATACGATGAACAGGGGGATGGACCGGAACAATATAATCCGCATTGGAACTGCCCATTTTTTCGTTTCTGCTGGGATCAAGGGATGAGATTGCCATCAGCTGAAAATTGCCCCGAGTGCAGCGGTACAGGAAATCGACATGATCACCAGCAGGAGTGTTCGCGGGATCGGTCACCTGGGAAAAGAACATCGGTTCATAGCCGATTGGGGCCGATCCATGAAGAGTTCTTTGAGGAGGATGAAGAGGAAGCGCATGGGAAACAAGTCCAGAATCCTCAGTGGTGTCCTAGCGGCATATTCACGAAGAATCAGAAGAGAAGGGCACAACGGCTACGACACCGAGAACAGCAAAAGGAGCAATGCCAGAGTCAAGAGGAGGTTGATCATCGTCCCAAAAGGACTAGGCAAGTTTGGCAAGTGAAGAAGAAGGACGATGAGGACGTATCAGCGCCGGTAAATATGGTGTTCTTTTTGCCTCGGGAGTATAAAGCGCTTTCATCAGATGAAGAAGGAGTTGAGGAGGTTTTCGCTCAACTAACGTTGCAATCTGATCAAGCCATATTTGATAAACCTGAGAAATCAGAGCATCGGCACTTAAAGCCATTATACATCAAGGGATACGTAAATGGGAAGCCGATGACAAAGATGTTGGTTGATGGAGGAGCCGCGGTTAATCTCATGCCTCATGCTACGTTCCGGAGATTGGGGAAGACTACCGAAGACCTGATCAAGACAAATATGGTGCTAAAAGACTTCGGTGGGAATTCATCTGAAGCAAAAGGCGTATTAAACGTGGAGCTGACAGTAGGGAGTAAGACATTGCCCACCACGTTTTTTGTAATTGACGGAAAGGGGTCATATAGTTTGCTTCTCGGTAGGGACTGGATTCACGCGAACTGTTGCGTGCCTTCGACAATGCATCAATGTCTAATACAGTGGCAGGGAGATCAAGTTGAGGTGGTGCAAGCAGATCGGTCGACCAATATTGCCATGACCGATCTACCAGTCTGGGAAGCCGATGGTGTTGACTGCTTATCCGGAAGAGTTTGGGAAGGAGATTACCTCAAGGTTACTAGTCAGGGGATACAGCCGATCCAGCAAGTCGGCTCTGAATTGTTATCTGATGGGCTCCATTGAAGACTTCGAGGGAAATTGGGGCAAGGATTTACGTCGGCTGATGATTTGGAAGAGATTGATATAGGACCAGGAGATAGGCCAAGGCCGACGTATATAAGCAAAATTAAGTCCTGAGCTACGAGAAGAATTGATAGCATTGTTAAGGAGTATCGGGATTGTTTCGCCTGGGAGTACATGAGATGCAGGATTAAGCCGATCGATTGTTGAACATCGGCTACCTATTAAACCAGGGTATCGGCATTCAATGCAGGCTCCAAGGAGATTCAAGGCAGAATTATATGAGCCGATCAAGGCGGAGATCACAAGGTTGTACGATGCCAAGTTCATAAGGCCGTGCCGATATGCTGAGTGGGTTTCTAATATCGTCCCGGTGGAGAAGAAAACGGGAAATTGAGGATATGTATTGATTCCGGGATCTAAATAAAGCTACCCCCAAGGATGAGTACCCGATGCGATAGCGGATTTGTTTGGTGGATGCAGCGTCAGGCCACAAGATTATCAGTTCATGGACGGCAATGCAGGATACAATCAGATTTTTCATGGCCGAAGAGGATATACACAAGACTGCGTTCCGATGTCCTGGAGCTATCGTTGTATGAGTGGGTAGTAATGACTTTTGGATTGAAAAGTGCCGGTGCAACCTATCAAAGAGCAATGAATTATATATTTCATGATCTCATCGGTTTGTTGGTGGAAATTTACATTGATGATGTGGTGGTTAAATCTAAAAGTGGGAAGCCATATAGCCGATTTACGAAGAGTGCTGGAGAGGGCCAAGAAATACGGACTAAGAATGAATCCCAATAAGTGTGCTTTTGGTGTATCGGCTGGGCAATTTCTGGTTTTATGGTTCATGAGCGAGGATTGAAGTTAGTCAGCGAAGTATCAGAGCCATTAAGACCACAGAGCCACCAAGCGATAAGACAGAGTTGCAATCGTTGATCGGCAAGATTAATTTTGTGAGGAGATTCATATCAAATTTATCAGGGAGAATTGAGTCTTTCACGCCGTTATTGAAGTTGAAAGCCGATCAAGAATTTGTGTGGGGGGCAGCGCAGCAGAAGGCGTTTGATGAGATCAAGGATTATCTTAGTTCCCCGCTGTTTTGATTCGCCGCAGAAGGAGTGCCGTTCAGATTATACTTGTCGGCCGATGAGAAGTCCATCGGTTCTGTTTTGATCCAGAATTTGAAGGTAAAGAGCGAGTTGTGTTCTATCTAAGTAGGAGACTTTTGGATGCTGAGACGAGATATCCAGCGGTGGAGAAGTTATGCTTGTGTTTATATTTCTCGTGTACAAAGTTGAGGCATTACATCCTATCGGCTGAATGTACAGTAGTTTGCCAGGCCGATGTGGTCAATATATGTTGTCGGCTCCAGTCTTGAAAGGGCGAGTTGGCAAGTGGGTTTTTGCCTTGACAGAGTTTGACTTGAGGTACGAATCGGCTAAAGCAATCAAAGGACAAGCAGTGGCCGATTTTATTGTCCAGCACAGGGGGTCTCACGAGGACTATGTGGAGCCGATCCCGTGGATTTTATTTTTTGATGGATCGGTTTGCAGGCATGGATCTGGTATCGGTTTGGTTATTGTGTCGCCTCGGGGGGCAAGTTTTGAGTTTGCTTTTACAATTAAGCCTTATCGGACTAACAATCAGGCGGAGTACGAGGCGGTGCTGAAAGGACTTCAACTATTAAAGGAGATCGGGGCCGATATTATAGAGATTATTGGTGATTCTTTATTGGTGATCAAACAGTTATCTGGAGAATATGAGTGCAGGGATGATGTTTTGAGGTCATATTATGAAGAGTGCGTGGATTTGTTGAAGGATTTCAAGGTGGTGTCAATGAATCATATTCCCAGGGAGCAGAATTTGGAAGCCAATGATCTTGCACAGATTGCTTCAGGATATCGGCTGAATAGGCAGGTTGAGGTGGAGATAGCCGATATTGATGTCCAGAACAAGGCCGATGACTGGAGACAGGAGATAATTGATTACTTGCGAAACCCGTCGCAGTCTGTTTCCAGGAAGATTCGGTATAAAGCTACTAAATATGTGCTACTTGATGAGGAGTTGTATTATCGGACGTTTGAGGGAGTTCTGCTTAGATGCCTGGATTTGGAAGAAGCCAAAGTGGTTATGTGTGAAGTGCACGAAGGCATTTGTGGGACTCATCAATCAGCTCATAAGATGAAGTGGTTGTTGAGAAGAGTAGGGTATTTTTGGCCGACAATGCTGGAAGATTGCTTTAGGTATTATAAAGGGTGTCAAGATTGTCAGAAGTTGGAAATATACAGCGGGCACCGGCATCGGCTATGAATCCTATCATCAAACCGTGGCCGTTCAGAGGATGGGGAATTGATATGATCGGCCAGATTTTTCCTCCATCAAGTAAGGGACATAAGTTTATATTGGCAGCAACAGATTATTTCACCAAGTGGGTAGAGGCAGTTCCTTTAAAGAGGGTCACGTCCAAAGAAGCGATTGAATTTGTCAAGGAGTATATCATTTATCGGTTTGGGATTCCTCAGACTATAACTACTGATCAGGGGTCTATTTTTGTTTCTGATGAATTTCAACAGTTTGCTGCCAGTATGGGAATCAAGTTATTAAATTCATCGCCTTATTATGCTCAAGCCAATGGGCAAGCAGAAGCTTCCAACAAGAGTTTGATCAAGTTGATTAAGCGGAAAATTGATGAGCAGCCACGGCGATGGCATTCTACATTAGCCGATTCACTATGGGCCTATCGGATGGCATGTCACGGGTCTACTCGGGTACCGCCGTATCAGTTGGTATATGGACATGAGGCGGTTTTGCCGTGGGAAACTAACATCGGCTCTAGAAGACTTTCTTTGCAGAATCAATTGACGGCCGATGATTATTATAACTTGATGACAGATGAACTTGAAGATTTAGCTCAGAATCGGTTGAGAGCGCTGGAAAGAATCAAGGAGAATAAGGCTAGGGCAGCTCGGCATTATAACAAAAAGGTGGTAAATAAGTCGTTTGCCGAGGGGGACCTTGTGTGGAAGTTGATTTTGCCGATCGGGTCCAGAGATAATAAGTTCGGAAAATGGTCACCTAATTGGGAAGGGCCTTATCGGATTAATCGCTGTGTGCCTGGTAACGCGTATATATTAGAAGATCTTGACGGGACGGAGTTTGCTAAAGCACTTAATGGGAAATATCTCAAGAAATACTACCCTAGCGTTTGGATCAATTCTTAAATCGGTTAAGTACAGCCGATTTCTAAGCAATTCAGAAAGCCGATGTTTTTATACGTCGCCTAAAGACAGCCGATATCAATTGACATCGCCTTTAGATCAAAACAAGCGGAAAAATTATCAGGACTGAGATAGATAAAAAGCAGAGCCGATCTGATTACATGACAGCGGAAGGATGATCGGCATGTTCCGAAAAATCGTCAGTTATAAAGGTTTAAGGCTTACAAGAACTTTCGGATGGTTTCGATTGCGCGTAGACGGATCTGATCAATTTCATTGATGGCCCGGATATCGTCTTCATCAGAGCCTGGGATGACTTTCAAGCTTTTGCGCCGATGGATGACTTGGCGCACTGCTGCTGCAACCTTGGCTTCTTGGTCTTGGATGGCTTGCGGTAGACCGATTAGCTGGGATTCTGTTGCTGTAAGGTCTTTACGAACTCTTTCAAGTTCTGCCAGCAAATCGGCCTCCTTTTTCTTCAGCTGGTCTAACTTAGGTTGGAGCGCTTGGGGGGCAGCGGCCATGTCATCAAGCTTTTTCTTCTCTGCTTGGGCTAATAGCCGATCGGCTTGGATGTCTTCGGTAGTCTTCTGTTGGTCAGCGCGATCGGCTATGCGCTGTCTAAGCTTGATGAGTTTAAATCTATGGGATTCCAGATATGCTGCGGGGGTTAATGCGTCGATAAGTTCTTCGGGCAGATGGTGTTCAATTTCTGCGAATCTTGCCCGGATTGGCCCGCAATCTTCCGCTAGCGCGTCAATTGGGTTTTCCAGCCGACTGAGGATGCTCGTCAGATATTCACGTACGTCGGCTGGGAAGGATGGTTTGGTCGTTGCGCTGGTGGCTGTGGATTCTTCTACTTCTAGGTACTTGCCGATGTCAAAGGAGAACAGATCGGCTATGGACTGCAAAATTGGCATCGTAAGGGATCAGTAGAAAAGTTAAGAGCGGAGTATAGACGAAAGAGTTACCTGAGGTAGGGCATCGGCAGCTTGCGCGACATTGGCTTCAGGGGGATGAATAGGTTGTTCTCTGGAGGGGCCGATGTCAGCCGATGGAATAGGGGCAGTCTCATCGACAGCTGGAGGACTTGGTGCAAAGAGTGGGGCAGCTGAAGGGGCCATCGGCTCAGTACTTGGAGGGATGGCAGAAGGAGGTTGAAGATCTGGAGCCGATGACTCGGGCTGAAGATGGAGCTGGTGAGATAAATGAGAGCGGGTAATAATGATGTTAAGATTTGGCGCATACCTGAGGAGATGAGGGAGCCGATGTGGTCGGAGGAGAAGATGGCGTCGTGGCAACGATATCGGCATCGGTTTTCTGTTTCTTCAGGGAGGGGCGATGCGCTAACTTTTTCCTTTTTGGTCCCATCGGCCGAGGCGCCTTGAGGAGAGCCGATGGGGATGGAGCGTCGCGCCCTAAGTTTGGGGTAGCCGATGGAGGTTGATACAGGATCGGCCGACCGCTGTTGCTTGTTGATGGGGGCTCGACGCTGGCGGCCTGCAAAGCAAGGGTCAGAGACGATTGAGGATGATATTTGAAGCTTGCAAGAGTTACCTCGTTGTCGGATTCAACATAGTCGGCGTCCAGACGGGAGCAATAACAAGTGGGCGCTAAGCAGAACAGATGTTTTTTCCATTCCGACCACCATCGGACAAAAGGCTTGGTGTTGGCAGTGCAGACGTACACCTCGGTGGCAGCGCCTAGCAGGAGGGAGTCTGTCAAAGACCGCAGCCGATCATATTCCAGGGCGCTGCTGACCGTGCCCCGAGCCTGGAGTTTGTCGGTGAAGAACAGGCCGATCGGAAGCTGGCCAAGGCCGAGTTGACGGGAGCTGGTTGATGGGTGGTAGAACTCATACGATGGTTGAGTTCGGCCTAGAGAAAAGCCGGTTGGCAGCAGGCAAGGACTGATGGCCGATAGGAATATGGCTTTAGATTGATCATCGTTCAGAGCTTTGAGTGGATCAAAGTTGGAAGGCATCTCGAATGATGATGCGTCATTGTAAGCAAACCAAAGAGTAGCATCTGGTAAAGCCATAATAAAACCCCTTGAACCACTGACTAACTTCAGCAGGGGATATCTTGCCACCAGAAAGGGCCGATGCAGCCTCACCCATAGAGATGCATCGGCGGTAGATGGGGTCTTGATCTTCTGGGTAATCAGCTGGGAAGGATTGCTTGAGGAGGGAAGTTTCTGGGATGGCCTTGGAGGTGTAAACATTAAGCCAGAGCTGTACGAACCACCAAGGACCCCCAATGTGGCCGACGGGCTGGCCGGCCGATAGCTTGGTTGCCACCTGATGGAGCAGCTGGTAGGTGGCGCCAAGGAGATAGTGCCCTAACGGAATTTGTTTCCTATCGGCCAGGCACTCTGCTAGGCATTGCATATTGGTCGTCGGCCGAGGGTTGCGCCACAAAGACGAACCGTTCCAACCACAAGTTCAGAAAAGCGACGTGCTCCCGATCATCAACCGGTCCAGTTCCTTTGTTGTGAAGAGATATGTACCTGGACCAGCCGCCGATGTTTTTTGTTTGGAGCCGGTGGGCAGGCTTGAACCGGAGTTTGAAGGGGTTGATGTAGCTTGTCGTGTCCAGGCAGGTGAGCATGGTCACATCTAGCAGAGTGGGGGTCATCGGCCCATGACCGAACAGAAAGGCATTGAGAGCATCAGACCAGAAGTACGAGGCCGATGCGAGCAGAGATTCATTCCTTTCCATATCGGCCAAGGAGAGGTTGATGCAGTGGCCGATGTGGGATTCTTCCCAATAGATCCTCTTTGCAGCTGATACTCTGATGTACCAATCTCTCCATCCGGGCAATCTGCTCGGCCAGGACCTGAAGCTGTTGATCCAGTCACTGACCAACATGGCCGAGTTCTTGAAGGGAGTGCGTTGGGTTTCGGCACTGATGAAATCTGTGGGATCTTCGCTGCCCATGGGGCCATGATAGAAAAAGCAGGGGTAATCGGCAGCCGGAATCAAGATCTGGGCTCTGAGATGCTACAGTAGACAAGAACACGACGAAGAACAGGTGAAGAACATGGCAAATCGGGTTCGTACAGATTGCAGATTGGGGAAAAGTAACCGGGTGAGAAGATTACCTCAGGAATTACAGATGCTGTCGCCATCGCGGAAATAGGAGAGGTTGCAGGAGTCGACGGACGGAGAGAGAGGTTGCAGTAATTTGTCTAGATTCGCTAGAGCTTGGTGAGGATGTAGAAGATGAAGCGGTGGTGCTCTGGTGATGTGAAAGTATAAAAAAGAGGGCAAGAAGACGAAGCGTTTATAAAGGTATGACAGCCGAGCGGGAATTGAGGCCGTTGGCACTGTTTCAAACATTTATGGCAAGTGGGCTATCTTGGGCCGCCTCGGTATGGGAGAAATCTAGAGGCCCAAAGTTGGAAGAATTTCGGAATCCTACAGAGAACTCCGAAATTGGGGGGCATGTGTTAACGCCAAAATTTGGTAAGGACCTGTATCATATTCGGTCAAGAGGACGGTTGCAGTCGGATAATGGAAATTGATCCAAGAAGCAGACCGAGTCTGAGAAGGAGCCGTGAAGACCGCGCGTGGCAGTTAATTACTATAGTTATTAGGAAAAGGTTTATTCTTTTAGGAAACCTGACCTCGTGTCCGGTCAGGTCTCGTTAGCGTTTTCTGTTATAGATAGGAAGTCATATATCGTGTCCTATAAGGACTCATGTAACTCGGGGTATATATACGTATGCCCGGGGACCTTGTAATCATCACAACGATCAATACAAATTCGGCGCATCGCCAACCCCTTCGACGGGATCCTGCTCTCGAGCCGGGCTGCATCGGTTAGGTCCGAACTCCTGCGAGAGGGTAAGTCTCGTCACACCGACTACCAATCGGCTAGGACTTCCTCGGTTAGGTCCGATATTCTAGTCGGTTTATGGTAGTCGGCTTACCACGATATATTTACTTTATCTATGGCTGCATCAGTTTAGTTTGATCTCATAGATTGATTAGGTATATCACATCACGTGTGCACAGATTGTATCGACTTACTGGGAGCGATTTATCATCAGTTCGTGCTGCATCGGTTAGGTCCGACCTACTGAACTGCTAGTGATAAGTCGATCCTGCTGAGCCGATGCGTTGTGTGCAGGCGCTTTATCGGAGTGTAGCCGATAAGTTATTTTCATCACGATCGCATTATATCTATCGACTCATTGAGGCATTGTTATTATTGTCGGTCTGTGCTGCAACGGTTAGGTCCGATCTACTAGACTGACGATAATAGCTTTACTCTTAATAAGCCGATGGTGTTGTGCGATGGTGTTATCGGAGTGCTTAGCCGATAAGTTACCTGTTAAAGCCGACTACATTTATTCATTGTTTTATCCTGTGTTCGCTTTATTAAGCAGTCGGCTAGCTTTATCAATTATTTATCATTTACGTTATTGCATATTTTATTATTTGTTCTTGCCTGTATTATTGTCACAATCGGCTAAGGGCTAGCCGATGGGTTCATTCTGCCGATCCAAGCACAAGTACAAGCAGGTTCCGGGCACGACCCCAGGTAAGGGCCCCGGGCATGAGCCCGGGTAAGGACCAGTGTGGGCCCGGACAGCGGACGAAGATCTTGGGAGCCGATATGAGCAAGGGCCCGAGTACAGGCACACCTTCATAACAATACCAGTAACACTAGATCATGATCAGCTAGGATCTATTTGATTTATTTATGCATTATACTTGCTTATTTTATCTAGCTTATAGCCGGTTTTCGAATATCCCTTCGATGATCGGCTAGCATGATATTTGTTTATTATTACATTATTGTTCTTGCCGTCATCGGACCTGAGCCGATGTGTAAGTGCTACAGTGTGCATCGGCCATCGGCTGATGAAACGAGTCTAGATCGGCTTCCAGCCGATTGGCTCATTGATCTAACATTTTCCTCCTTGTCAATTACAGGGTCAAATTGACTGGCACGCCTACGAACCTCGAACTTTAGGACCTGCACTGGAGTGAAGCAAATCTCCCAGGCCTTCGTGTGTCACCCAGACGCCGAACCAAGACCCGGCGATTTTCGGCGTCAACAGGTGCGTGAAGAGGAAGGACGATAAAGTCGATCCATCGGCTCTAGTGAACATGGTTTTCTTTTTGCCTTGGGAATATAAAGCACTTTCATTGGACGAGGGAGGCCATGAAGAGGTTTTCGCTCAACTAACGTTGCAACCTGATCAGGCTGTATTTGATAAACATGAGGAATCAGAGCATCGGCACTTAAAGCCATTATATATCAAGGGCTATGTAAATGGGAAGCCGATGACGAAGATGCTAGTTGATGGGGGAGCAGCTGTTAATCTAATGCCTCATGCTACGTTTCGAAAATTGGGGAAAACTGCCGAAGACTTGATCAAGACGAATATGGTGCTAAAAGACTTCGGTGGGAATTCATCAGAGGCGAAAGGCATATTAAACGTGGAGTTGACAGTGGGGAACAAGACATTACCTACCACGTTTTTCGTTATTGATGGAAAAGGGTCATATAGTCTGCTTCTTGGCAGGGATTGGATTCACGCGAACTGTTGCGTGCCCTCGACGATGCATCAATGTTTGATATAGTGGCAAGGAGATCAAGTCGAGGTAGTCTTAGCAGATAGGTCGACCAACATTGCAATGACCGATTTGCCAGTCTGGGAAGCTGATGGTGTTGATTGCTTGTCCGGAAAAGCGTGGGAAGCGGATTTCCTCAAAGTCACCAGCCAAGGGATACAGCCGATTTAGCAAGTCGGCTCTGAGTTGTTGCTCTGATGGGCTCCATTGAAGATTTCAAGGGGAAACTAGGACAAGGGTTTACGTCGGCCGATGACTTAGAGGAGATCGACATAGGACCAGGAGATAAGCCAAGGCCGACGTACATAAGCAAAAAGTTATGCCCTGAACTTCGAGAAGAATTGATAACACTGTTGAAGGAGTATCGGGATTGTTTCGCTTGGGAGTATCATGAGATGCCAAGATTAAGCCGATCAATTGTTGAACATCGGCTACCCATTAAACCAGGATATCGGCCGTTCAAACAGGCTCCAAGGAGGTTTAAGGCAGAATTATATGAGCCAATCAAAGCAGAGATTACAAGGTTATATGATGCCAAGTTTATAAGACCGTGCCGATATGCTGAGTGGGTTTCTAATATCGTCCCGGTAGAAAAGAAGAATGGAAAATTGAGGATATGTATCGATTTCTGGGATTTAAATAAAGCTATCCCCAAGGATGAGTACCCGATGCTGATAGCAGATTTATTGGTGGATGCAGCATCGGGCCATAAGATCATTAGCTTCATGGACGGCAATGCAGGATATAATCAGATTTTTATGGCTGAGGAAGATATACATAAGACTGCGTTTCGATGTCCTGGAGCTATTGGCTTATATGAGTGGGTAGTAATGACGTTTGGGTTGAGAAGTGCCAGTGCGACTTATCAAAGGGCAATGAATTATATGATCTCATCGGCTTGTTAGTGGAAATTTATATTGACGATGTGGTGGTTAAGTCTAAGAGTGAGAAAAGCCATATAGCCGATTTGCAGAAAGTGCTGGAAAGGGCCAAGAAATACGGACTAAGGATGAATCCCAATAAATGCGCTTTTGGTCTATCGGCTGGGCAGTTTTGGGTTTTATGGTTCATGAGTAAGGAATTGAAGTTAGTCAGCGGAGCATCAGAGCCATTAAAACTACAGAGCCACCAAGCAATAAGACGGAGTTACAATTATTGATCGGCAAGATTAATTTTGTAAGGAGATTTATATTAAATTTGTCAGGAAGAATTGAATCTTTTACTCCGTTATTGAAGTTGAAAGCCGATCAAGAGTTTGTATGGGGGGCAGATCAGCAGAAGGCATTTGATGGAATTAAGAGTTATTTAAGTTCCCCACCTGTTCTAATTCCGCCGCAGAAAGGAGTGCCGTTCAAATTGTATTTATCGGCCGATGAGAAATCCATCGGGTCAGTCTTGATACAGGAATTTGAAGGGAAGGAACGAGTTGTGTTTTATCTGAGCAGAAGGCTGTTGGATGCTAAAACGAGATATCCTGCGGTAGAAAAATTATGCCTTTGTTTATATTTTTCATGTACTAAGTTGAGGCATTATATCCTATCGGCTGAGTAGACAGTGGTTTGCAAAGCCGATGTGGTGAAATACATGTTGTCGGCTCCAGTCTTGAAAGGACGAGTTGGTAAGTGGATTTTTGCTTTGACAGAGTTCGACCTGAGATATGAATCGGCTAAGGCAATTAAGGGACAAGCAGTGGCCGATTTCATTGTGCAGCACAGAGGGGTTCGCGAAAATTATGTGGAGCCGATCCCATGGACTTTGTTTTTTGATGGATCAGTGTGCAAGCATGGATCTGGTATCGGCTTGGTCATTGTATCGCCTCGGGGGGCAAGTTTTGAGTTTGCTTTTACAATTAAACCTTATCGGACTAATAATCAAGCGGAATACGAGGCGGTATTAAAAGGACTTCAACTTTTAAAGGAGATCGGAGCCGATATCATAGAGATTGTTGGTGATTCTTTGTTGGTGATCAAGCAGTTGTCTGGGGAATATGAGTGCAGGGATGATGTTTTGAGATCATATTATGAGGAGTGTACAGATTTATTGAAGGATTTCAAGATGGTATCAATGGATCATATTCCTAGAGAACAAAATTTAGAAGCCAATGATCTTGCACAAATTGCTTCTGGTTATCGGCTGAATAGACAGGTTGAGGTTGAAATAGCCGATAATGATATTCAAGATAAAGCCGATGATTGGAGATAGGAAATAATTGGTTATCTACAGAATCCGTCGCAATCGGTTTCCAGGAAGCTTCGGTATAAAGCTACTAAATATGTGCTGCTTAATGGAGAATTATATTATCGGACTTTTGAGGGAGTTCTGCTGAGGTGCTTGAATTTGGAAGAAGCCAAAGTGGTTATGTGCGAAGTCCATGAGGGCGTTTGTGGGACTCATCAATCAGCTCATAAGATGAAGTGGTTGCTGAGAAGAGTAGGATATTTTTGGCCGACAATGCTGGAAGATTGCTTCAGGTATTATAAAGGATGTCAAGTTTGTCAGAAGTTTGGAAATATACAGCGGGCACCAGCATCGGCTATGAATCCTATCATTAAGCCATGGCCGTTCAGAGGATGGGGAATTGATATGATCGGCCAGGTTTATCCTCCATCGACTAAGGGACATAAATTCATATTGGCGGCGACAGATTATTTTACAAAGTGGGTAGAAGCGATTCCTCTGAAGAAAGTTACGTCCAAAGAAGCGATCGAGTTTGTAAAGGAGCACATAATTTATCGATTTGGAATTCCTCAGATGATAACTACTGATCAGGGATCTATTTTCGTGTCCGATGAGTTTCAACAGTTTGCTGCCAGTATGGGAATTAAGTTGTTAAATTCATCACCTTATTATGCTCAGGCTAATGGACAGGCGGAAGCTTCTAATAAAAGTTTGACCAAGTTGATTAAGCGGAAGGTTGATGAACAACCGCGAAGATGGCATACTACATTAGCCGATTCACTATGGGCCTACTGGATGGCATGTCATGGATCTACTCGGGTGCCACCATATCAGTTGGTATATGGACGTGAGGCAGTTTTACCTTGGGAGACTAACATCGGCTCTAGGAGAATTTCTTTGCAGAATCAGTTGACAGACGATGATTATTATAATTTGATGACAGATGAACTTGAAGACTTGGCTCAGAATCGGTTAAGGGCACTGGAAAGGATCAAGGAAAATAAAGCTCGAGCGGTTAGACATTATAATAAAAAGGTGATGAGTAAATCATTTACTGAAGGAGATCTTGTCTGGAAGTTGATTTTGCCGATCGGGTCCAGAGATAGTAGATTCGGAAAGTGGTCACCTAATTGGGAAGGTCCCTATCAGATTAATCGTTGTGTACCTGGTAATGCATACGTATTAGAGGATCTTGACAGGACAGAGTTTGCTAAAGCACTTAACGGGAAATATCTCAAGAAATACTATCCTAGCGTTTGGATCAACTCTTAAATCGGTTAAGTGCAGCCGATTTCTAAAATAGTTCAGAAAGCCGATGTTTTTGCATCGCCTAAAGATAGCCGATATCAGTTGATATCGCCTTTATATTAAACAGACAAAGATACTAAAGGATAATTGGAAGAAACAGGCAACAGAGCCGATCAAGTTATGTTACAGCAAAAGTTAATCGGTGAGTTCCAAGGTAACATCAATAGTATCAAGGTTTTACAAAAAGTTCTGAATTGTTTCGATCGCGCGAAGGCGGATCTGGTCAATCTCATTGATAGCGCGAATGTCGTCTTCATCGGAGCCCGGGATGGTCTTCAAATTTTTGCGCCGATGAACGACTTGACGCACCGTTGCTGCAACCTTAGCCTCTTGGTCTTGTATAGCTTGTGGCAGGCCGATAAGCTGGGATTCTGTTGCTTCAAGATCCTTGCAAACTTTTTCAAGTTCTGCCAGCAAATTGGCCTCCTTTTTCTTCAGTTGGTTCAACTTGGATTGGAGCTCTTGAGGGGCAGTTACCATGTCATCAAGCTTTTTCTTCTCTGTTTGGGCTGACAGCCGATCGACTTGGATATCTTGGGTAATCTTCTGTTGGTCAGCACGATCGGCTATGCGTTGCCTAAGCTTGATGAGTCTGAATCTGTGGGATTCCAGATATGCCGCAGGAGTCAGTGCGTCGATGAGTTCTTCGGGCAAATGATGTTCAATATCTGCAAGTCTTGCCCGGATCGGCCCGCAATCTTCCACTAGCGCGTCGATCGGATTTTCCTGCCGACTGATGATACTCGTTAAGAGCTCACGCACATTGGCTGGGAAGGATGGTTTGGTTGCTGCGCTGGTGGCTGTTGCTTCTTCTGCCTCTAAGTACTTGCCGATGTCGAAGGAGAACAAATCGGCTAAGGACTGCAGATTGACATCGGTAAAAGAATCAGTGAAGAGTTTAAAAGTGAAGTATGGATATAAAGAGATTACCTGAGGTAGGGCATCGGCAGCTCGGGTGGCATCGGCTTCAAGAGGATGAGTAGGTTGTTCTTCAGGACAGCTGATGTCAGGAGATGTAGTAGGAACAGTCTCATCGACAGCTTGAGGACTTGGTGCTGAGATTGGGGTAGCTGGAGAAGTCATCGGCTCGGTACTTGGAGGGACGTCAGTAGAAGGTTGGGGTTCAGGGGCCGATGACTCGAGCTGAAAATAAAATTGATGAAAAAGATGGAAAATGGGTAATGATATCAAGACTTAGCATGTACCTGTGGAGATGAAGGGGCCGATGTTGTTTGGGGAGTAGGTGGCGTCGTGACCATGACATCGGCATTGGTTTTCTGCTTCTTGAGAGAGGGGCGATGCGCTAGCTTTTTGCGTTTCTGTCCTGTCGGCCGGGGCGCCTGGAGGAGAGCCGATGGAGAGGGAGCATCGCGCCCAAAGTTCGGAGTGGCCGATGGGGGTTGATACAGGATCGGCCGGCCACTAGTGCTTGTCGTTGGGGGCTCGACGTTGGCAGCCTGTAGAATTAACAGTGAGAGATGATCAGATATGATGGTTAAAGCTTATGGGCATTACCTCTTCATCGGATTCGATGTAGTCAGCGTTGAGGCGAGAACAGTAGTGGATGGCCGCTAAGTTAAATAGATGTCTCCTCCATTCTGACCACCATTGGGCAAAAAGCTTGGTATTGGTGGTGCATACATTCACCTCAGTGGCGGCGCCTAGGGGAAGAGATTCTGTTAAGGTCCGCATCCGATCATACTCTAGGGCATTGTTGACGTTGCCCCGGGCTTGAAGTTTGTCGATGAAGAATAAGCCGATCGGAAGTTGACCAAGACCAAGCTGACGGGAGCCGACCGATGGATGGTAGAATTCATATGATGGTTGCGATCGGCCCAAAGAAAAGCCAGTCGGCAGTAGACAAGGGGTAATGGCCGATAGGAATATGGCCTTTGACTCATTATTCTCCAAAGCATCAAGTGGATCGAAGTTGGAAGGCATCTCGAATGACGATGCATCATTGTATGCAAACCATAGTGTGGCCTCCTTGGTGAAGCCGTAATAAAACCCCTTGAACCATTGACTAAGTCCAGCGGGTGTTATCATTCCACCAGAAAGAGCCGATGCAGCTTCGCCCATGGAGATACATCGGCGGTAAATGGGATCTTGGTCTTCTGTATGATCGGCTGGAAAGGATTGGTTGAGAAAAGAAGTCTCGGAGAAGGCCTTGGAGGTGTAGACGTTGAGCCAAAGTTGCACAAACCACCAAGGACCCCCGATATGGCCGATGGGCTGGCCGGCCGATAGCTTGGTCGCTACTTGGTGTAGCAGTTGATAAGTAGCGCCAAGGAGGTATTGCCCCAAGGGGATTTGTTTCCGATCGGCCAAGCACTCTGCCAGACATTGCATGTTGATCGTTGGGCCGAGGGTTGCACCACCAAAAACAAACCGTTCCAGCCTCAAGTTCAAAAAGGCGACATGTTTCCGGTCGTCGACTGGTCCAGTTCCCTTATTGTGGATTGATATATACCTGGACCAGCCACCAATGTTCTTCGCTTGAAGCCGATGAGTAGGTTTGAATCGGAGCTTGAAGGGGTTGATGTAATTTGTTGTGTCAAGGCAGGTGAGCATAGTCACATCCATCAAGGTGGGAGTCATCGGCCCGTGCCCGAACATGAAGGTGTTGAGGGCATCTGACCAGAAATATGAAGCCGATGCAAGCAGAGGTTCATTCCTTTCCATATCGGCTAGAGAGAGGTTGATGCAGTGGCCGATATGTGATTCTTCCCAGAGGGTTCTCTTCGTGGCCGATACTCTGATGTACCAGTCCCTCCACCCAGGCAGTTTGCTCGGCCATGACCTGAAGCTATTGGTCCAGTCACTGACTAACATGGCGGAGTTCTTGAAGGGAATGCGTTGGGTCTCGGCGCTTATGAAGTCTGTGGGATCCTCACTACCCATTGGGCTGTGATAGAAGAAATTCGGGTAATCGGCGGCTGGGATTAGGATTTGGCTTCTAAGGTGCTACAATAAATAAGAACATGACGAAGAACAGGTGAAGAACATGGCAGATTGGATTCATCTAAGCTACAAAAATCAGAGAAAAACGATCGGCGAAAAATTACCTCAGGGATTGTGGAGGCTGATGCCATCGCGAGAGAGGAAGAAGATGCAGGAATCAGCGGTCGAAGAAAAGAGCTGCGACGGTTCGTCTGGGTTCGCTGGGGCTCGTCGAGGTTTTGGAAGATGAAGCGGTGGTGCTCTGGTGATGTGAAAGCATAAAAAAGGCTAGGTAGACGAAGCAGTTTATAAAGGCATGATGACTGGGCGGGAATCGAGGCCGTTGGCACTGTTTCGAACAATTAAGGCAAGTGGGCTACCTTGGGCCGCCTCAGTATGGAAAGAATCTGAAGGCCCAAAACGAAAGAATTTCGAAGTCCTATAGAAGAACTCCGAAATTGGGGGGCATGTGTTAACGCCAAAATTTGGTAAGGCTCTGTGTCAGATTCGGTCAAGAAGAAATTACAGTTAACTAACGGAAGTTGATCTAGAAGGAACCGAATCCAGGAAGAAGCCGTGAAGACCGCTGTATGGCAGTTTATTATTTAGGCAGTGTTAATTTTTATCTTTAGGAAACTTGATCTCGTGTCTGATCGGGTCCTGTTAATGTTTCCTCCTGTAAATTAGGAAATCGTGTGCCGTGTCCAATAAGGACTCGTGTCAACTCGGGGTATAAATACGTATGCCCGGGAGCTTTGTAATCTATCTACAATCGATCAATACAATTTCGGCGCATCGCCACCCCTTCGACGGGTTCTTGCTTCTCAAGCCGGGCTGCATCGGTTAAGTTCGAACTCCTGCGAGAGGGTAAGTCTCGTCACCCTGGCCACCGCATCGGCTAGGACTTCCTCGGTTAAGTCCGATATTTTAGTTGGTTCACGGTGGACGGCTTACCACGATATATCTATTTTGTCTATGGCTGCATCAGTTTAGTTTGATCTCATAGATCGATTAGGTATATCACATCACGCGTGCGTAGATCGTATCGGCTTACTGGGAGTGATTTATCATCAGTTTGTGCTGCATCGGTTGGGTCCGACCTACTAAACTGCCAGTGATAAATTGTTCCTGCTAGGTTGATATTTTGTGCGCAAGCGTCTTATCGGGATGTATAGCCGATAAGTTATCATATTTTATATCACGATCGCATTAGATCTATCGGCCTACTGAGGTCTTGTTATCATCATCAGTCTGTGCTGCAACGGTTGGGTCCGATCTGCTAGACTGACGATAATAACTTTACTCTTAATAAGCCGATGGGTTTTTATGCGATGTTTTATCGGAGTGCTTAGCCGATAAGTTATCTTTTATTAAATACAGCCGATTATACTGCTTGCTTTGTTATCTATTTTCGCCTGCATTATTATTACGATCGGCTAAGGGCTAGCCAATTAGTTTACTCTGCCGATCCGAGCACGGACAGCAGGCGAGGATCCAGGCGCGGGCACGAGCAAGGGCCCGGGCACGGGCGTGAGCAGCACCTTTGGAGCGGCGCTAGCGATTATTATCGCAATCGGCTGGAGTTTATTCATTTATTTACGCATTCTGCATATCTATTTTATCAGTTTATAGCTGATTTTCAAGTATCCCTTCGGCAATCGGCTAGTTTGATATTTGCTTATTATTATTAGTTACTGTTCATGCCATCATCGGCTTCCAGTCGATGTATAAGTGCTACAGTTCATATCGGCTATCGGCCGATGAGACGAGTCCAGATCGGCTTCCAGCCGATTGGCTCATTGGTCTAATATTTTATCTCCTTGTCAATTGCAGGGTCAAATTGACTGGCACGCCTACGAACCTCAAGGTTTTAGGACCTGCACTGGAGTTAAGCAAATCTCCCAGGCCTTCGCGTGTCTCCAGGCGCCGAACGGCCCCGGCGGTTTTCGACGTCAACAGTCACACCTGAGGAGGGCAAGCAAATTCTGTGATATACCTACTTGGGCATCTGTGGCAACCATGCTGCATCCAGAACATAAGTCAGAAAGGCTGGCGGACAAGGATTCCTCTGGCTGAAATACCCATCCTGACATGAGGGATGCCAATTTTATAGGGCTGCGCTAGGTAGATCGGTTTAAGCTGGCTTATTTTGTAGTAGGCCAAAGATATGAGTTTCTACAGTAGCACGCTCAATCTAGGCTACTCGCTAGCTGTGTTAAAATCACAGTGCTGATGCTACTCACAGAAACCGATTAAATAATCAGATATGCTTCATGCTAAGCCTACAGCCGGGTGTATACATTCGGGTATCTGCATTATTTACCAGGTATTGAGGATATATCTTTATAAGGATCACAAGCTGGTCTCCATTAAAATTGGGGATACAGGTATCTCTCAAGTACACCTGACCACGTATTGGGTTATAATCCATAAAGTGGTACTCGGCCTACATGCTTGGCCAACAATTGCCATGAGCAAAAATCATTCCAACTGACATGAAGCTGAAGAGTCTAACTTCCGAGTGATATACTACTCAGGAAAGACTATAAAAAATCATTCTGGCTGATATGATGCTGTTGACGCCGAAAACCGCCGGGGGCCGTTCGGCGCCTGGAGACACGCGAAGACCTAGGAGATTTGCTTCACTCCAGTGCATGTCCTAAAATCTTGAGGTTCGTAGGCGTGCCAGTCAATTTGACCCCGCAATTGACAAGGAGATAGAAAATATTAGATCAGTGATCCAATCGGCCGATAAGAATCCTACCAGCCAATTGCCGATAGAATTTGTTAGCACTGCACCTAAGGTACTGCCCGCGCCCTTGCCCGGGTCCTCACCTGTGCCCGCGCCCGAGTCCACGCCCGTGCCCGTGCCCGGGTCCTCACCCGTGCCCGTGCCCGAATCCTCGCCTGTCTCCACGCCCGGGTTCTCGCGCGTGCTCGCGCCCAGGGCCTCGCACGTGCCCGACTACCAACAGCGCTTGCGCATTGGCTAAGAGGCCGATGATGATATAAACAGATAGTAAATAAATCTGATTGTCGATAATACTTGTACATCGGCTAGACAAACTGATGATAAATAAATAAATCATAAACTAGCCGACTGCTGATAGAACATGTGTATCGGCTGGAAAGCCGATAACAGTGCAAGTAAGTGAAATAAACGATTGAACAATACAGTCGGCTTTATATAATAAAGGGTAACTTATCGGCTAAGCACTCCGATAAAACATCGCATAAAAACCTATCGACTCAACAAGGATAAACATATCACTATCAATCTAGTAGTTCAGACTTAACTGATGCAGCACAAATTAACAATTATAAAAGAACCTCGATGAGCCGATAGATCTAATGCAATCGTGATGTATATGATAACTTATCGGCTATACATTCCGATAAGACGCTTGCGTAAAATCTATCGACCTAGCAGGAATAACTTATCGCGAACAGTTTAGTAGGTCGGACCCAACCGATGCAGCACAAACTGACGATAAGTTACACCCAGTAAGCCGATAAAAGCTACGCACGCGTGATGTGGTATATCGACCCAGGCTATGAGATCAAACCTAACTGATGCAGCCGTAGACGGAGTAGATACACCGGGTAAGGGGTGACGAGTCTTACCCTCTCGCAGGAGTTCGGACCTAACCGATGCAGCCCGGCTCGATAAGCAAGAACCCGTCGAAAGGGTGGCGATGCGCCGAAGTTTATTGATCTGTGAGATAGTTTACATGGTCCCCGGGCATACATATTTATACCCCGAGTTGATACAGTCCTGATCGGATACAAAACAGGAGTTTCCTAACTATAAAAGGAAAAATAACAAACCCCGATCGGACATGAGATCAGGTTTCCTTAAAAATTATTAAAACTACCTAATTAATAGATAAGGTAATTAACTGCCATGCCGTGGTCTTCACGATTCCTTCTCAAGCTCGGGCTTTTCTGGATTAGCTTCCATTGGCTAATATGGCCTCTTTCTTCAACAGAACATGATGACGAACCGTACCAAATTTTAGCGTTAACAGATGCTGAAGAGTCTCATATACCAGTAGTACACTACTCGGAAAAGACTATAAGGTTAAAGATCTTTAACTTTATGTTTAATTGTTTTACAATTAAGCACAAAGTCGGGGGCTACACATAATAGGTGTGCCTATTCGGTGCACACTATTCAGATTTCTATATGGAGCCCCTCATAACCTTGCTGCCAGCTGACATGAAGCAGGACTCGGGAGAAGAAGCACTCGGACAAAGAGTACTTGGGAGCAATGCACTTGGGAATACTTCACCGTGGAGGATGAGTACTCGGCATTAGCTGTGACTCAACTATGAAGGTCTCAGGGGCTGCTGTGGAGGCCATGGGCCCCGGGTACCTCATGACAAGCATATGGGCCACTCAAGCAAAGGATAGGCCTAGCTTTGTAATTAGGGATATGATATAACTCGGAAGACTTAGCCTAAGGAAAACACAGTCCTAGTTAGGCACGTTATATCTCTAGAAGGAGATCCCTTGGCGGTAGTCCGACTGGGACTCCTACTTTGTAACCCTATCCCCTAGTATATAAGGGGAGGCAAGGCGCCCCCTGAGGGTAGAGAATCATCGGGATCACCAAGATCACGATCATACATCCTCAAAGGAAATACACTGTGGGTGCCTTGGGCCCCGGGTACCTCATAACCAGCATATGGGCCACTCGGATAAAGGATGGGCCTAGCCTTGTAATTAGAGATATGGTAACCCTCGGCAGACCTTGCCGTGTACAATAAGGAATATACAGTCCTAGCCAGGTACATTATATCTCTAAGGGGAGATCTCCTAGTCGGAATCCGGCGGGGACTCCTACCTTGTAACCCTGTCCCCCAGTATATAAGTGGAGGCAGGGCGCCCCTTGAGGGTAGGGCCATACAGTTCATCAGAATCGCCACCATAATTCCTCAAAGGAATACATATAAACTGGACGTAGGGTATTACCTCACATCGAGGGCCTGAACCAGTATAAAATCTCCCTGTGTTCCTTTGCAATCCACCGAGTTTCCATTCGCCGAGTAGCCCCATATATTTATTGCCGGTGTAAAACATCGACATACACCACAACTGGACGTAGGGTATTATCTCATCTTGAGGGTCTGAACCAGTATAAACTTTTTGTGTTCCTTTGCAATCCATCGAGTTTCGGTCCAACGAGTAGCCCCATATTATTATTGCCGGTGTAACGGTGTAAAACATCCACAATCGAGTTTGTTGAGGTTGATCTCGCCAAAGCCCCTACCTGGCGCACCAACTGTCAATGTTTTACACTGGCAATATGAATATAGGGCTACTCGTCGGATCGAAACTCGGTGGACTGCAAAGGAACACAAAGAGTTAATACTGGTTCAGGCCCTCGATGTGAGGTAATACCCTACATCCAGTGGTGGTGTATTTCCTTTGAGGATGTATGACTTGATCTGCCCTCAGGGGGGGCCCTGCCTCCCCTTATATACTGGAGGATAGGGTTACAAAGTAGGAGTCCTAGTCGGACTATGAACAAGGGATCTCCTCCTAGAGATATAACTTGCCCGACTAGGACTGTATCTTCCTTATCGTACAAGGTTAAGTCTGCCGAGTGCTATCATATCTCTAATTACAAGGCTAGGCCCATCCTCTTTCCGAGTGGCTCATATGCTTGTCGTGAGGTACCCGGGGCCCATGGCCTCCACAAATTTCCCCGAGTAGTTGACCCCTTATGTTTAAAAACTCTGCCCGACTAGTCATAGCCCCCTAGCGTCGGGAGTCGACTCATGGCTCTTTCCCAGACATGCGTTTTGGGTGACTTGAGTTCGTCTTTCATAGAGCAAAGTTTCACGGATCGGAATTTATGCTACTCAAGTACTTTTGCAATCATTAAAAGCAAAAACAGAAAATGCGCAAAATGTACACCTATTAGGTGTAAGCTGCTGCGGCATTGGCGAGGCCGAGTGAGGAATATTTATCAGAAAGCAACTTAGCTGTTCGGCATTGCACAAGTTGGGAGTGGGGATGCCATCCTTGTATTTGAGCTTGTGATCCCTCGAACATGTCACTTGTCGTTCTGATAATCTTCAGTTCTAGGAGGTTGAAGACAGTTGTGAGCGATTGCCACAATGAAGTCATCTGACTTGCGTTTGCGGTTCCTGGCTTTAGTCGGAGCTGCGTCATCGGTGTCCTTCCACTCTTTCTGTCGGGGTGCCTTTTTTATCATCAAGGGCCTCAGCAATAGTGTCAGCCGAGTCGACATATTTGTTCGCCATGTCAAACAAAACCTTGACAGAGTTGGGAGGCTTCCGAGTGAATTTAGCGATGAACGGGGTGTCTTTGACTCCTTTTCGAAAGGAGGCGATGACAACCTCGTCCTTGATCATTGGGATTGAATTCCTCTTCTCAAAAAACCTCTGGATGAAATCACGAAGAGACTCGTTCTTCCTTTGATGCAACTGATACAGATCGTACTCGGAAGATGGCCTCTCGTACGTTCCTTGGAAATTGGCGATGAAGCGTTCCCGGAGTTCTCCCTAGGAGCCGATTGATCTCTTGGGAAGTCCTGTTATCCATGTCCTCACCGAGTCGGCTAGAGCAACTGGGAGGTAGTTAGCCATGGCCTTGTGATCTCTTCCAGCTGCTTGAATCGCTAGAGTGTAAACTGTGAGCCAGGACTCGAGATTGGTCTTCTCGCCGTATTTTTCAATTCCAGTCAGCTTGAAGCCTGACGGCCAGTTGACTTGCTGTAGCTCGTGGGTGAAGGCCGGTACACCTTCATCTATGTGAGGACTCCAACTCCGACTACGGTAGTGAAACCGCTCATGGTGGAGGCCGAAGCGCTCATTCTCATCTTTTAGTAGGCAACGCTCATCTTCCTCGTGTTCGCGGCGTCGTGCGTTGATGTATTGCCAAAGATCACGTCATAGTCGGCCTCGGACGTCCTGGTTAATACGACAGTCGTCTTGATGTCGGCGCCACCGGTCATTATTGTGGTTGCCGAGTGACGTGTGACGTGACTTCGTGTGCGGCTGACTAGAGCCGGCCACTCGGTGTCACGTTGAGGCAGATGAGATCGCTGTTGGAGAAGCCGACTTGTTAGTCGGTATGAGTGTGTCACCTGACTGTTGACGCTTCTAGCATGCAGCAGCGGTGATCATGGCTTTAATCCTTGCTATCGTTAGGGTGGCCTGGTGATTAGACCCAAATTGCAGTGTATCTAGTAGAGTTGCAGTGGCCACAATGTTCTATTGAGGAGTTACGCAAACGTTATGGTCGCCGACTCGGGTCTGGAGGATATCTTGTTGAGCAATCCACCTATCCTTGCACAGATCGTTGTTGCGGACATCGCGCTCGGCCTATAAGCGTCTTGTGTCTTCCTCCTATTGTTCTCATAGTCGGCTGGCTTCCTCCTCTTGTTGTTCTCGTAGTCGGTGTGCCTCCTAAGTGGGAGTTGAACTCTTGGATATCATAAAGACTTCACGTGGTGAAGAGAAGCTTGCCGAACTGTTGTCCAACTTAGAGTCGGAGTCCGACTGAGAGTCAGAGTCAGAATAGTTGAGGGGGGTAATAACGACCCCAACCTCCCTAGATCCAATCTCAAGCGGCTCTGAGCCGTATCCGAGTTGAACTCCAGGGGATTAGGTTTGCCACGTCAGATGCTGATTGAAGTTATCTGCAGCATTGATGAGTCTGAATGGGAGATTGACGATCTCCTCCTCTCTTAGCCCGATCTCGATCGGCTCAAAACCGAGTCTGAGTCGAACGCCGAAAGAAAGAGTTGTCCCTAGACTCGAGCATATTGGAGATCGCCGCAGCATGTCGCCGAAGATCGCTGCAGCGTTACGTAGGCCGACCGACGCGGAGTTGACTTGATCCCTGGCTGATCGGATCGAATCAGAGTCGGACAGGGTAAGGTTGCCGAATTCGTTGGCGACGAAGTCGAGGCTCCCGAAGGTGATTGTTTGTCCGGGGAAGAAGTTGATGCCGTTGATTCCGGTGAGTGGATCCATCAGGCTTGTCGAAGATGATCTCGCCGATGCCCCTACCTGGCGCGTCAACTGTCAATGTTTTATATTGGCAATAATAATATGGTGCTACTCGTGAGATCTAAACTTGATGGACTGCAAAGGAACATGAAATAATTTATACTGGTTCAGGCCCTCGAGATGAGGTAATACCCTACGTCCAGTTATGGTGTATTGCCTTTGAGGTTTCTCTGGTGAGATTTCTTCTTCTGCCCTCAAGAGTGCCCTGCCTCCCCTTATATATTGGGGGACAGGGTTACAGAGTAGGAATCCCAGTCGGACTCCGACCAAGCGATTTCCTTCTAGGAATACAACGTTCCCGACTAGGACTATATCATTTCCTTGTCATACAAGGTTATGTGTGCCCAGTCCTATTGTATCCCCAATTACAAGGTTAGGCTTATCCTCTATCCAAGTGGCCCAAATGCTTCTCATGAGGTACCCGAGGCCCACGGCTTCGACAAAGTTGAATCCAGAAAAGTGTGCCTTTGGTGTAACATCCGGAAAGCTACTCGGCTTCATCGTATCACATCGAGGCATCGAGGCCAATCTAGAGAAAATCAATGCTATCATGAATAAGGCACCCCCAACTAGCCAGAAGGACGTCCAGAAGCTGACAGGCTGCATAGCCGCACTCAGCCGATGCATCTCCCGACTTGGCAAATGGGGCATGCCCTTTTTCAAATTATTGAAGAAAGCGAACAATTTTCAATGGACACCCGAAACCCAGCAAGCCTTCAAAGACTTCAAAAGATTTCTCACATCACCACCAGTGTTGGCATCACCTATGCCCCAAGAACCACTAATGTTATACCTGGCGGCAACCACTTAGGTAGTTAGCACGGTGCTGGTAGTTGAGCGATCAGAGACAGGTCATATACAGAAAATACAAAGGCCAGTTTACTTCATCAGCGAAGTCCTAGCCGACTCCAAGATGAGATATCCTTAAGTCTAGAAGTTGTTATATGGCCTACTCATCACTGTCCGAAAGCTGGTGCACTACTTTCAGTCGCATCAAGTAACTGTTGTCACCTCGTATCCACTTGAGGACGTCCTACATAACCGCAAGGCCACTGGCTAAATCGCTAAATGGACGCTCGAGTTGATGGCGTTCGACATCATCTTTCAACCATGGACAACAATTAAATCTCAAGCTCTAGCCGACTTCATGGCCGAGTGGATAGAAGTCTAGACGACTACAAACACAGACAAGCTAGAGTACTGGACAATATACTTCGACGGTTCTCTACGGATCGGCGGCGCAAGGGCTGGCGTCGTGCTGATGTCACCCAATGGCAAAAAACTCAAGTACGTTCTCCAGATTGGCTTTCCGGCTTCCCACAATGTCGCCGAGTACAAGGCACTCATCCACGGGCTCCGCATTGTCATATCACTCGGCATCCGCCGACTGGTCGTACGCGGGGATTCTCAACTCGTGGTCAGCCAAGTCATGAAAGACTGGGCATGTCTCGACGATACTATGGCGGCGTATTGTCAGGAGGTCAGAAAGCTAGAAAACAAGTTCAATAGGCTGGAGATAACTCATGTATTGCGACAATACAACGAAGCTGCAGACGAATTGGTTAACATGGGATCTAAACAACAAATGGTCCCGACTGGGATTTTTGTCGAGCAACTACTGGAGCCATCAGTCAAGAAGAAACCAGTGCTCGAATAGTCGGGGGCTGAACCTACCCCGGCAATGAATGAAGTGCTAATAATCTCTCAAGATTGGCGGACTCTAGTTATCAAATTCCTCTTGGACGACAAACTGCCAGAAGATCATAGTGAAGCCTAACGGATCAAATGTCGAAGCAAAAGTTTCCTTGTAGTCAGAGAAGACCTGTATCGAAGAAGCGCATCTGGAGTCCTCATGCACTGCGTCACACCTGAGGAGGGCAAGCAGATTCTACAATCGATCCACTCGGGCATTTGTGGCAACCATGCTGCATCCAGGACGTTAGTCGGAAAGGTTTATAGATAGGGTTTCTTCTGGCCGACTACGGTAACAGATGCTAAAGGCATAGTTCGCACATACGAGGGATACCAATTCTTTGCAAGTAAAACACATCTTCTAGCTCAAGAACTTCAAACAATTGCAATCTCTTGGCCCTTTGCAGCTTGGGGGCTTGACATGGTCGGGCCGTTAAAAAAAGTGCTAGGAGGGTTCACACACTTGTTCGTCGCAGTGGATAAATTCACAAAGTGGATTAAGGCAAAACCCATTGCTACCATAACAGCGGCACGAGAAAAGGACTTCATCATGAGTATTTGTACCGATTTGGGGTTCCTAACCACATCATAACAGACAACGGTACTCAGTTCACTAGAGGCATGTTTCAAGATTTCTGTAACGACTTCGGCATCAAGATCTGTTATGCTTCTATAGCACACCCACGAAGCAATGGGCAGGTCGAGCGTGCTAATGACATGGTGTTACAAGGTATCAAGGCAAGGGTGTTCGACCGACTACAACCATATGCTGGGCGGTGGGTATAAGAACTTCCATCCATTCTTTGGTCTCTAAGAACCACGGTCAGTCGGGCAACAGGGCAATCCCCTTTCTTCCTAGTCTATGGTGCTGAGGTTGTGTTACCAACCGAGTTAGAATTCGGCTCTCCGCGAGTTCGGGCCTACTCAGAAGATAAATTCAACGAAGACCGACTGGTCGAATTCGATCAGTTGGAGGAAGTAAGGGACATCGCAATCCAGTCGGCAAGGCATCTTCAAGGCCTGCATCGTTATCACAGTCAAAATGTTCATGGCCGTGCCTTTTTGGTGGGTGATCTCGTCATGAGAAAAATACAAACCACCAAAGACAGGCATAAACTATCCCCTTTGTGGGAAGGGCCATTCATTATCGCTGAGGTGACACGCTTGGGCACCTAATGACTAAAGACTGAAGATAGTATCCTTGTCAGCAACTCGTGGAATATAGAACAGTTACGTCCTTGTAACACCCCGGTTTTTGGGCCGTTAAAAACTATTTTAGTAAAAACCCTAATTTCAACATTTTGGATTTTTGTGTGCTTAAGGATAAGTGCCGTAGATCTCAGTCTAAACCTCCTTGAAACCCTAAAAACCTCGGTCCCAAACTCTCTCCTAAAATCCGAGACTCGAATTTTGCAATTCGATTGTCTCTCTCTAAATTTCCTCAGAAAAATTCAACACCGAAATACCTCTCAAAAATTCTCCTTCAAATACTCGGGTTCAAATTTTACAATTCGAAGCCCTCTAATAAAAACCCTTCGAAAGTCGCCTTTGAAGCCTTTCATTAAAAATCTCCTCATTTTGTTCCTCTCGAAAAACTCTGAATTCCATCAAGGACTCCCTTCCCAAAATTTGCCAATTTATATATTTCTATAACCCTCAAATCCCAAGAATTAAATTCAAATTCTAAAATTCCCTTGAGGTCCTCCAATTCTAATCCTTTGCAAAAATTCTCAAAAGTCCCAAGAGTTGAAATCCCAAAATTAAAATCAAATCCAAAATTAGATCTCCAAATTATCCCTTCAAAAACTCTCTCTCTAAACCTCTCTTTCATATATATATATGTATGTATATATATATATATATATATATATATATATATATATATATATATATATCAGAGTCCCTCTGCAAAAATTCCCTTGATTTAATTCCCGAGAAATCAAACACCAAATTCCAAAATTAATACCCTTTCAATTCTCCAAAAATCCCTATCCATTTCTTCCATTATATATATATAACCTTGGTAGTACAAGTCCTCCTCAAAAATCTCAGGAATTTTGTGGGCCCAAGGAGGAAGTTTTGGATTAAATCCCTATTAGAAAATCATCAAAAACCTTCCAAAATATATCCCTGGTGTGGAGGCCATGGGCCCCGGGTACCTCATTACCAGCATATGGGCCACTCGGATAGAGGATGGGCCAAATCATGTAATTAGAGATAAGATAGCACCCGGCAGGCCTTACCTTGTACGATAAGGAATAGCAGTCTTAGTCGGATACGTTTCTATCTCTAAGAAGGAAATCCCTTGGTTGTATCTGGCTGGGACCCTTATCATGTACCCCTGTCCCCCAGTATATAAGGGGAGGAAGGACATCCCTCAAGGGGCACGACAAGATCATCAGATCATCAATCAACAAACACCTTAGGGGAATAACACCACAACAGGACGTAGGGTATTACCTCACATCTAGGGCCTGAACCAGTATAAAATCTTCCTTGTGTTCCTCTGCAATCCACCGAGTTTCCCCTTGCCAAGTAGCCCTATAGTTTTATTGCCGGTGTAAAACATCGACAGTTGGCGCGCCAGGTAGGGGCTCCGGCGAGTTTCACATCTACAAGCTCGATGGATCCAACAAGCGGAGTCGACGGCGACAAGTTCTCTCCTGGAGATACAATTTCCTTCGGAAGCCTCGACTTTGTTGCCGACCAGATCGGCAACCTCAACTTGGCCGAAGCAGATCCAATCCAGCTGGTCGAGGAACCAGTCGACGTTGCGCCAGTCGACCCACAGGACGCCGCAATCTCCTTCGACGATCTACTGCGGTAGTCCTTCACTTCGCCGAGAATTGGGACAACTCTCTCCTTCGGCGTCCGACTTGCGCTAGGCTTTGAGCCAGCCCGGGTTGGGCCAAGAACGGGGGAGATCGTCAGTTTCCCACAGATTCGGCGACGCCGCGGATCTACATCCCGCGCAGCAGACCCGATCTCCTGCGATTTAGTTTGGACATGGCCAAGCGTCGTTTCAGATTGGATCTAGAGAGGTCGGAGTCGTTCTTACTCCGATAAACTACTCGGAGTCTAATTCCAAGTCGGATAACGGTTCGAGCACTAGCTCGGACTCTAGTCTGGCAAGTCTTCTTCTGTCCCGCGAGATCTTTATGGCTTCAACACCACCATCCGAGGTGCGCCGACTACAAGAGGAGCAACAGGAGGAGGCGCGCCGACTGCAACAACAGGAGGAGGCTGACCACGAGGCTCGCAATGACGGGCTACGCAAGGCTAGGCGAGCGGCTCAGCAGCAGATTCTCCAGACCAAAGTCGGCGATCACGACGTCTTCGTCACACCACAATAGAATGTTGTGGCCACCACAACCTTGCTGGGCACGCTCCAGCTCGGGCCTGATCACCAGGCCACCCCAACTATTGCCAAGATCAAGGCGATGATCATGGCTGCAGCCTGCCAGCAACAACAGCAGCAGTCGGGCGACACCGTGGTACCGACTAACCGGTCGGGGTCTCCAGCAGCGGGCTCATCCATGTCAGCACGGCGTCGGGCGGCCGGCTCAAGTCGGCCACACGAGGAGTCCAGGCATACGTCACTCGGCAATGACAACCGGCGACGTCACCAGTATGACCGCCGGCCCAACCAAGACCTCCGAGTACGCCTACAACATGACCTCTGCCATACCATGAACACCCAGCGCCACGAACGAGAAGAGAACAAGCGCCGCCGACTGGAGGACGAAAACGAGCGCTTCGGTCTCCATCACGAGCAGTTTATCCGCTGCGGTCGAAGCCAGAGCCCTCATGAAGACGAAGGCATTCCTGCTTTCACACGGGAGCTCTAGGACGTCGATTGGCCGACTGGCTTCAAGCCCACAGGGATCGAAAAGTATGACGGCAAAACAAATCCCGAGTCCTGGCTCACCGTATACACCCTAGCAGTTCGAGCTGCTGGGGGCGACAGCAAAGCCATGGCTAACTACCTCCCAGTCGCGCTAGCCGACTCGGCGAGGAGATGGCTGACAGGGCTCCCAAGGCAGTCGATCGGTTCCTGGGGAGAACTCAGGGAGCGGTTCATCGCTAATTTTCAGGGAACCTGCGAGAGGCCATCTTCTGAACATGATCTGTATCAACTACACCAGAAGAAGAACGAGTCTCTACGAGATTTTATCAAGAGATTTTCCGAGAAGCGCAACAAGATCCCAATGATCTGAGACGAGGCCGTCATCGCCGCCTTCCGCAAGGGAGTAAAGGACGCCCCGTTCATCGCGAAATTCACTCGGAAGCCACCATCCTCTGTCCGGGCTCTTTTCGACATGGCCAACAAATACGCTGACTCAGCTGAAGCGGTCGCAGAGGCCCTCGACGAGAAAAAGGAGTCCCGACAGAAAGACCAGAAGGCGAAAGCCAACAACGAGCCGTCTCAAAACAAGTCTGGCAACCGCAAGCGGAAGTCGGACAACGAGGTGGCCAACATGGAGCGCACTCGGTCGCGGCCCCAGCGGAATAATGACTACCAAAAAGTCATGAGCGGGCCATGCCCCTTCCACCCCAAGGGCAAGCACGCGGCTAAAGACTACTGCATGCTCAAGAAGTTTGCCTCCGAGCAGGCTTCATCATCTGGCGCCGACAAGGACAAAGACAAGCCAGATCAGGGTTCGGCCGACGATTTCCAAGATCCTCAAGCCGAGCTCAATCATATCTTCAGAGGGCCGTCTGCCTACGAGTCCAAACGCAAACAAAAGCTATCAGCGCGCGACATCAACACGGTCTCTACAACAGACACCCCCCAGTACCTGCACTGGTCAGAGATGGCCATTACCTTCAACCGTGCAGATCACCCAGATCGGGTTTCACACCCGGGACGCTATCCACTCGTCTTAGACCCGGTCGTCAGAAATATCAAGCTGAAGAAAACCCTCATCGATGGAGGCAGCGCGCTCAACATCTTATTTGCCAAGACTTTGGACGAGATGATGATTCCTCATTCAGAATTACGGCCGAGCACTGCGCCCTTCCACGGGATAATTCCAGGCCTGTCATCAACTCCACTCGGGCAGATCACATTGCCAGTAACCTTCGGCACGCGGGATAACTTCCGCATGAAAAATGTCTGTTTCGATGTCACCGACTTCGAGACCGCGTACCACACGATACTCGGATAACCGGCACTCGCCAAATTTATGGCGATACCGCACTATACATATATGGTGCTCAAGATGCCTGGGCCAGCAGGAGTCCTCTCTCTCCACGGCGACGTCAAGCAAGCTTTCACCTGCGACAAGGAGAGCTACGAGTTGGCTCAATCACAAGAGGCGGCAGTCGGGCGCAATAGCATTCGGCAAGCCGTCACAGCAGAAGTCGAGCAAGATCAAGTTCCGGCAAAAAAAGGCGGCAAAGTCGGGAATTTCAGCGGACTCTGACACGAAGAAGATCCCCCTGGACCCTTCCAACCCCTCCAAGACTGCTCTAGTCAAGATCGGACTTGACCCCAAATAGGAAGACGCGCTCATCACCTTCCTCCAAGCCAACAAAGACATATTTGCGTGGAAACCGTCTGACATGCCGGGCGTACCAAGGGAGGTGATCGAGCACGCCCTCAATGTAAAGATAGACGCCAAGCCAGTCAAGCAACGGCTGCGGTGCTTCGCTCAAGACCGCAATGATGCTATTCGGGAGGAGATCACCAAGCTCCTCACAGCCGGGTTCATCAAGGAGGTCTATCACCCGGATTGGCTGGCAAACCTAGTTCTGGTCCGGAAGAAAAACGGTAAATGGCGCATGTGCGTCGACTACACCGATCTCAACAAGGCGTGCCCCAAGGACCCATTTGGTCTTCCCAGGATAGATCAGGTGGTAGATTCCACAGCCGGGTGCGACCTACTCAGCTTTCTCGACTGCTACTCGGGATACCATCAAATCAGCCTGAGGGAGAAAGACTGCTTAAAGACATCTTTCATCACACCGTTTGGAGCGTACTGCTACATCACAATGCTGTTCGGTCTGAAAAATGCTGGAGCAACCTACCAACGGGCAATTCAGCGGTGTCTGCACACTTAGATCGGGCGCAACGTGGAAGCCTACGTCGATGACGTGGTGATCAAGACCAAATCCAAAGAAGACCTCATCACTAACCTGGAAGAGACCTTCCAAAATCTTCAACGATTCAAGATGAAGTTGAACCCGGAAAAATGCGCCTTCGGAGTGCCATCCGGCAAGTTACTCGGCTTTCATCGTCTCGCATCGTGGCATCGAGGCAAATCCGGAGAAAGTCAACGCCATAATGAACATGGCTCCCCCGGCTAACCAGAAGGACGTCCAGAAGCTGACAGGCTGCATGGCAGCACTCAGCCGATTTATTTCCCAACTAGGCGAACGGGGTATGCCCTTCTTCAAGCTACTCAAAAAGGCGGACAATTTCCAATGGACTCCGGACGCCCAACAAGCCTTCGAAGACTTCAAACAATTTCTCACATCACCTCCCGTGTTGGCGTCACCTATGCCCCAAGAACCGCTAATGTTATATCTGGCGGCAACCACTCAGGTAGTCAGCACGGTGCTGGTGGTCGAGCGATCCGAACAGGGTCCCATCTAGAAAATACAACGGTCAGTTTACTTTGTCAGCGAGGTACTTGCCGACTCAAAGACGAAATATCTGCAGGTCCAGAAGCTGTTATATGGCCTACTCATTACAGTCCGGAAGCTAGTACACTATTTCCAAGCACATCAAGTCACGGTGGCTACATCGTTTCCACTTGGGGATGTCCTTCATAATCGCGAGGCCACCAGCCGAATCGCTAAATGGGCACTCGAGTTGAGGGCGTTCGATATCACCTTTCAGCCACGGACAGCAATTAAATTACAAGCTCTAGCCGACTTCGTGGCCGAGTTGACAGAAGTTCAACTGCCTACATCAACAGCGAAGCTAGAGTATTGGATAATGTACTTCGACGGTTCTCTACGGTTCAGCGACGTCGGGGCTGGAGTCATATTAATATCCCCCACCGGCGAAAAACTCAAGTACGTCCTACAAATCCACTTCCCGGCTTCCCACAACGTCGCCGAGTATGAGGCACTTATCCACGGGCTCTGGATTGCTATATCACTCGGCATACATTGACTGGTTGTGCACGGGGATTCTCAAATCGTGGTGAACCAAGTCATGAAAGACTGGACCTATCTCGATGATACCATGGCGGCATACTGTCAGGAGGTCCGTAAGCTGGAAAACAAGTTCGACAGGCTGGAAATAACACATGTCCTGTGCCAATACAATGACGTGGCAGACGAGCTGGCAAATATGGGATCCAAGCGAGAAGCGGTTCCGATTGGAATTTTCATCGAGCAACTTATGGAGCCATCAGTCAAGAAGAAACCGGCGCTGGAACAGTCGGGAGGCGAATCTACCCCGGCTACAAATGAGGTGCTGCACATATGTCAAGACTGGCGGACTCCTGTTGTCAAATTTCTCCTGGACGACGAACTCCCAGACAATCGCAGTCAAGCCGAACAAATCAAGCGTCGAAGCAAAAGCTTTCTACTAGTCGGAGAAGACCTGTACCGAAGGAGCGCATCCGGTGTCCTCATGCGTTGCGTCACCACCGAGGAAGGCAAGCAGATCCTGCAGTCGATCCACTCGGGCATATGTGGCAACCATGCCGCATCCAGGACGTTAGTTGGAAAGGCTTACCGGCAGGGATTTTTCTGGCCCATAGCAGTAACAGACGCAAAAGAAGTTGTTCGCAAGTGCGAGGGTTGCCAGTTCTACGCAAGACAAACAAATCTCTCAACCCAAGAACTACAAACTATCCCTATTTCTTGGCCATTCGTAGTATGAGGGCTCGACATGGTCGGGCCTTTCAAGAAAGCGCCAGGAGGGTTCACACATCTATTCGTCGCAGTGGATAAATTCACCAAGTGGATTGAGGCAAAACCAGTTGCAGCTATAACAACGACACGAGCAAAGGACTTCATCATGAGTATACTATACCGATTCGGGGTCCCTAACCGCATCATCACCGACAACGGTACTCAGTTCACGGGCGGCGTATTCCAAGACTTCTGCGAAGATTTCGGCATCAAGATCTGTTATGCATCTGTGGCATACCCGCGGAGCAACGGGCAGGTCGAACGAGCCAACAGTATGGTCTTACAAGGCATCAAGGCTAGGATATTCGACCGACTGCAATCATACGTGGGCCGGTGGGTACAAGAACTCCCATCCGTCCTCTGGTCTCTTAGAACCACGGTTAGTCGGGCAACAGGGCAATCCCCTTTCTTTCTGGTCTATGGTGTTGAGGCTATGCTACTGATAGAGTTGCAGTTCGGCTCTCCGCGAGTCCGGGCTTACTCAAAAGACATCTCATACAATACCCGATTGGTCGAGCTAGATCAGCTGGAAGAAGCAAGGGACATCGCAACAATCCAGTCGGCAAGGTATCTTCAAGGCCTACGTCACTACCACAATCGCAATGTCCGTGGCCGTGCCTTTTTGGTCGGGGATCTCGTCTTGAGAAAAATACAAACCACCAAAGACAAGCACAAATTATCCCCACTTTGGGAAGGGCCGTTCATTATAGCCAGGTTACGCGGCCAGGCGCCTACCGACTGAAGACCGAAGACGATGTCCTCATCAGCAACTCATGGAATATAGAACAGCTACATCATTTCTATACCTGAGCTTTATACTCTATCATGTGTACAGTTTTCTTTGACTCACTACTCCGCTTGTATCAACCGAGTAGTGAGTCAGGGGCTGCATGTATTATATGTGTTTTGTCAATAACATACGAGCCTATCTTACTCCAGTTATGAAGCCTTACTACGACTGTCACGTTTGCCCGAGTGCACTTTCTTACAGTGAACAATTTTATTAAGTTCCGACAGACTAACTCGGTGCAGACTACACATTCGAGTAATGCTAATGACAACTGAGTAGTAATTCAAGGCTTGGCGGCACTGCACATATATTTACACATGTTTTCCACAAAAGTTTATATATACCGACTACATGATATATTACTCTTACAGACCCAGGTCTCGGGTGATTATCTCAGCAGTCGGCCTCGCCCGGGCTATCAGCTCCAGCGCCTCCTCGGGCGTCGTCTCCTCGGCAAACCCCTCCCTGATGGCTTCAATGTCTGCCCTCGGGTAGATTGTTTTGGTCATCGCCAGGGTCTGAGCCACGCCGGCAATGACATGCTCATCCGAGTACTTCTTCAAGGCACTCGGTGCATCTTCAAGACGCGCCTCTACTTGGGGGATCCTGCTGCAACTGGTTCCCACAGGGCTGGGATCTATGAGGTCAAGGAGCCCTTTCACGGACCCGACGAGGGCTTCCCATAACTCCCTGATGACTCTTATCTCCTCTGTGTAAAACCGATATTGGGCCTGGACATTGGCTCTCATGTCTGTCCGAGTCCACCGGTAAGTAAACTTGTCAGGCTCGGTTGCAGATGGAATGACTAATGGATTGGTTAAGATCACGGTCAGGTTGGGGACTTACTTTCGTAGTCGGCCTCCCACTTGGCTATGGTTACCTCCAGTTTGGTTTTTTCTTCGCCGAGCTTGATGGTGGCCTCTTTTAGCTCGGCCTTTTCCCGTTCGAGCTTGGCGTTGGCCTCTGTTAGGTTGGCCTTGACCTTCTCAAGCTTGGCCTTGGCTTCTTCGGCCTCCTTCAGCTGGGCTTCCCCCTCTGTTCGGGTCTTTAACTCGGCTTTGAGGACTGCACAACAAATTAGTCATGGACTCAACCTTGCGGCCAAGATGCAACTGGGCAGTTGGGAACAACGCAGCTGGAGAAATACATCAAGAGTTCAGTCGGGAAGACGCATTTGGGGGACTTACCTCTGATCTTCGCAGCTTGGGCCCAATTTTCATCCCTGAGCTGGGTGGCGGCATCCTTCAACCAAGCTTCCCTCCCCGCGTGGCGCTCCTCCATCTCGGCCTTCAACGCCCGGAGCTGCTCTAATTCCACGAGGTGGGGGGCCATTTTGACCAGATCTCGGTCATCTCCTCATTGCAGTCGACAAGTTTCTGCTCAGGGAAAGAACAAGTCAAGAGTGGAGTCAGACGTCAAAACAATACGACCACCACGACTCTGCAACAAGAATTATACCCCAACTCCCTGGGACCCGGTGATGGCAGCGCAAAGCAAGCTTTCGCGTTCCCTTCTCGCCACAGCCTCATCAAGCTTGAAACTCTTCACGGTTCCGTCAGCCGCCGTCTAGGTGAACGTCTGAGGGAGCCTACGCGGAGGAGCTTCAATCCGAGGAAGGTTCGGGATCTCCGGCGGCAGCGACGACGACGGCGACGACCATGATGGAGACGGGGTCCCGGCCCCCACAACGGCGTCCTCTGCAGCCTCAGGGGTCGACTCGAGGGCTCCGACAACAGCCTCGGCAGCGGGCGTCGGCTCAGGGGCTGGGGCAGCAACCTCAGCAACTGCTCCTTGGTCGGGCAGCACCAGCGACCCCGCGGTCGGGACCACCTCAGTCTCCGTGACTAGGCTGGCCACCGGCTCAGCGGGTGTGCTCGCAGGCGCCGGCTCGGCTGGGGCGGGCTCTTCAAGAGGAGTAGTCGGAGCAGTCTCCTTAAGATCGATATCGGCACGCTTCCTGCATGGCAAAACAGACATCAAAGTACCACTGCAACAGACAAGAATCTCAGAAGATCCGGAGCAGCGTACCTCTTGGAGAACTTCAGTCTTCCGCCGGGCGATCCGAGTCCCGGTGGAGCACTGCACCTAGTTGTTGGCCTGGTCGGCGAACCAGTCGGCGGCGGCGTGGCAACTGGAGGCGACCCCGTCGGTGGCGTGGCCGACTCAGGCACCCGCGTACTCGGCGGTGCCTGCTCGGACCGCGTACTCGGCGGCGCTTTTGTCGGGCTTGGCAGCGTCGAACTCGGCTTTATTGATCCCAACCTGGGACTTGATCGCCTAGGCGCCGCGGTGGCGGTGTCCTTTATCTTTAGGCCTCCAACCACGACACGCGGGGTCATGGCCCCCTCTCCCTGATAAAGAACAGGTTTTTCCCGACTCTCTTGGAGTCAGGTTGGGCAGTAGGAGGGCTCCTCGGCCTTTTCTTCGATTTGACGGCCGACAACGGGCGGGAGTCCTCATCGAACTCCTCGCACCACTACAGATGAATCAACAAAATACATCACACTATGCCGAGCAATCATACATACAAGTCCACAGGCATTCATCACAGAAGAAGGACAAAGATTACCTTGGAACGGGGCCTAAGGAAGCTATAGGCCGCAATCCGGCGATTATCATCTTCGGTCGCGATCACCCCTTTGAAGAAGTAACCAAACAGGGTCTCGGTCACCGTGCGCTTGTCGGCCGACTCATTGCTTACTCGGTCAGGATCATTTTTGCCCTTAAAGGCCCAGCCGAACGTGCTCCTCAGCTTTAGCGGCTGGATGCGCCGAGTCAGGAAACGGCGAGCCACCCAAGGTCCAGTCAGGCCAGCTTTCTTAAGGTCATCTAATTTTCCCAACAATTGGTGCACTTGCCCCATCTCCTCAAAGGTTGGATTTGCCGACCAACTTGGTAAAACTACCGGCGGCAAGCCAGTGAATGGAGGCAAGGAGGGAGCCAGATCTGCGCAATAGAACCACTCCTTGTGCCAGCCTTTCAGGGAAGATTTCAAGGGGAGATCAAGATATGCTTTCTTCCTATCACTCCTCAACTGGAGACCGGCCCTCCCAATCACATTGATATTATTCTTGGAGGGCTGGGGTTTGATGTGGAACAGATGCCTGAAGAAATTAAAATGGGGTTCCACACCCAAAAAGCACTCGCAAAGAGTGACAAATATGGAGATTTGAAGAATCGAGTTGGGATTCAAATTCACCAACTCCAACCCATAGAAGTCAAGGATGCGGCGGAAGAAATCAAAAGAGGGAAGGCACAAACCCCGATCGAAAAAAGAGGCAAAAACTACTGTTTCGCCAAATTGGGGGTTTGGGACCGACTCACCCTTAGCCAGCCGCCATTGGATCACCTCCTGGCTGGGCAACTTCAATTGACTCTCCAGCAGCTTCAGTTTTGCCGAGCCGTAATCTGAAGTTGGCCAAGCATTCTCCGACGCACCCGCAAGATCCGAAGCTTTTAGCATGGTTGAGAGCAGAAAGACCTGGGGGAAAAGCGAATTGGGGGCTTGGAACAGACGAAGAGGACTGGAATCGCCCAATTTCGAGCAGGGAACAGCAGCAGCAGCTAACCCTAACTGAGCAAAAGGCGAAATTTGGGCGCGGAGACGAAAGACGAAACGATTGGCTGATTTGGGGAAGATGAAGGAATCTTTTTCTCTCTCCCCGTTATTTATAGAGCCTGTGCCGACTAAATGGGCTTGGGACTGCACAGTCGGTGCTGGGCCACCAAGATATGAATTCCTACAGTAGCATGTTCCATGTGGGCCGCCCGCAGGCTGAGTTGAAATTATAGCACTGGTGCGACTAACAGGAGCCGATGAGGTAAACAAATATGCTTCATGAGAGCCTTATTGCTAAACATATATGTTTGGGTATCTGTTTTATCCACCAGGTCTTGAGGATATATCCTTACAAGGATCACAAGCTGGTCTTCATTAAAATTGGGGATGCAGGTATCTTTCTCGAGTACACCTGACCACGGCGTGGATTTATTTTCATAAAAGTGGTACTTGGCCTACATGCTTGGCCAACAGTTGTCATGAGCAACATTATTCCAGCCGACATGACGCTGAAGAGTTTAACTTTCGAGTAGTGCACTACTCAGGAGAGACTATAAACATATTCCCGCTGACATGACGCGGAGGAGTATAACCTCTGGGTGGGACGCCATTCGGAAAAGACTATAAACCCCCCTTTCCGGCTGACATGACGCTGAAGAGTCCCATATACGAGTAGCACCCTACTCGGCAAGACTATAAACACTCATTCCGACTGACATGAAGTCGAAGAGTCCTACATACAAGTAGTTCCCTACTCAGCAAGACTATAAAGTTTATTTCGGTTGACATGATACCGAAGAGTCTCATATACCAGTAGTAATCTACTCGGGAAAGACTATCAGGTTAAAGATCTTTGACTTTATGTTTAATTGTCTTCACAATTAAGCACAAAGTCGGGGGCTACACCTAATAGGTGCGCCTATTCAGTGCACACTATTCATACATCTACATGAAGCCCTTCATAGCCTCGCTGCCAGCTGACATGAAGCAGGACTCAGGAAGAAGACTCACTCGGATAAAGAGTACTCGGGAGCATCGCACTCAGGCAATCTTCACCGTGGAGGATGAGCACTTGGCATCAGCTATGACTCAACTATGAAGGTCTCAAGGGCTACTGTGGAGGCCATGGGCCCCGGGTACCTCATCACCAGCATATGGGCCACTCGGACAGAGGATGGGCCGAATCATGTAATTAGAGATAAGATAGCACCCGGCAGGCCTTATCATGTACGATAAGGAATAGCAGTCTTAGTCGGATAAGTTTCTATCTCTAAGAAAAAAATCCCTTGGCCGTATCCGGCTGGGACCCTTATCATGTACCCCTGTCCCCCAGTATATAAGGGGAGGCAGGGCGCCCCTCAAGGGGCACGACGAGATCATCAGATCATCAATTGACAAACACCTCAGGGGAATAACACCACAACTGGACGTAGGGTATTACCTCACATCGAGAGCCTGAACCAGTATAAAATCTTCCTTGTGTTCCTCTGCAATCCACCGAGTTTCCCCTTGCCGAGTAGCCCTATAGTTTTATTGCCGGTATAAAACATCGACACCTAGAAAATATTAAGAGTCACTGTTACGTGGGCCTTCTTCTTTTTCCCTCTCGGCCCACTCGGCCTCTGCCTCCCACGCGGCCCAGCCGAATCTCCCCCCCCCCCCACTGATGGCTGGCCCCATCAGCCAGGAGCGCCCCCACGTGCACATGCAACGCATGCGCTGTGCTCCTGGTGTTGACGCCGAAAACCGCCGGGGGCCGTTCGGCGTCTGGAAACACGCGAAGGCCTGGGAGATTTGCTTCACTCCAGTGTAGGTCCTAAAATCTTGAGCTTCGCAGGCGTGCCAGTCAATTTGACCCCAGTAATTGACAAGAAGAGAAAATTAGGTCGTTGATGCAATCGGCCGATACACTCCTTCCAGCCCATTGAGACTCCTTGCAGCCGAGTGCCGATGATGCTTGTGTATCGGCTAGGAAACCGATAGCGATGTAGATCAGCCTCTGCGCTTGATGACAATATAAGCAAATAACAAACCATTCGATTTGTCAATAATACTTGTACATCGGCTAGAAAACCCGATGATAATATGAATGAATAAATCTACCAATATAGCATGTGCATCGGCTATAACCAACAGGAGCCGATGATAAAGTAGATAACCAAAAACAACAATGTATTTGCACATCGGCTAGAGGCCGATGGTGAAATGAGTTAGCCGACTGCCAAAACGTGTGGACATCGGCTAAGGGCTGATGATAGAGTAAGTAGGCAGCACAATAATCAGTATATAATGTAGTCGGCTGTATAGTAAAAGATAACCTATCGGCTAAGCACTCCGATAGAACATCGCATAAAAACCCATCTACTCAACAAGGATAAAATTATTACTATCAGTCTAGTAGGTCGGACCAACCGATGCGCACAGACTGATAACGATAAAAGAACCTTGACAAGCGATAGATCTAATGCAATCGTGATGTATGATAACTTATCGGCTATACATCCCGATAAGACGCTTGCGTAAAATCCATCAACCTATCAGGAATAACTTATCGGAGGTAGTTTAATAGGTTGGACCTAACCGATGCAGCACAAACTGTCGATAAGTTACGCCCAGTAAGCCGATAAAAATTACGCACGCGTGATGTGGTATATCGACTTGGCCTAAGAGATCAAACTTAACTGATGCAGCCGTAGACAAAGTAGATACACCTGGGTAAGGGGTGACGAGTCTTACCCTCTCGCAGGAGTTCGGACCTAACCGATGCAGCCCGGCTCGAGAAGCAAGAACCCGTCGGAAAGGGTGGCGATGCGCCGAAGTTGTATTGATCATTGAGATGATTTACAAGGTACCCGGGCATACGTATTTATACCCCGAGTTGATACAGTCCTGATCGGACACGAAACAGGAGTTTCCTATCTATAAAAGGAAAATTAACAAGCTCTGATTGGACATGAGATCAGGTTTCCTAAAATTTATTAAAACTACCTAATTAGTAGATAAGGCAATTAACTGCCATGCCGTGGTCTTCACGATTCCTTCATGTACTCGGCTTCTTCTGGATTAGCTTCCACCGGCTGACACAATCTCTTTCCTTAACCGAGTCCGATACGAATCGTACCAAATTTTGGCGTTAACACATGCCCCCCAATTTCGGAGTTTGTTATCAAACTTCGAAATTCTTCTGTTTGGTCCTCAATATTTCCTCCATGGCCTCTTGAAATCGGCTTTCATGAGCCGATACCTTCTGTACTAGGTGTGCTAAGCTCTCAAAGTCTTCTGATGAAAATCTTTCCTTGATTGGAGCCAACAGACCTTGGAATGCTAACTCGGCCAGCTGTGCATCATCCAGACTTAAACTATAACATCGGCTTCTAACACCACGAAATCGCTGGATATATTCTGCGACTGATTCATCCAGCTTTTGTATTACCGATGTTAAATCTATTAAACTCATCTCCTGAATCCCAGTAAAGAAATATTTGTGAAATTGCTTTTCCAAATCGGCCCAACCCCAAACTGAGTTCGGTGGCAGCGAAGAAAACCATGAGAAGGCCGATCCGGACAATGATAACGGGAAAAATCTAACTCTCAAAGCTTCCTCAGCCGATGCCTCTCCACACTGTGCCAAGAATCGGCTGATATGCTCAACTGTAGATACATCATCTTGCCCTGAGAATTTGGAGAAGTCTGGTACTCTGTATCGGCGCGGCAATGGAACTGTATCAAACCAATCTGGATATGGGTGCCGATACATAAATGTTTCCTTCTTCGGTTTTAGACCGAATTGTTCTCTTACCACCTCTGTGATTCTTGCTGTCAAATCTTCTTCCCTTGGATCTTCGATGTGATAATGCAGAGGTGGAATTGGTAGCCGATTCTGCTTCTGATATTCTCTCTGATAGTTGTACTCAGGGACAGCTCCTGGATAACTCTGTCGATGACCCCACAGTACGTAGTTTGACGGTATCCTTGAGGAATTCCATCTTGTTGCCCCCCAGCTAGTTGAATCGGCTCCACCGCCTTCATGATCAAGCTCTGTAATGTGTTCACCAATATCCTAGATTGATTGATCAATGCATGATGAACTGCTTCATTAATCATTTCTTGAAGTGGCTTCTGTGAGCTTGCAGGCGATGTATGGCTCAATTCATCAATCAGAACAGGCTTTGGAAATTGGGACTTTTGAATCAGCCCTTGATCTGTCATACCGAAGGATTCTAGACAAAGCTTCTGAAATTCAGCAATGTTCTGCTCCACTTGTTGTCTTTGTTCTTCGATCAAGTCTTCAATTGTGACTGGGATTATATTGTCTAAGCTGACCTCCTTTCCAGCCATGTCGAAGTTCTGTGTCCCACCAGGCGTGCTAAAAACGTGTTGACACCGAAAACCGCCGGGGGCCGTTCAGCGTCTGGAGACACGCGAAGGCCTGGGAGATTTGCTTCACTCCAGTGCAGGTCCTAAAATCTTGAGGTTCGCAGGCGTGCCAGTCAATTTGACCCCAGTAATTGACAAGGAGAGAAAATTAGGTCGTTGATGCAATCGGCCGATACACTCCTTCCAGCCGATTGAGACTCCTTGCAGCCGAGTGCCGATGACGCTTGTGTATTGGCTAGGAAACCGATAGCGATGTAGATCAGCCTCTGCGCTTGATGACAATATAAGCAAATAACAAACCATCCGATTTGTCAATAATACTTGTACATCGGCTAGAAAACCCGATGATAATATGAATGAATAAATCTACCAATATAGCATGTGCATCGGCTATAACCAACAGGAGCCGATGAAAAAGTAGATAACCAAAAACAACAATGTATTTGCACATCGGCTAGAGGCCGATGGTGAAATGAGTTAGCCGACTGCCAAAACGTGTGGACATCGGCTAAGGGCTGATGATAGAGTAAGTAGGCAGCACAATAATCAGTATATAATGTAGTCGGCTGTATAGTAAAAGATAACCTATCGGCTAAGCACTCCGATAGAACATCGCATAAAAACCCATCTACTCAACAAGGATAAAATTATTACTATCAGTCTAGTAGGTCGGACCCAACCAATGCAGCACAGACTGATAACGATAAAAGAACCTCGACAAGCCGATAGATCCTAATGCAATCGTGATGTATGATAACTTATCGGCTATACATCCCGATAAGACGCTTGCGTAAAATCCATCAATCTATCAGGAATAACTTATCGGAGGTAGTTTAATAGGTTGGACCTAACCGATGCAGCACAAACTGTCGATAAGTTACGCCCAGTAAGCCGATAAAAACTACGCACGCGTGATGTGGTATATCGACTTGGCCTAAAAGATCAAACTTAACTGATGCAGCCGTAGACAAAGTAGATACACCTAGGTAAGGGGTGACGAGTCTTACCCTCTCGCAGGAGTTCGGACCTAACCGATGCAGCCCGGCTCGAGAAGCAAGAACCCGTCGGAAAGGGTGGCGATGCGCCGAAGTTGTATTGATCGTTGAGATGATTTACAAGGTACCCGGGCATACGTATTTATACCCCGAGTTGATACAGTCCTGATCGGACACGAAACAGGAGTTTCCTATCTATAAAAGGAAAATTAACAAGCCCTGATCGGACATGAGATCAGGTTTCCTAAAATTTATTAAAACTACCTAATTAGTAGATAAGGCAATTAACTGCCATGTCGTGGTCTTCACGATTCCTTCCTGTACTCGGCTTCTTCTGGATTAGCTTCCACCGGCTGACACAATCTCTTTCCTTAACCGAGTCCGATACGAATCGTACCAAATTTTGGCGTTAACACATGGGTCCCACCGGTCAGACACAGCCGCCGTCGTCTTCTTCTTCCTCAGTCTCTTCTCTCTCTTCTCTCGATCTTTCTTCTCTACTCCCTAGCGCAGTACACCATGCCCATACCCCCGTGTCTCGGCAAGCACAAGCACATGCTCCCCTTCATCAACCTCGCGGGACACGCTCCCCGGCCACCGGCGTGAATCAGGCTCCCTCCCTCGTGCTTGGTCTCCCTAGCCAAAAGCCAGCAAGGCGCACGCAAGGGAATCTATGGAGGCCATGGGCCCCGGGTACCTCACCACAAGCATATGGGCCACTCGGATAGAGGATGGGCCGAGTCTTGAAGTTAGAGATATAATAGCATCCGGTAGGCTTTGCCTTCTATAATAAAGAATATACAGTCTTAGCCGGGTAAGATTTATCTCTAAGAAGAAAATCCCTTGGCCGTATCCGGCTGGGATTGCTATCCTGTACCCCTGTCCCCCAGTATATAAGGGGAGGCAGGGCGCCCCTAGAAGGCAACGAGCATACAGAAGATCATTGATCGACACAACCTCTCAGAGGAATAACACCACAACTGGACCTAGAGTATTACCTCACATCGAGGGCCTGAACCAGTATAAAATCTCTTTGTGTTCCTCTGCAATCCATTGGATTTCCCCTCGCCAAGTAGCCCCATAGTTATATTGCCGGTGTAAAACATCGACAGAATCCCCGACCCATCCCATCACCATCTCCTCTGCCTCCTGGCGGACGCGCGGCCCAGTGATGACGCCAGTCCCCCTGCAGCGCCGTGTCACGTTGGACGACCGCGCCATGCCACCTCTCCACTGCCTTTGTTCAATGTCGTTTTGTCCCACCTCCGCCTATAAATCGACCCCAAGCCTCTCCGCTCGCCCTCGCACAAGTCCTGAGCCCCGCTGCCTCACTCCCGCTCCACGGCCGCTCAGGACAGCACCCGAATCACGCTGCCGAGCTTCAAATCGAGCTCGAGCCGAACCGAGCACCATAGCCACCACCCCTCGGGACCTCGCCGCCGGCCACCATGGCACCTCCCTTCTCCAAATCCGAGCCAGCCACCTCTTTCCCGAGGACCTCACCTGTGTCTGTGTCCTAGGCCACCATGTGCCAAGTCACCTCACCGCCATCCTCGGGACGATGTCGCAGCCGCCACGCCCCCTTTTTCTCTCCTCGCAGCCACTCTGGATGTTGCCCGGTAAGAGGTCTAGCTCGAGCTCTCCTATCCCTTCTTAATCCCCAAGTTTGCCGCCGGTGCCGCCGCTTCCCGCCTTACCATCGACGCCTACTTCTCGCCGCTGCATGCCTTTCGCTGCCGCTGTACTCCATCCCCTCTCTCCGCCGTCCCTAGTTCACACCGCCAGTCGCCAGCGCGCCCTCCCTCACCGATCTAAGCCACTCCTCGGCTTCCATTTCTCCTCTGCTCCCCGCCGGTGTGCTTTGCCACCACTAGCTCGCCGGCCGACGCCGCGCGCCATCGGCTGTCGATTCCCAGCCCCGGCCAGCCCTCCCTCTCTCTCTCACTCTCTCCCGTTTCCTCTCTCTGCTCAGTGGCCCTCACGCCCCTCCTGCATGACATGTGGGCCCCCACTTAATAATTCTCTTTGGTGTCCATGACATGTGGGTCCCACTGACACAGGGCCCCACTCCATAACCCCTCCCAGTACCCCTTGACATATGGGACCACCCTCTGTCCCTTCCTACATCTGCCAAGTGGGTCCAGCATAATTAAAAATTTATTTAATCACTAATTGCAATTATGATCCATTGACAAGTGGGCCTATGCATAGTGAACCACCCAATAAACTCCTTATTTCTCTCACTGCATGTGGGGCCACCCTGCTCTCTCTCTCATGTCCACTTCCATGTGGGCCCCCATCAATTCTAGGTTCCTATGACTTGTGGGGCCACCCTGTCACCCTCTCTCTCCTTTTCAATGAAATATGGGCCTTCATGTCACTCTCTCATCTATCCCCTACCTATGACAAGTGGGCCAGCTCTCTATTTCTCTCTCCTAGTCATTGACCAAAGGCCCCACTTGTCAGTCACTGATCCCAAAATAATTCTTTTCCCAACAATTCAATAATCCTTTTTCTTTTCCAGAAAAATCCCTAAAACTTTAAAAATTCATATCTTTTAATCCATAATTCCGATTGACCCCGTTCAAGTCTCTAAATTTTTCTAAAAATTATATCTACCTCATGGCACTATTAGTTATTAATAATAGTATATTATTTCTAGGGTTTTGTGTGTTTTTCTCTTGCTTCACGCGTAGTCGACGTTTCGGAAATTCATCGGACGTCGGATTTTCGCGAGAATTCGAAGACAAAGACTGAGGCAAGTCACTCCTTGACCATATTACTCCTAAATTTAAAATATTTTGTTTACAAAATTGCATTGCTAGTGTGCACAATAAATTGATCGGCCTTGGTTTGCGTATCGAACCGACGGACCTCCCCAGTAGTTGCATAAACCCTATAGGTCTTTGATATCCTTTTCCTTGTCGCTCCACCTTGTAGTACCTCGGTTACCGTGCTCTCTGAGCATGGATTCCGACGGTTCTACTCACATCACTATTGTTTGTCGATTTGGGCAAATAGGGTTTCCAAAGATTTTTAAAAAAACCTGACATGCGATGTCGGCAAAATTGCGAAACAAAATTAATTGCGAAAATCCACGGTGCAGAGTGATCGCCTGTGTGGTGGCACTTCATATTTGCATATAAGGACTGTTTCCTTGGGGAATTTCATCCGAGCATCTCACAGTGCGACCACACGAGTGGAATGGGACACTCCTGGCTCAGTAATTGGTGTTCCCAGGATGGTTTTCGGTTGCTAATAAATGTGGGAGCGGTTGGGTGCCAAGAGGGTGATATTTACCCGTCGCTGAGTACAGGAAATGAGTTCCTGGTACTTGGTTGAGAGAACCTATTTATAGGGCAACGTGCTATCCTGGAAAAGCTCTAGAAAGGCCTTGTCGTGAACCTCCCCACCTGATCAATGAGGAAGTAAGCTCACGTCGTGTGGGTAAAGCGTACACCCTTTGCTAAGGTCTACAAACTGTTCGAACAGTCGTACCCACGGTTATGGACGAATGTGAGGTGATTCCTCTAGCGTAGTTTTGTTTGCCAGTGCTTTGCGAAAGTAATTTGTGGTATGGGAATCGTTACCAGAATTAGCCTCAGTGGCTGATGGATGACCTGAGTAGTCTAAAGCGGGGCTGTGTGACTCGGGATGTCGAATGGCATCATAGTTTAGGCTTCCCGAGTGGAAGCGGTGTATGTTATGAGTTGAGTTTATGAATGGCTCGAGGAGCCACTGAGATCATATGAGATAAGATGATGTCCTGGATAGGACTAAAGTGAAAGAGGAAAAATGAGATTACGTCCTAGAGTGGACGAAACTGAAAATAAAGTAACAGATGAGGATACAGTGGAAAGCTGCTTGAGGGCAGACCCACTGAACCGCTGTCGTGATCCGATAGGCGGTATAAGAATACCTAAGATCAATTAAAATTTGTTTCGTCCGGTTGAGTTGTTGAAAAGCAATTCGTGGACAGGATCGAGGCGAGAGCCTCCTTCCAGTCACATTGAGACAACTCACACTTAGGTTTTCGAAAATGTTTTCAAATGAAATGGTTTGCGAAATAAACCCTAGCCTATCTTTGACAACCTGCATAACTCACGTTTTTACGTGACTTGCTGAGTACGTAAGTACTCAATCTATTTCTTTTCCTCCCCTCATTTAGGAAGAGTGAAGTTGAAGTGAAGATTAGGGTTTCTTTCCTAATTCCAAGCTGTTGCTTGTGGATTGGGATCTCGCTACGCTGTCGTTCCGCTGTTGTTGTTCTGTTTTGCAGGTTGTTGCTCAGGATACGCCCAAAGTCACAACTTATTAAGGTATAGTGTATATATATATATATATTACTATTTAGCTAATTGTTGTGGTACATCTCCGTTGACCGCGGGTACCAGCAAGGTTTCCTGGGACTAGTACCGACATCGTAGTTCTGTGGGAGTTGGTTCACGCCAATCTCTTGCGACGCTTCCTCTCTGGTGTCACTGTAGGTGGTGCCAGGGCAGGGGCGCTACAGTCCTTTCTATACCTGAGTCTTGTATTTCCTCTATACATATGTATATAGTTTTTTCTCTAACTCACTACATCGCTTGTTCCAACCGAGTAGTGAGTCGGGGGCTACATGTATTATGTGTGTCGGAGAATGGAACTCCAACCGCGGGAAGTCTAGGGACCCCCCTTTGAGGTTCGGCCAGGGGAGTTTGTTCACAGGACGGCTTGGCGCGTCCGGTGGAAATGAGCCCGGGCCCGGGGACCCAAGCTGAGAGATGGCACACAAGAGAGACAGGGGGCGTAGACAAGTTCGGGCCGCGCGGAGGCATAATACCCTACTCCTGTATGTGTTTTGCTCTGTGAAGATGAATGTGGGTTGTTACAGGGTGAACTAGGGGTGCTCGGCAGCTAGACGATCCTTCGGAGAAGAGAGACCGAGCGGGCTCAGGAAGACGAACAGTTGCGAGAGAGTGAGCTTTCATCAGCGATTTTGCCTCCTTCCCCACCTGCAGGTATGGATCCTCCTTTTATAACTCAAGGGGAGTCCATAGAGCCGAGTACATGGGGAGAGATTTTAGGTATGCTACGTCTTTTCGTGCATGTCCGCGCCCGCTCGTGCCCGCCTGCTGAGCCACGCTGGAGTCGGTCTGCTGCAGACGGCTAAGTCGTGGAGATGTGACGATGCAGGCCCACGCCGCCGAAGTCAAAAGTCTCTGACTGCACAGGGAGCCGGCCCACGGGGGGGGCGTCACGAGCTCCGTCCCGTCGCCTCGCCATTAATGCGGGTAGTTGGGGTGTTGCCCCGCTCGAGTCAGGCTCGTGCCCGGGGCAAAGAGCTCACCGAGCCGCCGCGCGCACAAGGCGTTGTGCCATTCGGGGACCAAAGCTGTGGGTCCTAGGTCCGGGGGCGAGGCCCGGGACCGGGGAGGCCCCCGGGACGCGGGGAGGTCCTCGGGACACGGGGAGGTGGCTCCCGGATCTGGGGACGAGGCCCGGGAATGGGAAGGTCCCTGGGACGCGACTCGCCCTGGGGGTGCGCACCCGGGCCCTAAGCAATGCTTGTGCCCCGGTATTTCGCCCGCCGAGGCGACAACGGCAGCAAGCGGCCCAAGCCCGCACGTGCGCCGCCGCCACCGGCAGCGTCCCGGAAGTGGTGCGCCGTCCACGACACGGACTCGCACGACCTCACGGAGTGCCGCGCCGTCCGGAACTTGGCCGAGCATGTCAAGAAGTTCCGGCAGGAGCAGTAGCAAGCCAAGTCCCGTTGGGGTGATTCGGACGGTCCGATCCCTGATCGGACGGTCCGATCGCCCTGATTTAGACGGTCTGTTTTGGGGCAACGGTCAAGCCGATCAATGGTCGCAGCCGGCCGCCAGTTGTGCAGAATGTGGGCCCCGGAAGGGCTGACGTGGCCGAAGATCCACGCGTCCCCGGGGTATGTGGGACCCCTATTCCCGTTTCACCGACAGTGGCCCCTGGCCCTGTTGCTCGGCCGGGATCCATTCCGGGCAGGAACAGGGCCACGTCTTGGAAAAACGAGGGAACACGGGGCCCACCTGGTTAGTCATGAGGTGGCGGAGCTTGGCCACTTGCTGCGTAAACTGGACTTGTTTGCCGGGAACAGATTCGGGACCAGGACCCGGGGGCCCCGGCATAAATGCGGCGGATATGTGCCCGGGACCGGGCCCGGGCTGGTATATGGAATGAATCGGGACGACGTCCCCGGACCCGCCATCGCCAGGGCGATGCTGTCCGGGTAATCGCGCCCTGTCTGGCTGCGAAAATGTTGAGGAAAAGCTGGCGGCAGCGACCGCGGTGGCGATGCAGCAGATTACTGCCCGTACAGTCGCCACCGAGATCTTCATGGCGACCCGCCAGCTGGAGATCGAGGCGGCACAGAAGTGCGTCATCCAATTGCAGGCCGCCGCAAATTCTGCCGCCAACGAGGCTTCCCGTGCCCGGTCCGAGATGGAGGCGCGGGAGAAGGACATACCCTCCCGGGAGGAACGCGTCCGGGCCCGATAGGCCGGGCTCGCGGCCCGGGAGCGCGAGATGACCATGTGTGAGGAAGCAGTGGTGGTTCGCGAGGGGGCACGAAAAGCCATGGCCGAGGCCGCTGCAACCGGGGCGGGGTCTTCGGCCACGGTGAGCATCTCGTGGAGCCGCTTACTGACGAGGGGTCCGAGAAAGACCGCAGTCGCCCTCTGGCACCGCCCGGGGTCCGGCCCGAGGAGGACGAGCGACCTCCCCCCGGACGACGACATCTCCCGGTCTCCACTTCTGCTTGCGCTCTGATTTTGTCTGTCTTGCACGAAGAGAAACATTTGTATAGGTATATAATCATGTTTATATTTTCGTACCTTTGCTTATTGTGTTGTTTCGGGAGCCGTTTGTGTCTGCTGTTGGTGTCGTTGTTGTTTTTGATTTTTCGGGAAACGTCGAGTACCAGGCGCCTTCTGACTCGGAGCGCCAGCGGCCGTGAATGGCCACGGCGCCTAAGTCCCCCTTCCGGGGCTCGGGGTAGCTGCCTGCCCCGGGAGCTCGGTCCCTGATGACGCGAGGAACTGGGCGCAAGTCTTGCGGAGCGGTTAGGTCCGTAGGTTCGACCCCTCCCGTCTTCCGGGTCCGAGGGCCCTCCATGCCCCTGGGTGCTACTGGCCCCGGGGACGCAGGGAGGCCGGGGTAAAGACTGCTTGACAGAGAGAAAGCGCGAAAAAATGCCCCGCGTGGGTTAGGTACGGCCGTAGCGCTAAGCTCGCGCCTCTTGACTCGCCGGGGGCCTCTCGGGGACCGACCTCGACCGTGCCCGGGGTCGCCAGACAGCGAAGCACCCAACGCCTTGGTGGTGGTCGGGGTGGAGCTGGCCAGGCCGGGCACCGTTGCCCGCCCCGGGAATCTAGGCTGGCCCGATAGGGGGGCGTCGCCTGAGACCCCGGGGCATCAACAGTGTCCGGGGCGCGGTCCATAACCCGGCCATCAGGCCTCAGCAACCGGGGCAGCACTAACCCAGCGGCCCACGGGCGCGACTTCGGCAAATTCCGCTTTGCCCCCGGGGCGGAGGAGAGCGAAACACGTGGCCATACAAACGGGGAAAGGATAGGAATTCGGGTGAAGTTTAAAGTTGAGTAAGATTACATATCTGGATGTTGAAAAGCGTGGTGTGGCTACGCGAGCACGACCTCGGGGCCAGGAGAGCTACCACCCCTCGGCCGGGAATCAGCGCCGGAAGTGAATCTGGGATGGGGCCCGAGCACCGTCCGGGCCCGGAAACGCCTTCCCTAGGCACATTCATCTCGGGCCCCGGGTCCCGGGGCGCGTTACTGGGGTGCTGACCCGAGCACCCTACTTAAGCCTGCCGAGGATGGATCTGATCTGCACACGATGAACTGTGAGAGTACTTGGCTCGTCCCTTTGTCCATTCCATGCTACGAACCGTGGGGTCTGCCACTTCCCGAGGGCCTCTTCGCAGTCGCGACCGTGTGGGGGAAAGGATTGTGCACAAGTATTTTGTCCCCGAGCGGCGGAAAAACTGAACCCGAAGTCAACCAGGCGGGACACCGCAACCCTGCGGGGGCCCGGGCGCCGCGCAGAGGGGCGCGCCAGTGGCCCCGGGGCTTGGACAATGTCCGGGGTTAGCCGAAGGGGATACGGTAGCTCGCCGGTAGAGAACCAATAATTATGCGCAAAACCCAGCCGCCGCAAAGGCGTGGCCCGATTATGCCCCCAGGGGGAGACCGCGACGAACGCAACACACAGAGAAGGACAAAAGGCATGAGAACGGAGAGGATAATGGAACGCTATATATGGAGGCAGATACATATGGGGGGCCCCGGCCAGTGCCGAGATTGGGAGAAACCCGGCGCTGGCCCGAGCATCCCATAACTTACAGGATACGTTTATGGATAAAATTTGCGAAGATGCTCGATATTCCAGGGATTGGGAAGCGGGGTCCCGTCTTCTTGGCCTAGTCTTACCGAGCCCGGTCGAGAGACACCGATCACCAGGAAGGGGCCTTCCCACATAGGGGAAAGTTTATTCTTTCCGGCACATGTGAGGACACGGCGGAGAACCAAGTCCCCGACCTGGAGTGATCGGGCCCGAACCTTATGCTGATGGTAGCGCTTAAGGCTCTGCTGGTATCGAGCGACGCGGAGCGAGGCGCGCCGCCTTCGTTCCTCGAGGAAGTCGAGGTTGTCGAGCTGCATGCTGTCGTGGTCGGGGTCGCCGGTGTAGTGCTGTATCCGGGGAGAGCTGAAGGTAAGCTCCGACGGCAGGACAGCCTCGGCTCCGTACACCAGGAAGAACGGAGTCTCCCCGGTCGCCCGGCTTGGCGTCGTACGATTTGCCCACAGGACCGCCGGAAGCTCGTCGATCCACTTAACGCCGTGCTTCTTGAGGTCGTTATAGGACCTTGTCTTCAGGCCCCGCAGGATCTCGGCGTTCGCTCGCTCAGCCTACCCATTGCTGGCAGGGTGGGCAGGGGAGGCAAAGCAGAGCTTGATGCCGACGTCGGAGTAGTACTCGCCGAAGAGCTCACTGGTGAACTGCGTGCCGTTGTCGGTGATGATGCGGTTGGGGATCCCGAAGCGGCTGGTGATTCCCCAGATGAACTTGAGCACCGAATGCTTGTCGATGTCGATCACGGGAAACGCCTCCGGCCACTTCGTGAACTTGTCGATGGCAACATACAAATGCCGATAACTCCCGACTGCCCGGGGGAAGGGGCCGAGGATATCGAGTCCCCAGACCGCGAAGGGCCAGGACAGGGGGATCACCTGGAGTGCTTGCGCCGGCTGGTGGCTCTGTTTGGCATGAAACTAGCATGCGCGGCAGCGCTGGACGAGGTCGAACGCGTCCTGCAAAGCCGTGGGCCAATAAAATCCTTGCCAGAAAGCTTTACCGACCAGGGATCGAAATGCGGCGTGACTGCCGCATTCCCCTTCGTGGATGTCGGCGAGGATCTCGACACCGGAGTCGCACGGAATGAACTTGAGCAGGACGCCGTTGGCACCATGCCGGTAGAGGTCCCCTTCTACCATGACGTAGCGCTTAGACAAGCGAGCGACCCTTTCGGCTTCCACATCATCTTCGGGGAGATGCACTCGAAGAAGATATGCCCGGATTTCGTGCATCCAGGAAGGCGCGCTGGACCCAGCCACAAGGACCACATCCTAGGGCCGGGAGCGCGTGTCTGGCTCGGACCCGGGCTTGGGGGCGGTCCCCAAGGTCCCGGGTGAGCGCGCCGAGGGGGCCTCGAGGGCTTCCTGAAAAACCCCCGAGGGAACCAGCGCCCGTGAGGAGGCCAGCCTTGAGAGCTCGTCGGCGGCGAGGTTGCGACTGCGAGGGACGTGGTGAAGCCTGAGGTCGTCGAAACGGCGCTCGAGCCTCCACACTTCGTCCACATACGCGGCCAGTTGGGGGTCCAGAGTCTAGTACTCCCTGGACACCTGGTTGATGATGAGCTCGGAGTTGCCTTGCGCGCACAACCGCTGCACCCCGAGGGCGATCGCGGCCCGGAGGCCGGCGAGAAGGCCCTCGTATTCGGCCATGTTGTTTGTGGCTCCGAAGTTGAGGTGGACGACGAAGCGGAACTCATCCCCGGCAGGTGACGTGAGGACAACCCCGGCCCCGGCGCTGGGGTGGGAGGCCCGCCTGGCGCAGGAGCCGTCGAAGTTCATCGTCCAGCAGAGGCGCAGATCGGGAGCTAGCTCGGGGACCGGGGATCCGGCGTCGAGCACAGGATCCGGCTCGGGCCCCGGCGTCCATTCTGCTAGAAAATCCGCCAGGACTTGGCTTTTGATGGCATGGCGCACCTGGAAATGGAGGTCGAACTCGGCGAGCTCGACCGCCCACTTGGCAACGCGGCCTGTCCCCTCCCGGTTATGCAGTATCTGCCCGAGGGGGAAGGAGGTGACCATCAATACCTTGTGTGCCTGGAAGTAGTGGCGAAGCTTCCTGGACGCGATGAGGATCGCGTAGAGCATCTTTTGTGCCTGGGGGTAGCGCGATTTGGCGTCGCGGAGTACCTCACTGATGAAGTACACCGGCTTCTGTTGTGTGTTCCCCTATCCCAGCCTGACAGGGGCCGGGAGCTCGGGCCCAGCTCCCCCGGGAGGGAGCGAGCTTTCGCCTACGGGTACAGGTATGGACCCGGGACCCGGGGGCCTCGGGTGGAATGTGGTTGGCATGTACCCGAGGCCCGAGGGCCCGGGCTGGGATGTGGAATGGATCGGGACGACTTCCCCAGGCCCGTTCTCGCCGAGGCGATGCTGTCTGGGTGATCGCGCCCCATCTGGTTGTGAAAATGCTGAGATTGTCTCGGGCGCCACGTCCCCAGACTCGCACTCGCCTTGGCGAAGCTGCCCGGTTTCGGGCTCCGCGGTGGCGGCCCCGGGAGTCAGATCCCAGGTCACGCGCCTGTCTGGCAAGGGGCGCTCGATGACGAGCGCCGCGCTCACTACCTGCGGGGTTGCCGCGATGTAGAGCAACAAGGGCTCGTCTGGTGCCGGTGCCATGAGGACAGGGGGCGTGGTCAGGTACCTCTTGAGCTCGTCAAGGGCTTGATCGGCCTCATCCATCCAGGTGAACTGCCCGGTTTTCTTGAGAAGCTTGAATAGGGGGAGGGCACGCTCCCCAAGCCTAGAGATGAAGTGGCCTAGTGCGGCCACGCACCCGGTCAGCTTCTGGGCCTCCCGGAGCCTCGCCGGGGGGCGCATGCGGTCGATTGCCGCTATCTTCTCTGGGTTCGCCTCAATGCCGCAGCTGGAAACGAGGAAACCGAGGAGCTTGCCAGCTGGGACCCCGAAAACGCACTTGTCCGGGTTCAGCTTCATCCTCGTGCATCGAAGGTTGCTGAACGTCTCAGCCAAGTCGTGGAGCAGAGTGGCACGGTCGCGCGACTTCAGCACCAAATCGTCGACGTAGGCCTCCATATTGCGACCTAGCTGCGATTCAAATGTTACACGGACAGCACGCTGGAAAGTAGAACAAGCGTTTTTCAACCCAAAAGGCATGCACACATAACAATAGGCCCCCTGAGGGGTAATGAAAGATGTTTTTTCCTCATCGTCCTCTGCCATGCGGATCTGATGATATCCTGCATAAGCATCAAGAAAACACAAGAGGTCGCACCACGCTGTGGAGTCGACTATTTGGTCTATGCGAGACAGAGGGAATGGATCTTTGGGGCAAGCCTTGTTGAGGTCGGTGTAATCTATGCACATGTGCAGCTTTCCGTTGGACTTGGGGACGACGACTGGGTTGGCCAGCCACTCCGGGTGGACGACCTCACGGATGAAGCCGGCAGCGAGAAGCTTGTCGATCTCCTCGCGGATGAAGGCTTGGCACTCCGGGGCCTGTTGTCGTACCTTCTGCTGCACCGGCGCGAGCCCGCGCGGACGGCCAAGCGGTGATCAATCACCCCCCCTGGGGACCCCGGGCATGTCCGACGGTTGCCAAGCAAAGACGTCGGAGTTTGCCCGAAGGAAGGCGATGGGCGCGCTTTCCTATTTGTCGTCCAGCGAACCGCCAATTTTGATGTGTGGTGCCTCCCGACTAGGTGGAAGGCCACCATGTGCAAACGGCGCCCGATCCCAGGATCAGTAGTCGGGTACGCACAACAATGATACAACTCAGAGTTACAATAAATACATAACAGAGTACACATATAAATACAAGGAGATCCATCCAGGACAAACCCGGGATGGGCAAAAATAATCAACAGGTGAACTAGCGGAACAGCAGAAACAGGGCGGCAGCTGGACAAAAACTACACCACAGGCTCGGTTGGGAACTAGGCTCGAAACCTTCAGAAGTCTTCGTAGTCGACCTGGTCTGGGAGGAACTCGGCAGCAGTCGGGTCTTCGTCTTCTTCTCCAAAACCTACTATACATATATATGAACAAGGTGAGTACTTTCGTACTCAGCAAGCCGGAAGTGATGCCATGTCGGTCAGACAGAAAGGCTAAGGGTTTCATTTGCGGAAATTTTCCTTTATAAACTCTTTTCTTTGCAAACACTAGTGAGTTCCAAATTTTAGTTGTCGGACAGAGGCTCACGCCTCTATCCATTCCGCAAATTGCTTTTCAACAACTCGCCACTTAATGAAATCAAGCACATATATTCATATCCTCTTTTACTTTTCATTTGTTGGTCCTGTATCACCCGAGTAGCTACAACCACTCGTTGACCCTGAGACTCGGCTACAACCAAATCTCAGCTGTGGCACTTGATGCCCGCTACACTGGCTACAACCAGCTAGCTAGTCGGCCGCCCTGGCTACAACCCGGGGGCTCATCATTGCTGCCCTGGCTACAACCCGGGAGCGTGCTCATCACCGTCTTCTGGCTACAACCCGAAGACATTGGTACAACTGCCACCCTGGCTACAACCCGGGGGCTTAAGTTCGCTGCCCTGGCTACAACCCGGGAGCATGATCTTCATCCTGTTTACTTTTCATACACTTGTTTATGGTGCTTAACACCCCGGATCATACAGATCCGTTTCTGGCCACACAGGCCTTCCGTTTGCTCACTCGGCAAACTCTGGTCACGGTTCCCTTTCCACCAAACACCTTTCACAAATCACTGGCAAACAAATCTACGCTATGGGGATCACCTTACATCGCCCTTAACCGTGGGCACGGCTGTTCGAACAGTTCTGCTAAACTCTGCAGAGGGTGTGCGCTTTACCCATCCGACACGAAAATTACACCGAGTACTGGCCTGTACCCAGAAATTCGTGACAAGGCCATTTCCAAAGCCAGTCTAGAGTCATCCAATGCCAGCCGAAAGATCCACACAGGATTCAGTGGTCGGCACTGAACTCCCCTAAACCTACTATTTACTCGGCCAGGGGCATCCCATAATACCCGTCTGGTCGCACTGTAAGATGCTCGGATGGAATCCCCAAAGGAAACGGTCCTTAATGATAATACCTAGCCAAGCCACACAGGCACTGTCTCTGTATATCAAGATTTTCGCAACTTTATTTGTTTCACAACACGCCGATACACAGAGTACCGGGTTTTTTTCAATCAGTTTAGTAAAACCCAGTGTTTTTCCCCACGACAAACAACGTTGCAGAGCTAAGCCATTCTACTCGGCATCGTATCCTCAGATAGGATGCTAGCGTGCCATTTGTGGGGCTCTCAAGGGAGAAATATACCAACATCCTACCAAATAAGTGCTACTACTGGGTAGGTCCATCGGTTGCGCTTGCAAAACCGAGGCCAACAGTTTAAAAAGGTGTAAACTAAGCATGCATATATTTTCCAAACAACATAGTTTTGCATATATGGGAAACAATATGTTCAAAGAGGCTTGCCTTGTTCCAAGGAGGGGTCTTCTTCGGCGAAGGCGGCTTCTGGATCGTCCACCGGTTCAGGCTCTGAACAAGCAGAAAGAAACACTGATAAGCAGGAGGGTTAAAACACCAAGAAAAAGATCAAGAAGTAGTCGGCTGCAGAAAAGGTGGCAGTCGGCTGAACCAGGCTTGCGAACCAGGCGACAGAGCTCCAAAGCTTGAGAGAAGAACAAGAACTCAGCAGAGCTGGAGCTGGCCGGTTTGCAAAACAAAGGAAGAAGGAGCATGGATGGCTCAATATATATAGCCGGCGTGCAAGAGTGAGGCACGGAGGAGCTGGGCAACGGGTAGGGAGAAAAAGTCAAGATGAACTGACAGGGATATGACACGCAGGAGTGACTTTGGAGTCCAACTGGTCAGGGAGTTGGCAGGCACTGTAGCTGCGAGGAGACCTTAAGGTCAAGGCTAGGACAGGTTGGAGAAATCTCACTGACAGGGCTTCGGACTGACCACTGGTCCAAGCGATGCCGCGGGCAGGTGAAGACTGATTCTTCTCTACTTCGGTAGTCGGCGTCCAACGGGCGGGTGCAACTCGGGGGACAAGGAAACAACAGGTCTCAACAAGGTAGTCGGCCACTTCACAGTGCTTACTCGGCAGCAAGGAGGTCCGAGTAAGACAAAGGAAAGGGCAGGATACAAGGACTGAGTAGCAATCTACTCGGCTCAAGGGATAGGGTAGTCGGCTGGCCGGGGAGAAAAACTTGGGCACAGCTGACAGGATAGGAAGGGAGCTCGGGAAAGCGAAGACTAGCGGGAAAAGAAAAACGGGTCGTTACAAACCTCCCCCACTTAACAGAATCTCGTCCCGAGATTCCGCTACTCGGCGAAGAGCTCCGGGTACTCAGCTTGAAGGTGATCTTCTCGTTCCCATGTAGCTTCATCCTCCGAATGGTTACTCCATTGCACCTTGCAGAATCTGATCGTCTTTCGTCTTGTGCATCTGTCCCTTGTCTCCAAAATCCGAATCGGGCGTTCCTTGTACGTGAGGTTGCGTTGTACGTCGATCTCTTCCAACGGAACTTGCTCTTCTGGGATGCGAAGACATTTCTTCAACTGGGACACATGAAACACGTCGTGGACGTCGGAGAGTTCTTCGGGCAACTTCAGTTGATACGCCACCACTCCGCGTCTGTCAACGATAGGGTAAGGTCCGATGTAGCGAGGCGCTAGCTTTCCACTCATTCCGAATCTCTTTGTTCCTCGTAGGGGTGATACTCGGAGATACACATGGTCTCCTATCTGAAACTCGAGCTCTCGTCTCCGATTATCTGCATAGTTCTTCTGTCGGGTTTGGGCTGTCTTCAAGCGCTCTCGGATAACCTTAACTCGCTCTTCTGCCTCTTTCAAAATGTCTGGTCCAAAAACCATCTTTTCTCCTACGTCTGTCCAACAGAGTGGAGTTCTACACTTGCGTCCATATAGAGCTTCATTGGGGGCCATCTGGATACTGGCTTGATAGCTGTTGTTGTAGGAGAACTCGGCATAAGGCAGACAAAGATCCCAGGTTCCTTCAAAATCCAGGGCACATGCTCTTAGCATATCTTCCACGATCTGGTTTACTCTCTCGGTCTGTCCATCCGTCTGGGGGTGATATGCAGTACTGAAATTGAGATTAGTGCCCATTGCCTCATGCAACTTTTGCCAAAAGTGGGAGGTGAACTGAGCTCCTCGGTCAGACACTATCTTCTTTGGGACTCCATGTTGGCAGATAACCTTGGTCAGATACAACTCAGCTAACTTCTTAGCCGGGTAGGTTGTCTTGACGGGGATAAAGTGGGCGACTTTGGTCAGTCGGTCCACTATTACCCAGATGGAATCATGTCCTGCCGGGGTCTTAGGTAATCCAACGATGAAATCCATTCCTATTTCTTCCCATTTCCACTCGGGTATCCTTAAGGGCTGAAGCAATCCTGCTGGCTTCTGATGCTCTGCTTTAACCCTTTGACAAATGTCACAAACCGCGACATACTCGGCAATATCTCGCTTCATTCCAGGCCACCAGTAATGATCCTTTATATCCTTGTACATCTTGGTACTTCCTGGGTGGATGGAATAAGCGGACTCATGGGCTTCTCTCAAGATTAAGTCTCGGATTTCCTTTCTGCCGGGCACGCAAATGCGTTTCCCAAACCAAACAGTTCCTTTGCTGTCAACGGAGAACTCGGGGGCTTTTCCTTTGGCCATGCTTTCCTTAATAGACACAATCTTTTCATCTACCTTTTGAGCTTCTCTGATCTGGTCCTCCAATGTAGGCTGAATCAGCAAAGTCGCCAGCGTTCCTGGCTTGACCATATTTATCCTTAGCTTTTCCAGTTCTCGACTTAACTCTGGTTGAAGGGGCAGGGTCAAGATGGCATTACAATGGACTTTCCGACTGAGGGCATCGGCAACAACATTTGCCTTGCCAGGGTGGTAATGTATTCCAAGGTCGTAATCCTTAATCAACTCAAGCCATCTTCTTTGTCTGAGATTAAGCTCGGTCTGAGTGAAGATGTACTTCAGGCTTTTATGGTCAGTGTATACTTCACACCGATTTCCGACTAGGTAGTGTCGCCATATCTTCAAGGCATGCACTACTGCTGACAACTCTATGTCATGGGTCGGGTAGTTCAGCTCATGGGGTCTTAACTATCTTGAGGCATACGCAACCACTCTTCCTTCCTGCATAAGCACACAGCCTATGCCTAGTCGGGATGCATCACAGTATACCTCAAAGTCTTTCCTGATATCCGGAAGGATCAACACAGGTGGGGTAGTCAGCCTTTTCCTTAATTCCAGGAAACTTTTCTCACAGGCATCACTCCATTCAAACTTCTTTTCCTTCTTTAGCAATTCTGTCATGGGTTTGGCAATCCTTGAAAATCCTTCAATGAATCTCCGATAATAACCGGCCAAACCTAAGAAACTTCTTACTTCCTGTGACGTAGTCGGGGATTTCCAAGAAAGCACGTCTCTCACTTTCCCCGGGTCCACTTCTACTCCTTGGGCAGTGACCACATGCCGAGAAAAGCAACTCGGTCTAGCCAAAACTCACACTTCGAGTACTTGGCAAACAACTGGTGCTCTCTTAACTTTCCTAGAACCATCCTCAAATGTCCAACATGTTCTTGCTCGTCCTTGGAGAAGATTAGGATGTCATCCATGAATACCACGACAAACTTGTCGAGATATTCCATGAATACCTTATTCATAAGACTCATGAAGAAAGCTGGGGCATTAGTGAGTCCGAAGGACATCACTGTATACTCATATAATCCATAACGGGTCAGGAAAGCTGTCTTGGGTATATCCTCAGGTCTGATCTTCAACTGGTGGTATCCTGATCTCAAGTCAACCTTAGAGAAAACTTTAGCTCCTTGCAGCTGGTCGAACAGATCGTCAATCCTTGGTAGAGGATACTTATTCTTGATGGTTACTCCATTCAGTGCGCGATAATCAACGCACATCCTCTTGGTCTTATCCTTCTTTTCCACTAGGAGCACTGGAGCTCCCCAAGGTGATGTGCTAGGTCGCACAAAACCTAGGCTCTCAAGTTCTTCTATCTGCTTTCTTCACTTCGGCTAACTCATTAGCCGCCATTCTATAGGGTCTCTTGGATATGGGTGCTGTGCCGGGTAGCAACTCTATAGAGAACTCAATCTCTCTATCAGGGGGCATTCCGGGTAGACTGTCTGGGAAGACATCAGGGTACTCATTGATCACCGGCACTTCTTCCAAAGGGACTACTTGCACAGAGCTCAGGAGAGGTCGGTTCTTAGGGTTTCCAGGGGAGGCAAACTTCACTTCTTGTCCAAAAGGGCACTGCAGGGTTATGGTGCTAGTTGCACAGTCTATTCGGCCTTTGTGCTTAGCTAACCAGTCCATGCCTAGAATCAAATCCAAGCCTTGTGATTCCAGGACAATGGGGTTGGCTGAGAAACTAACTCCTTTAATTACCAGGTTAACTCCAGGGCAAGACTGGTCTGACCTAAACTCCTTACCAGGGGAGTGTATGACCATAGGTATCCTAAGACCTTGAATATCCCAACCATACTTATCCACAAAAGATTGAGAAATAAAGGAATGCGATGCTCCAGAATCAAACAGAACAACTGCAGGTACGGAGTTGACAAGAAACGTACCCATTACCACATCTGAAGCTTCTCGGGCTGTCTCCGACTGGATATGATTGACTCGGCCACGTCCAAAGGCCGGAGGGGCACGGGAGGCAGATCCACTAGCATGTGTAGTCGGCTGTCCTCGACTAAACACAGGGGCTCTTGAAGCGCTGGCGTTGGGGCGTCCAGAGGCTGCAGGGTCTTGCTTCTGGGGGCAGTGACGGGCGAAGTGACCCAACTTGTTGCAGTTGTAGCATCGGCTTCCTGGGGCACTCGGGATACTCCTCTGCTGTAGGCCGGCTGGGGTAGGGCGACTTGCACCGGTACTTGCACTGAGGGGTCGGGACTGAACAGAAGAAGCCGGGCGGGAACCAGATGGGCGAAACACCTGCTCTTGAAACTGGGATGGGGCAAACTGACGGGAAGGACTGGGGAGATAGGGCCTGGTACTCGGACCACTACGAGACTGCATCTGGGAGGCCTTGCGCTTGCGAAAAACTTCGATCTCCTTCCTCGCGTCTTCAACTACTAGGGCTCTGTTGACCATGTGCTGGAAAGTAGGGAAGTCATGGGCAATAAGCTGGATCTTCATTGCCACATTCATCCCTTTCAGAAACCTTCTGATTTTCTTCTTGTCCGTGTTCACGTCCTCTGGTGCATAGCGAGCTAGATGGTTGAACCTGCTCAGGTACTCGCTGATGCTGGAATGTCCCTGCTTGAGGTTGTTGAATTCTTCTCTCTTAATGTCTATTACTCCTTCTGGGACATGTGCAGCTCTGAAGGCTTCAACAAACTCGGGCCAGGCGATGTTGGCGGCATCTTGATGGGCAGCACAGTAGTTCTCCCACCAGTCGGCTGCTGGTCCACGAAGTTGATGTGCAGCAAACTGGGTTTTCTCCACAGGTGTGCACTGCACTAGGTTCGACTTTCTATCCATATCCTTCAGCCAGTCGTCAGCCTCTATTGGCTCAGCAGTCTGCGAAAACTCGGCTGGACGGGACCTCATGAAGTCGGCAAGCTTGGAGCGGCCATGAGCTTGTGCTGGTTGAACTTGATGGAGGAGAGGCTGCATTGCGGCCAAGTTCTGAGCAATGCCTTGCAAGATCTGGGTCTGGATGGCCATAAGCTGCTGGGGGTCTGCTGGAAGGTGAGGAGGTTGAGGCAATCCTCCAGGGTTTGCTGCTGCAGCGTCAAAGGTACCAAGGCCGGCTGCACGGCCATTCCCGGACATCCGATCCTGAGTCTGCTCCACTTCTTGTTCCTCCGCGGCGGTAAGCAGGTTGTTGCGGACTGGACCTTGGTCTTCAAAATCCAGACGAGCTGGAGCACGAACATTCCGGCGCTGACGTTCTGCCATCTGGTCCTAGAAAAAGGCAACCAAGGGAGAAAGGTTCAGCAAGATTATCGACAACCAAACCGATGGAACAGATGAAGGAGCAACAAGATCAGCAAGATAGATTCAAGCAGCAGAACAAAGATCCTACTCGAGAACCCAGCCCTTACGAAAAGAAGACAGATAGGGCACTGGAACCTAAGGGCTGATACCAAAGATCCACGTAGGAGCCAAGGTAGGGAGATAGCCAAGAGTTTCGAAACATTCCCAAAATCTACAAAGCAGAGAAAGATACTCAGACAAGTCCTAGATTTTTGCAAATAGCATAGTTTTCAAAATATGATCCTCAAGGTCATCTACACGGGTGGGGTTTCGCTCCTAGGGCCAACCTTTGCTCTGATACCATTCCTATGACGCCTCCCCGACTAGGTGGAAGGCCACCATGTGCATACGGCACCCGATCCCAGGATCAGTAGTCGGGTACGCACAACAATGATACAACTCAGAGTTACAATAAATACATAACAGGGTACACATATAAATACAAGGAGATCCATCCAGAACAAACCCGGGATGGGCAAAAATAAACAACAGGTAAACTAGCGGAAACAGCAAAAACAGGGCGGAAGCTGGACAAAAACTACTCCACAGGCTCGGCTGGGAACTAGGCTCGAAACCTTCAGAAGTCTTCGTAGTCGGCCTGGTCTTGGAGGAACTCGGCAGCAGTCGGATCTTCGTCTTCATCTCCAAAACCTACTATACATATATATGAACAAGGTGAGTACTTTCGTACTCAGCAAGCCGGGATAAGATGCCATGACGGTCAGACAGAAAGGCTAAGGGTTTATTTGCGAAAATTGCCTTTAGAAACTCTTTTCTTTACAAATACTAGTGAACTCAAATTTAGGTTGTCGGAAAGAGGCTCACGCCTCGATCCATTCCGCAAGTTGCTTTTCAACAACTCGCCACTTAATGAATCAAGCATAATCATACATGTTCTTATCATCTTTTACTTCGCATTTGCTGGTCCTGTATCTCCCGAGTAGTTACAACCACTCGTTGACCCTGAGACTCGGCTACAACCAATTCTCAGCTGTGGCACTTAATGCCCGCTACGCCGGCTACAACCAGCTAGCTAAAGTGGCTTCCCTGGCTACAACCCGGGAGCACAACTTGATCAACTTGCTGCCCTGGCTACAACCCGGGAGCTTGATCAATCCGTCTTCTGGCTACAACCCGAAGATATCTGTACAACTGCCGCCCTGGCTACAACCCGGGGGCTTAAGTTCGCTGCCCTGGCTACAACCCGGGAGCATGATCTTCATCCTGTTTACTTTTCATTCACTTGATTATGGTGCTTAACATCCCAGATCACACAGATCCGTTTCTGGCCACACAGGCCTTCCGTTTGCTCACTCGGCAAACTCTGGTCACGGTTCCCTTTCCATCAAACTCTTTCACAAATCACTGGCAAACAAATCTACGCTATGGGAATCACCTTGCATCGCCCTTAACCGTGGGCACGGCTGTTCGAACAGTTCTGCTAAACTCTGCAGAGGGTGTGCGCTTTACCCATCCGACACGAAAATTACACCGAGTACTGGCCTGTACCCAGAAATTCGTGACAAGGCTATTTCCATAGCCAGTCTAGAGTCATCCAATGCCAGCCGAAAGATCCACACAGGATTCAGTGGTCGGCACTGAACTTCCCTAAACCTACTATTTACTCGGCCAGGGGCATCCCATAATACCCGTCTAGTCGCACTGTAAGATGCTCGGATGGAATCCCCAAAGGAAACGGTCCTTAATGATAATACATAGCCAAGCCACACAGGCACTGTCTCTGTATATCAAGATTTTCACAACTTTATTTGTTTTGCAAACACGCCGATACACAGAGCACCGGGCTTTTCAATCAGTTTAGTAAAACCCAATGTTTTTCCCAACGACAAACAACGTTGTAGAGCTAAGCCATTCTACTCGGCATCGTATCCTCAGATAGGATGCTAGCGTGCCATTTGTGGGGCTCTCAAGGAAGAAATATACCAACATCCTACCAAATAAGTGCTACTACTGGATAGGTCCATCGGTTGCGCTTGCAAACCGAGGCCAACAGTTTAAAAAGGTGTAAACTAAATATGCATATATTTTCCAAACAACATAGTTTTGCATATATGGGAAACAATATGTTCAAAGAGGCTTGCCTTGTTCCAAGGAGGGGTCTTCTTCGGCGAAGGCGGCTTCTGGATCGTCCACCGGTTCGGGCTCTGAACAAGCAGAAAGAAACACTGATAAGCAGGAGGGTTAAAACACCAAGAAAAGGATCAAGAAGTAGTCGGCTGCAGAAAAGGTGGCAGTCGGCTGAACCAGGCTTGTGAACCAGGCGACAGAGCTCCAAAGCTTGAGAGAAGAACAAGAACTCAGCAGAGCTGGAGCTGGCCGGTTTGCAACAAAGGAAGAAGGAGCATGGATGGCTCAATATATATAGCCGGCGTGCAAGAGTGAAGCACGGTGGAGCTGGGCAACGGGTAGGGAGAAAAAGTCAAGGTGAACTGACAAAGGATTTGATGTCCACGCAGGAATTGACTTGGGAGTCCGGCGTGGTCAGGGAGTTGGCAGGCACTGTAGCTGCGATGAGACATTAAGGTCAAGGCTAGGACAGGTTGGAGAAATCCTCACTGACAGGGCTTCGAACTGACCACTGGTCCAAGCGATGCTGCGGGCAGGTGAAGACTGGTTCTTCTCCACTTCGGTAGTCGGCGTCCAACGGGCGGGTGCAACTCGGGGGACAAGGAAACAACAGGTCTCAACAAGGTAGTCGGCCACTTCACAGTGCTTACTCGGCAGCAAGGAGGTCCGAGTAAAACAAGGAAAAGGGCAGGATACAAGGACTGAGTAGCAATCTACTCGGCTCAAGAGAGAAGGTAGTCGGCTGGCCAGGGAGAAAAACTGGGGCACAGCTGACAGGATAGGAGAGGGTTAAGATCCCGAAAACAAGTCTCAACAGGGAAAAGGAAAACGGGTTGTTACACCCTGCGTCCCCAGTTCTCCTCCCCGTGCGCAACAGCAACACCGAGGCGAGCCTCAGTCTCGCGCGGCCGAGCGACGGCGCGAGACCGGTCTGGGGCAGCGGGATGGCTTAGCGGCGAGGCGAGGAGGGAGTTCCCGAGGCACAGATGCGAACACATCGGCAGCGAAGACGACGAACCGGGTAAGATAATCCCGATTTCATTGTATTCGCGTTGATTTTGGGTCTTATTCAAATTAGGGTTCTTCGGATTTGGGGATTTTGGGGGTTTAGGGTTTTGCCGAGTTAAAATGATAATGGCTTCACTAAGGGATGAAGATTTTGGGATTAAATTCTAAAGGGCTTGCTCTGATACCACAATGTTGGAGAAATTAATATTACAGTGTTGAATAAAATTGATTCACTGAGTTTATCCCCTTAGAAGTTCAATCACCTATGCGGAAATTTAATTCTAATCACTGACCTGCTTGTGAAGCCATCTCGATTTGATTTCTTCTCTGTTTCCTTTTTTTTCTTCTTCTGTTGCTTCTCTGTGCCGATGTGTGCCAACGCCGGCTTGATCAATCTTGGTCGCCGGTGTTGAGATGTAGAAGGACCTCACGAAACCCTTTTAGTGCGTTTGTGGATCGGGCACAGTAGTTAGGGTTTTTAGTCGGAGAACGAACGGCGTCCCGTTCTTCTCCAATTTCTCTTTTTATATGTGCACTAGTGGGGCTCGGGGGTTTCCTTCGGTTTAGGACATTCGGTTGAATCCACCGATCACGGATTCTATCTCTTATCTTATCTCTAAGCCGATAAAATAACCAACAGCACGTACTAGCTAGCGTTGCAATTTGCATGGTCTAGAGATCAGCATTCGTGCCAAAGGAGAATTGCCTTACGATTCTGTCTGCGCAATGTTCTGTTTTCTCGCGCTATTGCCAACTTCAATCGGCGTCCTGGTACATAGTGTTCATCGAGGCTACGTCATATTTGTGGTGGTGGCTTGTTCAAGCTCTTAGGATTAGGGTCGCATACCTCTGCTTGCAAACTCTAGTCACTTGTTTCTGGTATTGATATACTATCTTTAATTAGTACTGGCTATGTTAAAGTATGTGTCGAATATATGTACATAGCCGGTTACTATATAGGACTTGGAGTTGTAATATGTGTAAGGTAGAGTTAAATCGAACTCTGTTCTAGCCTCTCTCTTAAATAGAGAGACAAATATGTTGTAATCGCATGACGACTTAGTATAGACAAGGGACGACTGGTCGGCAACGTAATCGGTCAATGGTCGTGGATACCCTGATACACTGTAATTATACTGGATCGGGGAGAAGCGCTCGTAATCAGTGCCCCGGAGATGTAGACTACAGCTGAACTCCGTTATCAAATATCATGGCTTGGTGTCGTTATCAAGTTTTGATCTTATGTGGCGTCCTTTCATGTTCGGTTACTGATGTCAATTTCAGTGCCGATTTTATAACAGTTCACATATGAAAGTTAAAATTGATAGTAATATCACCTTCCATGAGAAGCATTCTTCTCCCTCTGTTTTTAATAAATAAGACCATTGACTTTTAATGTATTTGACCATTCGTCTTATTTAAGAATTGATGTAAATATGTAAAATATAAGTCATGCTTAAAGTTCCTTTAATGATAAACTAAATCACAATAAAATAAACTATACTTACTTAAATTTTTTAAATAAGACAAATGATCAAACATCGTGTCAAAAATCAACGACGTTATCTATTAAAAATGAGAATGCATTTTTTTTCTATGCATTTGTTGTTTGCAAATTGCAAATGTCACTGTTGTCGCATGTGCATTGATAGACCTGCTTGCAGCTCTGTTTTGTCCAGTCAAATGGTCCTATATACTACTTCCTCCGAGTTTATTTTTAATTAGTCAATTTCACACATACCAATACAAAGTTGTAAAATCAGAATATCCTTCATTTTATTAAATTTTAATACATTTATCTCATACTTTAACAAACTCCAATATATTTGTTTTCTACTTTAGCAAACTCCAATATATTTGTCTTTTATTTTACTAAATCCTAATGCATTGATTATTCCAAAAATAAAATCTTTGTGAAACAAATGAGATGGACAAAAATAAGTTATTTTTGGACGGAAGTAGTACCTGCTTGTAACTCATGACATATGCTTTCATATTTTGTTTGTACTAAATATACTCTAATGCTGGTTGCCAATTCAAAGGTTCTTTAGGGCATGCACAATGCAGGCTATTTTTAGGAGTGGTCTCAGCATGCCACATGAGATAAGGCTACTATGGAACTATTAGCTTTACAATGCAAGCCACTCTTTAATGCTTTTTGCGTTTCAGCTCTCAATAATTTCCGTGTCAGTCCCTGTAATATTTTTATTAACCAAATCATTTAAAGATTTTTCATTAAACACTGAAAAAAACAAAACCTACATACATACATGCTCTTAAAATCCAGCAGACCCACATATTAGCACCTCACCCTCTGTTGTTCTTGTTCTTCCCCTCCTCCTCCCCCCTCCTCCCCTCTCTCTCCCTCGAATCTTCTCCTCGTCTCCTCGAGCAGATCAGGAGCTCGGACCCGACCTCACCGCCGCTGCTTCCTTCTCCGCATCCTCGTCGCCGTGAGCTCACCGTCGCCCTTTCCTCCTCCGAATCTTCTTCCGCCGAGAGCTCTTCCACATCCTCGTCGCCACAGATTAAGGCGCTCGGCAGTAGATAGAGGGAGCTCGGCGGCGGATCGAGGCGCTCGACGTGGGCTCCGTGCGGCATGGCAGTAGGCCCTTCTTCTTCGCGCTCATTCTCTCTTCCCCAACCCAATCTGCCGCCTCCTTTTTTGGTCGCCGCTGCTCGGAGCTCCGTGCCAGGGACAGGGCAAGGGTGGAAAGAGAGGGACTGCACAACATCGCACAACATCGCAAAGACATGGCCTCGCCCAACACAGCTTGCGAGTTGCTCGCCGTGTCTCCACGAGCGAGCGGCCTCAGCCTGACAAGACACCCGTGTCCTACAAAGGATACACGCGGCTCTACAGAGACACGATATTGACTGACGTGGCATTACGGCTCCAACGTGGCGAGTTAAGTCCATTCACCTCGCCATGTCCACTCGTCGCGTCTCCGTATTGTGCATACCATTAGAGACCGTAGCCTGTAGGTGTTGGTTGCAGCATCCCTATCACCTCAATTTCCGTGTCCTACGGAGCGAGACCGGTCAGGAGTATGAATCTGACGGTCACAATCGAGCATCCTACGAACTAGTAGTAAACAGTACTAGCATCAACCTGCCCTTAGGAAGAAAAATACCATCCCATCAGTACCGCTAGCTCTCTGACAATAGCTTGATTAGCTGTACAGCGTTTACTTAGGATTGTTAATTCCCTCGTGCAAGAGCCACTTGGTTCGTAGGAGTACTTCGTGATTTCTTTTGGTGAAGCAGATTAAACTAACATGTGAGCACATTGGAAGAGGGAGTCAAACGATAAGAATAAGGGATTTGCTGTCAAGTGTTCGCTGCTGCAACACGCCAAACCATAAGAAAGTTTAGGCAAGGATATATGAATGACCATTAGGAGTACAGATCAACATAAGCATAATAAAACTACAGTATCTTTGATTCATTTGTCGTTGCAATTCATAACATGATATTCAAGACACCCTTTTATTGCAGCTGAAGGCATAGTTTAGAATCTGGGTCTGACACGAAATCGCTGAGTGAAGCTTTTTTTCAGCAGCCATGAACAATTCAATGCTATCCATTTGCGCAACATGACAAGGACATAGGCAAAGTTTTCAGAGCAAAAAATGGAGTTCCAATCCTTTTGTGTTTCCTTTTTCTAATATTTATTTATGTATCCATTGATGGTTCCAAAGGAGAAAACAAAAATCTTCAACCAAACCATTGACAAAGTGACTTGTCTCTCTCAATCCGTCCTCCAATCAACATTGGCCAATAGTAATATGTACCAAATTTTTCTGTGTGCTACTGTAAAAAAGAACCGACAATTGGCAAGTGAACAGGAAGCCAAAAACTACAAGAGCTTGTCTGGTCTTATTGGAGGCCGGACCGGGCCCACCTGTCTGTCAGGCATCATGTCATGGCAGTGCTCTCCGCCGGCTGCTCGACCTTAACACCTCCTGCCATCGCCAGCCCGTCGCCGGCGCGCCGTCGGAACACCATGGCGCACTCCGGCAGCTCGCCGAGCCCCTCGAACATCGCCGCCTCCTCGCCTAGTCCCTCCCCGCCTAACCCGACGTCGCTGAACTCGTCGGGGAGGAGCGCGGCCGTGTCGACGACAGCGCCGCCAAAGAACATCGGCTGATCGTATAGCTGCATCTCGTCGGCCGCGTCGATGTCGGAGGGCGAGGTCGACGAGGTGACGGACACGACGTCGTAGAGCCACCTGAACTCGTCGCGCACCTCGACGGCCGCCGCGCCGCCGCCGCCGGTGACAGGTCTGGCGGGGATGCCGTGGTGCGTTTCCTCAGATTCCATTACCGGCTCCGGCAGACTACAGGTCTGTGCCTTGGGCTTCTGCGGCGCCGCCTGCCGGTTCTGCGCCCTCGGCACCGTCGCGGAGTGGTTGTGCTCGAAGGAGTAGGTGACGATCACCGTGTCCGGGTCGGCTCGGCTCCTCTCCACCTGCTTCCTCGCTGGGCACCCCTTCGAACTGCTGCACCGGTAGTAAGCCCTGCTCACGACGAAGCCCAAGCGTAGATCAGCACAAAACTCCTCCATGCATGGCGAAACGACACGATTCCATGGGATCGATGCGTGTCTGCACGATTGAGTATTGTTACCTTGGGAAAGGTGAGCCTTTGATGGGCTTCTGGCCGTACTTCCGCCAAGCCCACGAGTCCGTCGGCGTGTTGCCCTCCCCGACGCCCTTCGGCCGCGGACCGCTCACGTCGGTCAGCGGCACGATCACCACCCGCTTCTGTGCCGACCGCCTCGGCCTCCCGCTAGGCGACGCCGCCGCCCCCGCAGCCGACCGGTGCGCAGCTGGTGACTGTGACACCGGCGACCCCGGGCAATCCTCCGCAGCGACGACGCCGCCCTCCCCGCCTGCCTTCTGCTCCCCGCCGCCGGACATCGTCGGCGACGACACCGCCTCATCGCTCCACTCCCCGTCCATATAAACCCAAGAACGACGCGCCCGGCTGGCCGGCGGCGTGATCTGCCCGGAAAGGGATCGAGCAGCAGGCGGTTCTTGGATCGATGTCGTCACCAGCGCCAGCTACGACAAACGAGGCAAACGCCACGGGATATAAAGAAACTGGAGCTGAGGGCGTGTCATGTGTCGTCGTGACGCTGTAGTAGCGAATGCGCGATAGGAGGCGAGGACGTGGGTTGTGGCCGCGCACGCTGCGTTTCGACGGGGAGATTAAACAAACGAGGAGGGCTTAATTGGGAGAATATTACGAGCGTGTGACGGCGACGCCTCCCCAACTATCTCATGCATGGCTATATGATCAACTGGACACAGTCTAATCTATCAAACATCAGCTGCTTGATTATTGCTTCCTCCCGTAGGCAAGTAGACGAGTAGTAGCACTAGTTTAATGTGGAGCAGAGTGTGTTCATATTTGCATAGGAGTGGTTGGCGAGGATCGAATAGTATACCTGTCTGTCACTGCCGTTCCGAACAAGGATAATTGCAGAGAGTCACGGTTCTGGAATCTGGATTAAGGTAGAATTTTCAGTGAGCAGTCGAGATTGAATTATAGAATCAGTAAATTTCTTGGTAATTCTGGGCAGGACTAAGTGCTCTTGGTTCCTTTTGCTTGTAGGAGAAACGAAGATGTTTGATTTTGATTTGTTAGGAGTGGCAAATGTAATACATAATACTTATGTTTGGTTTTCTTAAAAAATGATTAGGTCCTCTGACTTTTGATGTTATGGGTGGGTGAAATTAGTAATGAAGAAAAATTAACTAGGTGCCATTCATTAAACGAGGAATGTTTGGGGTTAGAAGGATGGTTAGAGGTAAAATGGAGAGAAATTTAAATAGAAAGTAATTGATATGATAAATAGAATTCTAAAGTAATAATTGTTTTATAACAAATTTTAAATGCTAAAGTGTTAATAGTTAGGACGGAGGAGTAATTCAGGGTGTCATGTCAGAGATATATATTCGTGGGCATTTCCTGATTGACAGTTCTAACCGCGTTCGTCCAATCGTCGTGTCCTTAGAAGCTGTACTGGTGTGCAAACTCTGAAAGCTGGGCTAGCTAGAGACAGATTGTGCATTTGATCATCGTGCATATATAATGCGACTATAAATTATTATTATCCTATGGTTGATCAGTTCAGTTATCGCGTCACCATCCTTTTCAGTCTCGCTTTCTTTAATCCTCGGATGTTCTCACCATCTCGTGGGTCTTGACTTGTTCCCACTGCGGTCTCAATTATGGGGCATCACCATGTCATCAACTCATCATGCAGCGTTCTTTCCTCATATATGCACAAATAAACTCCATCGTTTTGACGAAGAGCTCAACCAGCCGATTAAATTATATGGGAGATGTTGCTGCTAGTTCGTCATGGCCAGCCTCGCTTGGATACCAACGCGGAAACAGCTGTTTGTTCTATACTAGAAAATGAGACTGCAAGAGATGATTCTGGCAAGGCTATCTGACTACATGTCTGACAACAGTTCACACCGCAATCTGCGGCAGGTAGCTTTGCTTAGATCCATACGCTCTCAACTGCCCAAGATTTGGCTCTTTAACCTGATATACTATACAGTGATAGTACCAAGTGTCGACCCGTTAAGTACTCCTCCATGGAATGGGATTACGAATTTACACACTTATATCTGTCACTGGAAGTCTGGAGCACGGTTCACAAAGCCAATACCAGAGAAAAAACCGCTCACGAGCAGTATCACCGGTTTCACAAAAACCGGTGGTAAACCGATAAAAACCGATGAAATCCGGACGAATTTTATTAAAAAATTAAAATCCATTTTGAATATTTTTGAACTTGACCAAAAAACCGATCGGTTTATGTTTTCGAGCCGTGTCAAACCTTAGTTTTCGTGGATTTCGTAGGCTTTGTAAACCCTTTAAACTCTGGAGCTCCTGCTGTGATGTTGCTACATGCAGCTGTTAATCTGTTCATGTCAACTGTGAAGCGGAAACTTCCTGGGCTCGGTATATGCACGCCCAACGCATGGAAAGAGGCCGTTTGAACTTCGAGGGGTCGCACATAGGGCGTAGTATTGAGGCCTTTTCTTTCGAGGAGTGAAATACAATGAAATGGATAAAAAGGTCATGCTTCTTGAGCTCTTAAACAATTTTTTTTAGTAAATTATAATTTGCACTGGGTAGAGTATCTTGTTTCACTTTACATCAGATTTAGTATATATTTTTTACTTTGCACCGGGGTATATCAAAATAAATTTCACTTTGCTCTAGATTGTGTCATATAATTGAAAAAATCTTATAAAATACGAGTAAAAGTTATGAAATTTTTTAAATTTAGACTATAATTCAGAAAGTTTAATTTAGATTTCATAAATGTTAGTGAAATTTCTATAAATTTGATGATGTATCTTGATGTAAAGTGAAATTTATTTTCATATACTCTGGTGCAAAGTGAAAATATATACTAATTCCGATATAAAAAAAAAGATACACTCTACCTAGTACAAAGTGTAACTTAGTCTACTTTTTAAATATATATATGAATTTTTTAGGATATTTATTTAAAACAATTTTTAACCTCGTAATAGTTAATTTATTCGTTTGTACACTTGAATAATTTTCTAACTTCGTAATAGTTAATTCACTTATATATTCATCCATTCCATTCCATTCTAGAATGTTGAATAGTTGAATGGTTTGTGATAATTATTCCAAGGTGCAAATGGATGTATTAACTATTTTAAAATTAAAATGGATTTAAAATTATATCCTAAGAAACTCATGTAATGAAAATTTTTGTAAAAATCATACCTTTAGAAGTTTGGAAAGCGTGCTGCTGAACGGAATTGTTCCATTCATAAAATGAACACACCGAATCTAACATCTTGTATTTTTTAAAACAAAAATAGTCTAGGATTTGAGCTTGAAGAATTTGAGGACCTGCTTAGTTTCTAGCCACATGTTGCTACCATTTACTAACAAAAATGGTTAAACTTACCTAAAATTAGATGCTCAAAATATTTGCCACATCTTAGCAATTCCAAGAGAATTTTGCCATATTTTTCTAAATCACTGACGCACGACACCTAATTTGTTGAAAATAAATCTTATCATAATTATGGCTAAAACCAAATAGTTATATTTATGTTGGTCGAAATTGTTTAACTTTAGACGTAACAAACTACGATAAGTTGTGGCTAGGCATTTGAGTGTGACACCCATGGCCATGGACGAACTGTCCAGAATTTCTCTTTTGGTTGATTACGAGAAATGATTCTGGACATACGCAAACCTAGGCTGCACATGGGACCGAATTGCAGTGACACGCGGCCCAGAGGATTCGGAGCCTCTCAAACCTTATTGGAGCATCCCCTCCTCAAGCTCCGTATCTGCCCACACTGTGCCGCACGCCTCAGGAACTCCGAGCGCTTCCCTCCTCCTCCTCCCCGCCGCCGCCGCCGCCTTCGTCGCGGCGTGGAGATGAAGGCCATCGGGAGCGGCGGCGAGTGGTGGTGGAACCTCCCGTCCCTCCGCCGCCGCAAGCCCGACTCCCGCCGCCGCAGCCGCCGGAACCCGGACCCGCGCGGCCGGCGCCGCGGGCCGCAACCGGAGCCGCTGTCGTCGTCGTCCGAGTCCATCGGCCAAAGCCGTGGCTGGCCCATCGACTTCCCGTTCACCCAGGCCGTGACCGCCGCCTCCCTCACGCTTACAGGAGACACCATCGCGCAGGTCCGCCGCCGCATCGTCGACCGACGCCTCCGCGGCCCCGAACCTGACAGCAAGGTCACTCCTTTGTTCTAAACCCGAACATTTTCCTTTTGAAACAGCGAAAAAAAATGGAATTATGCTGTTGTCGGAACTAGGCAAGGGCTTGCTAGGGGCGGTAGTCTTATACTTCTAAAAATGTAACTGAAACTAGAAACAGTTGCTGGAGTTGATGAAATTCAACTTAAATGTTGAGTCCAAACCATTGCTTCGTGTGCATTAGCTCTTCCTCGCAGTACACTGGGCATTTTGTAATATTGGACGCTTTGATGGTTGTTAAACATGGTGTTCCATGTTGTGAATTCTGACATCTGTAGAGGTCCTCCTTTCAGGGTTTGCTACCAGACATATTGAAGAACCATGATTGGCTACGTGCGCTTCGTATGGCTTCTTATGGATTTCTTCTTTATGGTCCAGGGTCGCATGCATGGTACCAGTTCCTTGATCACTGTATGCCTAAGCCAACATTTGTAAATCTATCCACTAAGGTGTGCTTTGCTTCCTCCCTGTGTAACATAGTATGCTGGAGCATTTTGTTTCACAATTGACCAGTGCGCTTTTTTTTTTGCTGTTGTCCCAGGTCATACTGAACCAGATTGTGCTTGGTCCTTGTGTTATTGGTGTAATTTTTGCCTGGAATAACTTATGGTCAGGGAAACTGTCAGAACTACCAGCTAAATATCAGAATGATGCCCTTCCTACGCTTCTTTTCGGTAAGTGTTTGCCTGAATACATTATCAAAGAAGCACTTGACAAATGATAACTGATTTTGTGGCAATTTTAACTTTATCCTGAAATTACAGGGTTTAGATTTTGGATTCCTGTATCGATCATTAACTTTTGGTATAGTCCCTTTATCTTACAAACTTTTCTTTTTCATAGTTGGCTTATCTTTATTGTACATGTCAACATTTTTCTGAATGTGCTAATGTGTTCTCATGCTAGTATTTGATATCTCTACCAGGATGGTTCCTTTGTCTGCTCGTGTTGCCTTCATGTCCTCTTGTTCCATTTTTTGGAACTTCTACCTGTCGACCACTATGAGCAAATGAAACCTCTAATATATCTTCAGGTTGGTCTCCATACATCTTTTTTTTTTGTTTAACATGGTGCACAGCAACTGTAATTTAAGTTCTGCAAATTTGGATGAATCTTTTTGTTGCCGGACTCACAGCATTTAATGCATAGTTGCATTCTTTTTGTGTAACTCTATGCTGAACAATCTAATATACTATGTTATAGGGCATGCACAAGCCTCATTCTTCGTGTTATATGTCATTTCATAGCAAAAGTTTTGCTTGGGTTATTGTTGGGATTCAGTCAACTGCTATGGAATAATGGCAAGGATGATCTGAAGGAGCTAATTTTTGCTCTGGTGGTAAAGTACATGGATGAGTCCCCTCCTGGACATTCTGGTGGCTATCTCGTCGTTGACAGAATTCCGTTGGTGGTCTCGAGGACAGGATCGATGGAGAAGCTTTGGTCTACACATGTATGAGGCATCTCCCTCTAATTGGACGGGAAAGATGCTTGTAATTTTGATTATTTGTTTAATAAGCTAAACTTGTATGACAAGGACATACTGATACCCAAGCTCTGAATAGAATTTTGGTTTGAACTAGCATGTCCTATTCCCACTACACCCAGCTGTGTCGACTGTAGAGGCTTTCTTTTAAGCATATTTGGATACATGCCAATTTGGATAGCACCACTGAAAAACATGGAAGTCGGGATGCCACAAGCACACACAAAACGGCTAGCATTACTATCTCCGATTTTTAATAAATGATACCGTTGACTTTTATCGTAACATTTGATCATTCGTCTTATTTAAAAAAATAATATAAATAAACAAAAATATAAGTCATGTCTAAAGTTTCTTTAATAATAAACCTAGTCATAATAAAATAAATTATACTTAAATTTTTTGAATAAGACGAATAGTTAAACATTATGTTAAAAGTCAACAATATTATTTATTAAAAACCGGAGGTAAATGACAGCGAAGGCATTGAAACATTAGATCCAGTAGTATTGAAAAACATGAGATCTAATATGCAGTGAACTGTATAGATTGTAGGCCAAATTAAATTTATTAGCAAGGCTTCCAAAATACAGGTTTAGCTCGCCTTAAAAAGATTATAAAGAATATTGACAGAAAAGAATCGCTATGCCATTTCTATCATTTTTTTTAGGATGTCGAACAATATACAGACTAGCGGATAACCTACAAACTGACACAGTTAAGGCCTACAAGGTACAGAGTGAATAAATTACGGAGGCTGAAGTAACTGCTTGTAACATCTATCACTTCTAACGTTTCTATCTCGGAGATTTTGTGGAAATGCATCTTCCGCACAAGATAAGTCTTGATACAGCTCGCGATCTTCGAGTCCTGACCCTCAAAGAAGATAGCTGTTGAGAAATGATTCAATCAGCAGACGACGAGACAATATACCATGCATAAACATAAGAACTGTAATTTAAGAGGATTCACATACTATGCCACTAATCCATCACACGCGCACACGCCATTTGTGGTGAACACCATTTCTGTGCTCAACTATCCTAAATTCTCACCAATATAAAACAAGAGCACTATACAGAATGTTCACTTCAAAATCTACGGCCATACCAGTCAGATGCAAAAATCCCACAAGGAAGCAAGATAAAGTTGAATTGTCTGTGGAGAGTCTATCGTGGATGCAAGAGGACAACTTTTTTTTCATTTCAGAACCCAGTTAGATTTTACTTTCCATTTTTATTTTCAGTTAAGACAGTATGCTCATTTGAAAAAACATCATATTAAAGTCCACTTGGTCAGTTCAAAAGGGAGCTTACTGATAGCTTTTGAGCTATTGAAAACACAAACTGCCCATGGCTCATCTCTATAGTTCCACGCACAAATGAGTTTTATTTAGATCAATACGCTAATTGAGTAGTCACAAGGGAAATACTAGAAAAAGCTAACGTTCCATGTTATATTCAGGACCCAGTAGCATAAAATTTTGAGGACAAGAATTACGGAATAGCACAAACAGAGTAACAGACGTATTACCTTCCGTCGAGTCCTTGAAGTTCTCCAACAAAGTATACTCCTTGATCTAGGCTCCAATCTCCTGTGCACAAATAAACAGGCCGAATTGGAAATATGCAACATAGTAATTTTGACTGGACAGGTGTCATTAAAAAAGTAGTGCCTTAATGGCTTAATGTTCACATTGTATGTATCATAAAAGTACTGACTGCATGCTATGCCTAATACACTTGTGATAACAAGTTTTTATAGTGTGTATGGTCGCGCTATTTTTTTCCCCTACAATGAAATGCTGTAAAGCGCTGTCATTTGTAACATGCTTTTTTTTTCCTTTAGAATAAAAATGCTGGAGCATTACTCCCTATATTGTAGATAGTTGGAGAAGCTTGAATTGATGATAAGATAACATTACTTACAAATTCTCTTGTTCCAGTTTTTCTGCAATTGACAAAGCTTTTTGTCTAGACCAGCCTCCTCGTTGAGAACAAACTTCTGCCTTACCAATAACATGAGCAAGAGATACCTTTCCTTTGACTATGCTGTTCTGTCGACGCTGTCTATTCCCATATTTTCCTCCTTGATTAGCCATCTCTTGATTTGGTGATGTCAAAGATTCTTCTTCCCATACATTCTCCTTTCTTCTTTCATTTATGTTACGCACATCATTGTTTGTTTCATCATGCCAATGCATGTGTGAAGGCCCAACTTCAATGATTTCTCCTTCTGTCAATATATGAGGATCAGATTGCATCCATCTGGTCTTACTAGAGTTTGCTCTGTCTTTTTTAAGCCTCCTACGGAGATTCTCACCTCCAGAAGAGAGTGGACTATGTTTAGTGAAGGACCTCCTTAATGTTATGTTGGAAGACTCATTCTCCCCCTGGAAGAACATGGCTGGAGCATGACTGGCTCTCACATCATTCTTTGATTCATATCGAATTTCAAGAATTATAGCAGAACGCAGAACAGACTCAAATGCCTGCAGAATTTGTCCTCTGAAGTTTTCGGCTTTGGACTTGTTGACACGTGCGCTGAATATTAGTTGCACTGTTGGTGCTGTAGGAAGAAAGTATCTAATGTCAGAAACAATACCAGTTTGAAAGAAAGCTTAACCATGTTTTAACTCAATAAGTATCCTAAGCAAAGACAATATGAAAGTGTACACAACATATTATGTGTAGCCACAACTTACTAAATGAAGGTGACACTGGCATATTTGTGCTATATAAATAGCACTTCACACTAAAACAACTACTACTAGAAGCTATGATTACTCTATAAATCATTAATTCCGTTCATATGTTTCGACTTGCAAAAATATTCTAATTTGTGGGCTATAACATAAAAGGATGTTATCAACCCAATAATGGAAGTATTGAACTTTGTCGAGAGGGCACATTCAAGTTAATTACCCTATATGCCTTTTGTCCAAGTACTGCAACTGACTTCAACAAATTGACAAGACTAATCTTAAATAACCAACATAAACAACTGTCTTGTTGCCTGGTCAGTACTGCATGAGATTTGTCTCTCTGTTTTGTAAGCACTAAATCTATATATCATTAGCTAGAGCAACAGGATAAACAATCTCAGGTAACAAACTGGCACCAAGATGTAACTTTTAAAAACTTAATTTGAAGCCATGCAAAGAACCTTACCTGTGCCTAGGCTAACGGAGCTTAGCCTTCCCTCTTTGGCCATCATTTTTCTCAGTGTATCTGACTGAATACTCTCAAGCACAGCATGCCAAATCATTACATTTTCGATTTTACTATTTCTAGATTCTTCATTTCCTCTGGTTGATAACAAATGGCTATTTGCTGTATGTTCAACAGGTCTCCTTTCCCCATAAGAAGTGCTTGCCACGTTACCATTATGCTCAAGAGCTGAGTGCCTTGCCATATCCCTATCAGGAAAGGAACCAGCCAACACACCATGGTTTAAACTCGTACTCGTTGATGAACTTGGCAGCACATACTGTTTGTCAGGAGCAAGCTGAAGGAGAGCAGCTGTAAGCCAGGTTGTCTTGTCATTAGAGACCCTCAACTGCTTTTCAGCTTCAGATAGTGTTTTCAAAGCCTGCCGTAGTTTTTCCATATCATCTTTGGACACTGAAATTAGTACACCAATACAATTGCTATGTGAATGCAAAATCTTTACCATAAGAGAACAAGGCAAAACTAGACAAGTAATTTTTGGTTTTCTTTTCTGAACCCAATTGGGTTATTGTATAGTTCACACCTCTCTTAATATAAATACATCCCTACGGGTTTTTTTAAAAAAAAAAACTTGACACTCATATGCAGGATGAAAAATCTGAAAAACAAAAAATATATTGACCTATCAAATGGTTAATGAAAATGTTGCTTACAGGTTGGACGTTTGAAGAACTTTCTTCGCAGTCTTTCTTGTGTGAACGTATAAGAACCAGCAAGGATGTCAGTAATTATCGTGGCAAGTTGGGACATCAGTGCCAACGGATCAACCCCAGTTTCTGTAATGTCTCTTAGAGTCTTCACTGTATTTACAGTGTCAGCTGAAAGTGCCAAATCAAGCAAATCTACCAGTTTATCATCAGACACCAGACCAACCTGTTGAAATGGATAAGAAATTAACAGTTTATTGTTGTGAAAAATAGAATTGCAAATGAAAGCAGGAGTGAGAATTAATTCTTTAGTTAGTTTCCTTTTTTTGGGGGGTGGGGGGTGGGGTGGGGAGACTTAGGTAGGTACATTCCTAGCAAAACACGAAAACACATGTTCAGTGAAAAGGAAAGGAAAGTACTAGGTTTATATGAAAGGGGTAAGGTTTAATGCATACTGACTATTCTAACTATTCCCTGTGGCTGTGCTTATTAGACTATATGTGGCAGCCGAATTTGCATACTACATATCCAATGGAAGTAGTTACAAACCATTTCAGAAAACTGCAGCTCTTTGATAGTTTTGTTTGTGCATTAGAGGTATTGTTTGGTGAAAGTCACTATTTAGTCAACTTAATTACACAAAACTACCAATGCCCATCCCCCAGCCAACATAATTAGCTGATATTTTCTAATCACGCCCAGATGTTAATAATATATTGACAGTAGATACAGAAGTATAATTTGGTTAGCCAAAAAAGCAGAGAGGGAGAAATATTAAGCTTGAGAGATATCTTACAAGTTCTTGGACAAGAGACAAGGAAATCCTCTGCCCCAGCAAACTCAGCTGATCAAGAGTCATCTCAGCATCCCTCAATGATCCATCTGAACGGGATGCGATTAACTTCAATGCATCCCTATCAACATCTAAACTTTCGCTGGTTGAAATCCATTGCAAAGTGTTAACAATGTCGCACTCCTTCAATTTGGGAAAGAAGAACTTCTGACATCTCGATAGAATTATATGAGGAAGGTCGAGGTTAGGACTGACGAGGATGAACACCACGCGGCGGGGCGCTCGGTCCACTACTTTCGAGATTACACTCCAAGTATCGGCTGGCAGCGTATTGCAGTCATCAAATATAAACACCCTGTAGTGCGATGGTGCCGGTGAAAGCATGACATTGTCGAGGACATCAACAATGCCGTCCATGTCGATGTTGCCGACGGGCCCAATCTCCATCATGCTCCTGCTCTTGCCGAGATTGTGCGCGATGCACGATGTACACGAATCACAGGGCCTTGGGTGCTCGGCGGAGTGGCAGTTGAGCGCCTTGGCAAAGACGCGCGCGCACGACGTCTTCCCTGTACCGTGCGGGCCGTAGAAGACGTACACCAGCCCGATCTTCCTCCTCAGGACGGCGTTCGACAGTGCCTGCACCACCAAGCTCTGCCCGACCACGTCCTTGAACGTCTTCGGTGCAAACTTCTGCGTTAGGCTCCGGTGCCGTCCGCGGCCGTGCTGCGAGCCACGAGACTTTTGCCCCGTCCGCCCCTCCGACAGGAGGTCGGAGTCCATCTCGCTGGTCTGGTTGGAGAAAATTCCAAGCTCGCCGGAGTGGCTACCGCCGATGCCGCCATTACGCGCCCCGGAGGCGGCCGCCTCGACGAGCAGAGGCAACGCGTCGGAGTCCGAGCTAGTCGAGGAGGCCAGCCTCTCGGACTTGACTGGGAAAAGCGAGTGCGACACGCCGAGGTGGCCACGCGAGGCGGCGGCGCCGGCTTCGGATTTGCGCCCCGCCGCTGACTTGGGATCGGATAGGCCGCACGCGAGGCTACGGCCGGCCATGTCGAGAATAGACTTGCCGCGGTGGTGGAGGCGCGACCAGTTCCATGGAATGCCGCAGACGTTGCGCGAGTCCTGCGGCACATGCTGTTGCAGCTCCTCGTGGTCGTCCTCGCCATCGCGGAAGAGGTACTTGTTGCCGCAGACGGCCTCCTGGGAGCTGGAGTTGACGGAGAGCGCCGCGGCGGCGGCAGCAGCCGAGCGATCTGGAACCTTACTGGCGGTGCCAGCGCGGCGGCCGGCGCCGCGTTTAAAGCGGCGCCGCGGCCGCCGAGCCGGCTTGGGGTGGGGGTTCTCAGCGAGCTGGTCGAGGAGCGTCTTGAGCGCCCCGGTCGTCGAGCCGCTGCGTCGGGACTTTGGCGGGAGATCGACGTCGTCTTCGTCGGTGTTCGCGTCCGGGTCGGCCGCCACCTTGGAGGACTCGACGGAGCGGTGCGTGGACGGGTCACGGAGCGACCGCGAGCGCTGCAGCGCGAGGAGATCGCGCATCAGCGCCGCCGACGCAACGGACGTGGGGCTCCTCCTCCTCCCCGACGACGACGCCCCTCCGCCCCCACCTCCGCCGCCCCCGTGCGCATGGTGGTGGCGCAGGTGGATGCAGTTGGTCAGGTGCGCGTGGCCGCGGAGGTGCCCGCCACCACCCCGCGCCGCAGCACCGGCACCCGCACGGTCAGGCGTCGGCATTGCGGCTCCGCACGGAGCGCCACTGAGATGCGAGGAGGAGGGGAGCTCCGGCAAAACTCTACGCCATTCGGGGCGGGCGTCGGTCGGCCTGGTGTGTGGTGTGCGTGTGCGTCCGAATTATGGCAGTATGGTTCGGAGATTTCGCCTTTTTGGTTGGATCCCTGGAGGATTTCACGGGAAGGGAGAGAGCCGCGAGAGGGAGGGGGAGTGTAGGAATGGAGGAGGGTGGGTGGCCAGTGGCCTCGCCTCGTACCAGGCGTAGCAACGGGCGGTGCTTTCGGGCCTCGCGCCCGCGTCACCGGGGCAGGAGAGGAGAGAGTACGGCACGGGGGAAGCGGATCCGGCTCGGCTCGGGGGCGGGGCAGCGGTGTCCCTGACCGAGTTACTGGTGTGGGCACCGAGACCGGCTGGGAGAGCGATTCACTGTTTCAATGTGGCGCGCTCGCACAGTGGCAATGGCGGCTTGTTGCTGGGATGCTGGCGTGATTGTCGTGTCATCCGCGTCAGCGGGTGTTAACAGCAGCGCGAGCTGATTGATGATAAGACGCTAGTACGTCAATATGTACAGTGTGCTCTAATTAAGCCTGCTAACAGGTGAGAACTCAGACCAAAATCAGCCAAACCAATTTAGGAAAAGAAATAAACCCATCCACCTCACTCCATACGATGGCTATTCTAACCCAGACCAAATCAGTCCACGTAGCTCTTCCACCAAATCGAGCCCAAACCAAATCCCTAGAGTGGGTTGAACCTATTTCCAAACCAAATTAGTGAAGTGGGTTGAAGGGATAAGTGGCTAAATTTTGAACATTGAGCTGGGCTCAAGGGAGAAGTAGGCTGAACGTTGAGCTTGGCTAATGGTAGGGCAGTAAACTAACTGAAGCAACATTAGTACTAAACTAAGAGCACCATCAGTAAAATCAAGAAAAATCACAAAATTATATGGTCACAGAATCTGATAGATTTAGTACTAAACTGGTGGAAATGAATTAACATTACCATAAGCAAAATCAAGAAAAATAACAAAAATCATATGGTCGTGCATGTCAAATTACAAACGAGACTGGACAAATAATGACTAATCAATCTAGAGTTGTTGGTCACACTTTATCACAAAGAAAAGGCAATGCATCTAATCCTCCACCTCACTCTTGTTCTCTGCAATGTTAAAGTACTGGAGTTTATAGATATTCCACAGGAGCTACAATGTTGAGCTTTAGGTGCATGATAAAATAACAAGTGAAATTACTAACCTTCTGCATAATTTTGTGATATTATCATATTACAATGCCATAGGAACTACTAGAAGTATCATTATATCATTGCATAATGTTGAGCTTTAGTTGGAAGCCTTCTGTTTACTAGTAATTAGTGACCCTATTCACTCTTTTATTTCTTGCAACTGGTTGCTGACTCAATCAGCTATTTCTAGTGGAAAGGGCATGCAGTGATTAAGAATTGAAGATCCCTATGCACCATCTGATTTTACTACTGACATTGCAGCACTACTCACATGCTTGTCGCATGCACTTGAAAGCCATATACTATATATACCAGGATTTTGTCTAGTAATTAGTAAGATATGGTGGTGATCAAAACATGGTGCTTGTTTTTGTGCTATTTCTAGGGCAAGTTGGACAGTCTTTTAGGGATTTCTTAAGGTACAGAATCTTGGTCTCATGGTCTTGATCTTGCTAGCAGTAAAAGGCTTTCTGAATTTTTGTTAGTAAAACAAAAATGCTTCACCACTATGCCTCCATATCACTAACTAACTTTATTTTACAGTAAAAGGGAGAGCTTGTGGTTCAAGAAGATCCATTCAGGCAGAATAAATTCAGCAAGTCACTAATGCAGAATAAGTTTAGAAATAAATTCAGCAACAAAGTACAACGAAAAAACAAACATATCTCATGATCTCATGATTATGCTTTATCTTGACCTGCTCGTAAAATTTCAAAAAGTTATTCAAGTACCTCATGGCAAGTCACTAATGCAGTAGTGTTACGATATTCAGAACTTCAGTATCCTATCATACAATGCAGATTAGAGTTTTGGAGGTTTAGAAATAATTCAGAAGAGACATTATTATACCTTGAGATTTTAGAGGTTTCGCTAACCAATCTTTTGTGCATACTAAAGACTCTAGCATTTCAGGTTTTAATGAGCTCCAAGTGTCCCCAAGAATCTTACCACCAGAGCTGAATGCGGATTCTGAGGGTACCGTGCTAAGCGTATAGCAAGAAAATCCCTGGCCATGAGTGACAATATAGGATACTTTTCAATGTTTTGCTTCCACCACAGTAGAACATCATCAACATTATTATCCAGCTCAAACTTTGAACCATGCCATGAACACCTTCTTATTGACTTGTATTCCTGAAATTCCTCTTCAAGCTTTCTTTTTCCTAAAACCGATGATCCCAAGATACAAGACGCTTCAGTACCACTAGACCACGGATGTATATCATCTTTCTTAACAAGCTTTTCATATTCCTCGTAGTATTTCTTTATACACACTTTAACAATAGCCACAAGCTTGTCGACCTCATTCAAAAGAGCACAAGTCTTCTCATAGAACCACCCCAAATAAAATAATCTTTTAGATGGATCCAACACCGTGGCAATTAGAAGCACCATGTTGTAATCTTTCTCCCAATATTTGTCAAGTTTTTCCATCATATTCCTTCCCAACTCTCTCAATGTGACATTAAAGTGCCATTCTGCTTCTTCTAAAGCATGGTTAATGCATAACACAATATGTAAAAACATATGTGATGTGGGTGTTTTATATGCTGATACCACCTTTGTAGCATCTTCAAAAGCTCTCAGGAAAGTAGAAATTGCTTCAGCATTATCCCATTCAACATCAATAGGTGCCGGTTCACCTTTTTCACTTGCATATGCATTAAAAATAGATTTGTATTTCACAGCCTCTTCAACCATGTCAAATATTGAGTTCCAACAATGCTCTACATCAGTGCTGAGGCCAAGTTTTGTGGGAATAGTTTTTCCACTTGCAATCCCATTGAATACTTGCAGATGTGAGGTGAAGAAGTGATGTGCATAATAAGGTGCCGTATCTTAGATATAGCATCTTTGATCGGTGCAATGCCATCTTGAACCAAGATATTTAGTATGTGTGCATAACACCTCACATGTAAGTGCTCACCTTTAAAAAGCAAATCATGTTTGTTGTTCGATTTCAAGAGGTTATACGCAGAAGTATTGTTGGATGCATTATCTAAGGTCAAAGTGAATACTTTATCCCTTATGCTCTACTCTGTCAAGCACTTGGTGATAGCCTCTTCAATTGCAATTGCCGTGTGTGGGTACTTCACGTTTGTCATAGCTATTGTCTTCTTCTTTAAAGTGAACTTGGAATCGATGTAATGGGCGGTCACAGCCATATATCCCAAATTCTGATTGGATGTCCATATGTTAGAGGTTAGACACACACAAGAGTCTATGTGTTGGACTTCAGATTGAGTACATGGCTTCATTCTCTCAAATAAACTGAAGGCATCATTGCGCATTGTTTGACGGCTAAGAACTTTATAGCTGGATTGCAGTGAGTGCACATATTCCTCAAAGTAAGGATCTTCAAACTTCCTGAATGGAACCTCTACGTGGATGCAAAACTTTGCGAGTAACTCCCAGCTTGTTTGAGGATCAAATACAAAGCTTCCTTCCAAAGGTTGCACCTTCAATGTGGACAAAAATCTCTTCCTGTCTTCTTCGCCAATTGACGGACAAGACTCAGCAATGTGTGCTCTAAGGCTACTAGTACCAGATTTTTTGTGACAAGTTAACCTCACGGAGCAAAACTTGCACACCGCCTTTGGGACCCCATCTATCAATATCAAATCCTGCTCAAAGAACTCCCATACTTTTGACCTTTTACCACGTGATACTTGCAAGGAGAGATCTTTTATAGAATCACCAGTCCTAGAACTCTCTGATACATTTACAGACATACTTGCAAACTTCCTAAAGTAACATAGGAAGAAAAAAATAGCAAAACAAAATTTAGCTTTCTAAGTATAGGCAAGTTCTCTATCTAAAACTAAAAGATAGGTAAACCAAGCTACCAGCTCACAAAAAAAAGAGCTCTTAGTCAATGCAATTGTGTAAAAGAACAGAATACATGGATATGACTATCACCATCAATAAGAATCAGTTCTAAAATTAGTCATCCATGTTCAACAAACATGGTGTTTTCTCCAGTGGTATGCAAATTACTGTAGTAAAATCATCAAGGAGCAATATATATATATAAGTGAACTTCCGAACACTCTTCTACTGAACACCCATGTGTTCCTTTTTCTCTTCAGAACAAGAGTACATATGATTCAGCACCATATTTAGTTTTCTATAGTTCACTGAGAAATAGCAAATAACCTAAAAGAGACAGCTAAACTAGAGCTCACATGTCTGCAATTGATGATATGATACGAGACTACAAGCCAGTTCACTAGGGTGGTGTCTGAAATTGCTGAACTTGGCATAATTGGAAGCACTTATTAGCGCCCAACTAATCACATCGTAATAACTCAAGTACTCAACACAAAACAACTAGGGATTAACCGAATTAACACCCCAAGTCCATGCAATTGATGAGCCAGTTAACAAATTAGAACTACAGAGCTAGAGGGGAGAGAGGGACAGAGAGTGAGAGAGGTCGTACTGTTCTTGGCCAGCAATGTCCCAAATCTGGGCCTTGACGACCTTGCCGATTGACCCCGATAGCAGACTTGGACTAGAGGCTGAACTCCGACGCCGTTCAACCCCGATGATGGCACAGAGAGCAGGTTGGACTTGCTGGCGACGCCGCTCGACCTCCAATGAAGTAGCACAGGAAGGCGGAAAGACGCGAGACTGCGAGGGACAATGGATAGGCCGTGGGTGTGGCAAGCCGGCGGGAGAAGAGGGACAACAGAGGGGTGCAGGAGCCCGGTGGCACCTAGACTATTCGAGGTAGACGACGGCCATGGCGCCGACGACGATGGGTGGCAGCGACGCTTGGTGGCATGGAGTTCGTGCGATGCTGCTACTCGCTGCTGCTCCAGTTTAGTTATTTAAGTTTTAGGGAATGGGCCTAGGAAACATTGGCCTCTGGACTCAGCCTATTTTGGACCCAAAATTTTTTAATAAAAACCAGATCGGTTCAAACCGTTTTTTTCTAGACCCCAAATCGCTCTAGCCCAATTATAGCACGAGTTCGTTTTTCCCCATCCAAAGCTAGCCAATTGAAAAACCAATCCATTTGGCCCATTTGGCCCAGACCATTAGCAGGTTTAGCTCCAATAGAACAGCTCTGTTCCAGACGCTTTTAAACAAAACCAGCCCATGGCAGTGCAGCTGCAGTTGACGCGCGCGCACTAGATAGTGGTGGAGCACGTGAGGCGGAGCAAACTTCGAGTGCACAAAGCAGCTATCCGCCCTGTAAAAATCAGAATTTTTTTATTTTTATATTTATTTAATAAAATATTTACAAAACTATCATTTTCATTTCAAAAATTTACAAAAATATACTCCCAACGCCCTCTAGGAGGGTGTTTTTTATGAAATCGCCCTTCCAGAGGGCGATTTCATGACGTGGCTGACGGCCGTTGGCCGGACGGCCCCCTGGCCTCCCAAAAACCACCCTCTGAGAGGGCGGCAGGGGGGCCGTCTGCAAAAATCCGGCCGGGGGGCTAGCCATTTTACAGGTGGCCCCCTTGCCGCCCTCTCAGAGGGCAGTTTTTGGGAGGCCGGGGGGGCCGCCTGCAAATGGCCGACCCAGGGGCCGGCTATTTTGCAGGCGGCCCCCTTGCCACCCGCTGAAAGGGCGGTTTTTAGCTCCCTCGGTATAAAACCCCCTCCCAGACTCCAAAAATGTCATAAAATTCACTGAAATCTCAGAAAAAAAAGAAGAGAGAGCTGAGAACGAGGCTGAACGAAAGCAGCGAAGCTCTGTCAGTTTGCTGATTCATCTGCAGGTAAAATTTATTATTTTTTTGTAATTTCTATTTATATGCAAGAATTGATATAGTATTGTACTGGTTACGTGTATAGTACTATATGAAAATAAGTTGTTACTCGTAGATCTGTAGGTTTTTAGTTAATCCGTTAGATGACTTAATTTTTGTAGAGATGTGAGGAGAATATTGGTACCTAGTTTAACTGTATTTTTTCATCAACAGAAATGTCAAATAAGATGATATTTCAGTTATTTCACGGGCAAGGGAATGTTAGATATGGTCCAGAAGGGGTATATCTGTCGGATTTTAGTTCAACGGCTAAGGGGATTGATAGACCAGCTGAGAGAAGTTTTGGGTCAGTGTACAACTGGCTGATGCGAGGGTTTCGACTGAACCCCGAGCTTAGCGCAATAACCTTGTATGTAGTAGTCAGTCGTGCAGCTGAAGGTTTTTTTTAGAAACTGATGCCGGTGGATTGCACTGCCACTTGGAGATAGTATGTGGAGAATGCATTCCAACGTGGTTGACCACTGGGCATACTTGTGTCGGTGTATGAGAAAGATAACACCGCTGGTGCAATGTCCGTGCAAGATGATGAGGGTCCAAGTACGGCGGGAGGTGATAACCTAACAATGGAAGAAAATGAAGAAGGGAATGAAGAAAATAGACAGCCAACAGGTGTGGCAAATGAGGGAGAACAAATCAACACCATCGTCGAAGAAATGGATAGGGAAGATTCTGAAAATGAGCAAGCAGAGCATGATGATTCATCTGATGAGGACATCGTGATGCCTGCAGAATGGAGCAACGATGACTTCTCTGGGCTTGCTATCTCCGAGCGACATCATGTGCCATGGGAGTATAAGGAGAATGAGGTCATCCAGGGGGCTAAGTATGCATATGTAGAGGATTTAAAGGAGGCAGTAAAACAATGGACGGTGTCACTTCAGAGGGAGTTTTCAGTCGTGAAGTCAAGCAAATCGGTGTATGAAGTGAAATGCATGAAAGATGGGTGTCCATGGCGGGTGCACACATTCAAGGGTAAATGGAAAGATTATTGGCAAGTTTCAATCGTGACCGTGCATTCATGTTACTTACCCGGTGTTGAAAAATATCACAGAAACATGACATCTGCATTTGTTGCAACAGAGATATACTCCCATATTGTCAACAATCTGGGGTACGAACCAAGGTCAATTGTTAGACATATTGAAGAGAAATTCAAATACACAATTAGCTATGGTAAAGCTTGGAGGGTAAAACAGAAGGTTGTAGAGATGAAATTTGGCATATTTGAAGTATCCTATGATAATTTGCCTCGTTTGTTAGGCTGTATTCTTCATAGGAATCCAGAGACGTGCTACGACCTGAAAGCCTTTCCATCAATTGACCATGGTAATAAAAGTGTGTTGCAACGAGTATTTTTTGCATTAGGTGCTTGCATTCAGACATTTGTCCATTGTCGTCCCATCCTCTGCATCGATGGGATATTTCTGACCGGAAAGTACAGAGGGCAGATCTTAACAGCAATTGGAGTTGATGGAAACAACCAAATTCTACCGGTGGCTTTTGCTTTTGTTAAGAGTGAGAACACTGATAGCTGGTATTGGTTTCTAGAAAGGGTTAATTCTGCAGTTGTACGGATGAGACCAGACGTATGCCTCATACATGACCGTCATGCCGGCTTGCTGCGTGCAATTGAGAAATTGAGATATGGATGTGTTGAGAAGGGATACCCACCAAGGTGGTCTGATGTCCAAAGCAGATGGTGCATACGTCATATGGGTGTAAATTTCTACAGACAGTTTAAGAATAAGCACCTTATGGATCTTTTCAAGAGGCTTTGCGCCTAGAATCAAGAGAAGAAATTCAATGAGCTTTGGAGAAGATTGGATGAGTTGACCTCTAAACTAACAAATGAGCAGTTCAGGAGGGCTAGCATTGGAGGGGATGAGGCTCCACAAGCTCTTGGACCTCTATCAAGTGACGGACCTGTTAACGCCAAAATTTGGCACGGCTCATATCAGATTCGGTAAAGAAAGAAGCTGCGTCAACCGGAGGAAATTAATCCAGAAGAAGCCAGATTTTGAGAAGGAATCGTGAAGACCACGCTATGGCAGTTAATTATCTTATCTATTAGATAGTTTTATCTTTTAGGAAACCTGATCTCTTGTCCGATCAGGTCTGTTAGTTTTCCTTTTCTAGTTAGGAAAGTCTTGTTACGTGTCCTATAAGGACTCTTGTAACTCGGGGTATATATACGTATGCCCGGGTACCTTGTAAATTATCTCTCGATCAATCAAATTCGGCGCATCGCCACCCTTTACCAACGGGTTCTTGCTTCTCGAGCGGGGCTGCATCGGTTAGGTCCGAACTCCTGCGAGAGGGTAAGTCTCGTTACCCCGACTACCAATCGGCTAGGACTTTCTCGGTTAGGTCCGATATTCTAGTCGGTACATGGAAGTCGGCTTACCACGGTGTATCGGATCTGTCTACGGCTGCATCGGTTCGGTCCGACCTCTTAGGCTGGTCAGGTATATCACATCACGCGTGCATAATTTTTATCAGTTTATCGGGGGTAGTTTATCATCAGTTTGTGCTGCATCGGTTGGGTCCGACCTACTAAACTGCTAGCGATAAATTATTCCTGTTAGGCTGATAGCCTTTGTGCAAGCGTCTTATCGGAATGTATAGCCGGTAAGTTATTTTCATCACAGTTGCATTAGATCTATCGGTTTGTTGAGGTTCCTTTACTATTATCGATCTGTGCTGCATCAGTTAGGTTTGAACTACTAGATCGATAATAATAGATTTATCCTTGCCGAGCCGATCGGTGTATATGCGACGTTCTATCGGAGTGCTTAGCCGATAGGTTATCTTCTTATAAAGCCGACTGTATTATCTTTACTGTTTGTCATCTATATTATCATCGGTTTCCTAGCCGATGCACATGTGTTTCCTCGGCAGTCGGCTGGCTTACTATTTTTGCTTATCTATTGATAATCGGCTTCTAGCCGATGCACATGTTATACTGACATCTTATCTATTTGCTCATAGCGCTATCGGTTTCCTAGCCGATACACAGGTGCCATCGGCTATCGGCTACGAGGAGCCTATATCAATCCGTATCGGCCGATAGCCGATTGCGCAGTTGCTGCCGATCCGGGCACGAGGAACAACAAGGACCCGGACGCGAGCACGAGGCCCGGGCACGAGCATAGCGGCATCGGCTGGAAGGAATCCGTATCGGCTTTCTGGCCGATTGGATCAGTAATCTAATTTCTTCATCTCCTTGTCAATTGCTGGGTCAAATTGACTGGCACGCCCGCGAACCTCAAACTTTAGGACCTGCACTGGAGCTAAGCAGATCTCCCAGGCCTTCGCGTGTCTATAGGCGCCGAACCAGATCGTCAGCAAGCTTTTCGGCACACCCGGCGGTTTTCGGCGTCATCAGGACCTCATATGAGAAGAAAGTCTGCATCCTCAGTTAGAAAATTTTCAGAGTGAATTGAGAATGAGCCAAAGGAAAAATGGGCATTGTTGTATGATAAGGATGGTTCTCGATTTGGCATAATGACCACAAATTTGACAGAGGTTTATAACTGGGTGATGCGTGGTGTTCGAGGGCTCCCACTTGTTGGCATAGTTGAATTTATCTTGCATGGCATATGCAAGTACTTTAGAGATCGGTTCAGAGCAGCTGGGCCCTCAATGACGGACATAATCTTTTTTTTGGCACACTAATGATGAAGTATCTGCAAGATAAAAGTAAAAAGGCCCGAAGACATCGTGCTCTACCTCAAGGCACACAAGAACACAGATTTGAAATATTGTGTGTTGATAAGGGCATGCGCGGAATCTACCGCAAAAGAGTTGTGCAGGAGTATGTGCTGAAGGAAGACGGGACCTGCAAGTGCTCGTGCCAAAAATCTACTCTGCTCCACAAGCCATGTTATCACGTTATTGCCGCGAGGGGTGAGTGCGGGATAGAAGCACGCTATTTTGTCTCACCTTATTTTAGGAAAGAAGCAATCTATAATACCTGGAGCGGAGAGATATACGGTTTTGATATTGCGGGTACATTTACTATGGAGAATCCTCAAGCTATGTACATTCCTGACCCAACAAAATTGAGGGATAAAGCAAGTCGCCACAAGACAAGACGCATCCGTAATGACATGGATGAGTCAGAAGCCGGTCAAAGGTATAAACGTTGTTCAAAGTGTGACCAAGCAGGTCATACATATAAGAAATGTCCAAAGGATGCAACCGGTCCAAGTGCGGCGGAAGCTGGACCATCGGCTTCAACCGTTGATGGCAGTCGTCCTACGGGTAAAGGCACAACTTCAAGACGATCCCGTCTTAGGCGTTCTCGAACAATTGGTGGTGCTGCGGTGTAGTGTAAGTCTATACTAGTTATTTGTTATAAAAGGATATGTACCGTACTGTTATTTTTTATTGTCATGTAACAATGCTATAAACTTAACAATAACTAACGCTAACTCTCTATTTGCATACAGGTATGGCGTACCATACACTAGAGCTGTTGGACCGAGGTCTCGACCAGTCCCACCGGTCTTACCTGTCAGCCGTGGAGGGTGCCCAGCTAGCCACCTTCCGTCCACGGCCTTCACGTCACCTCCTGCGGATAGACCCTAGGTTCCGTGAGAGGTAAGAGCTGTACGAATATTCATTCACATCGTTTGTGCATATCTATGTTCCCCAATATTGAATACAGTGCTATATTCTGCAGGTTGTGTGAGGCTGGACTTCTTCCACTTGTAGGCTAGTTGAGCCCGCACCGGACAAGAGAGACCCCACCAAGCAATGGGACACTGACCGGTCACTTCTGGCAGCACTGGTGAATCGCTGGAGACTGGAGACTCACACGTTCCACCTACCGTGCGGCGAGATGACTCCCACACTCCAGGACGTGTCGTACCTGCTAGGACTTCCTCTCGCAGGAGACGCAGTCGGTTCGATCGACGGGGCGCATGGTTGGTCGCAGGACATCACTGCTCGGTTCGAGCCCGTGCATCGTCGACCTGAACTTGGACCTCTAGGTTCGCTACCGCCTTACACCCCGAGCGGCCCCTCACAGGCTTGGCTGCTACAGTTCACCGTAAGTCACGTATTCCTTTCATTCACAATTATCTGACCTACAAAGCAACAGAGCTGCTGACTATAATCTTCCTTTATAGCCTGATAAACTAGACAATGACGCCGATGAATACTCGGTGCGACAGAGCATGGAGGCGTACTTGTTGTGGCTGTTCGGGTGGGTGATGTTCACCAGCACTCATGGGCACGCGGTGGACAAGGGACTGATCCACTACGCTCGTGCGATCGCCGACAGCGAGGACGGCTGCGTACCGCAGTGGAGTTGGAGAACTGCTGTGCTAGCTGCGACGTACCGTGCTCTTTGTGACGTGTGCACAAAGACCGATCCAGGTGTGATTATCGCCGGATGCCCTCTGCTTCTGCAGCTATGGGCGGCCGAGCGGTTCGCGATAGGCCGTCCTCTGATTCAGCACTCTTTCTATGAGGGCGGCCCTAGGGGCTTGTACGGGCAGTGGCCTGAGGACCGTCCGACTATGGGGACCGTATGGTGTCGCCGTGAGGTACAAATGTAAATTATATGTTTGAGCATTATGCGCAAACACTGACGTGTAAGCTTTTTCTATTTTGCAGCGTCGTTACACCCACAGGCAGGTTAGGGAGGGCCTACTCCGATTCGTTATGGAGTTCGACGCCTGCTGCCAGCGACGTCGTCTGGGAACCGTATAGTCGCAGCCATCGCGGCTCGTGCACCGCTCGGACTCTCTACTCTTTGCACGCGCGACCAGGTGTACTGGATGACAACAGTGCCGTTGGTGTTCGACATCTTCGTCGAGCCCCACTGTCCGCAGCGCGTGATGCAATAGTTCGGACTATGTCAACACTCCCCTGTGCCCGTGGAGATCGTTGTGCCGTGCGATGTGCACCGGTTAGTACAACTGTGATCTTTGTTTAGTACTATAACTATTTAATGTAGTCTAATGCACTCTCTGCGAATAGATATAATCGTACGGGACAGACAGCCGGCGCTCAGTGGTATCCTCGACTGCAGAAGTACGTGGAGGACTGGTTGTTGGCGACAGAGGAGGTCATCGACGAGATACATCCACACACTGAGGAGACTTACCTAGCATACCTCACGTGGTACCAGCCCCGTACCCGCACACGTGTAACGTTCACCCCAGATGATCCACAGCCACACGTCGCCGCTACGACGGACACGTATCCTAGACACCGTGACTAGGACTACTTCCGCGCGATAAGTCATATTATTTTTGCACTTTGCTATTCCCCTTGTATGTGTCCACGGTTCTAACACATGTTCATGTCACATTTGAAATAGGCCGACGCAGCGCGACAGGTTCAGGCTGATGTAAACGCGATGTTCGGACGGTTGGACAGTGGGATCATGCTGACTGCAGATGAGCAGAGGACGACCTTCGGGAGGATTCGTCAGGCGATGCATACAGTGATTCGTGCGCTCACTTGTCATGCGGTACATCCCGTAGTTGTACAGCAGTAACAACCACGGCCAGCAGGAACAGGGGCAGGAGCAGGAGCAGGAGCAGGAGTGCGACCGCAGGGTTTCAGTCAGCCATCTGGCCCCTCCAGAGGTAAATTCGACTAACCATCGGTTCATAACATGTTTTCTTCTACGACATGTATCGTTGTACATTAATATGCTTCCCTGCAGCTTTCACTACACCGTACCTACATCCCTCTGGAGCTAGCACGTCGACGCATGGAGTGTACCACACATGACCACACGCGTAGCTGGGCATGAAAAGTGCCCCCGGGCCACCACAGGAGGTCCTTCAGGTTATATCAAAGTTTATTTTTGCCTTGCAAAATTTTGGTTTGCAATTATTCAATATTTGGTGTGCAGGGTTCCACTCTACAGCGCCGGGGATGTCTACTGGCGCTGGCTCCTCCACGCAGGGCGCACGCGGCAGCGGTTGGGCACCGGATCCTTTTGAGGGGGGACGACTTGGAGGACTCGGCGAGGGCGAGAGATCCAGAGATACTAGCTGTCTCGCATCGAAGGAGCTCCGCCATCACAGACACAGGACCCACGCTGACACACCCATGCAAACGACCGCGCTGCCGTGCCCGTACCACCAGACCGGCTGACATACTCCTAGGGGCAGGTGCGAGCGCAGGGTAGGAAGACAAAGAAAGCTAGAGGTTACGGTCAGGGCCCGTAGTACGTTGTATTGGTGATAGTTTGTCTGTTGTATATCATGTTTTATTAATTCTACGTATATTGAAGAAACCCCTTTACTTCGTTTACGCTCGTCGATCAAACGATGTGCTCCTCACGATCTATGTTTGTGACGAAACTGATCAAAAACATGAATTTTCGAGTTTCAACTTCATGGCGAAAGTACATTCCGACGCGGTGACAACCGAACACACGTTAATTGCTTACGAACATAATGAAATTATCCATCCAAAGAGTACAAACGGCACATCAAACGTTTCTAGTTATCGTTATTACATGCTTTAGGAAATTTTAAATAGATATCCAACTAGAGATGCAACTACTGTGTGCAAAGCTTCCTTTGCACGCCGTGCCCTCTCCCGCTTCCTCTCCCTATCTGCCTCACGGGCTTCGTGTAACACCCTGCCCTCCAGAACCGCACAGCCCAGCCCAACCGACGGGCGGGCCCACTTACACATAGCACCCTACTTACACTTTCGTTCTCGCTTCGTGTAAAAGGGTTAACCCCGGAAGTACTATGGTTAGAGGGACAAGGCCTTATAAGTTGGTTCAACTCTTGCTCCACTAGCAAGGTGGTACTATTCATGTGCAACAACCGCATCATGGGCCATATCCTAATTGGCAGGGATGTCACACACACACCCCCCCTCAAAGGACCTGGCGTCCCCGCCAGTCCAACTTACCCGCATAGCCACACAGGCATATAGCCAAAATGTCCAGGAACGCGCCCCCTCTTAGCGCACGTCCGTACTCAGTGCCGGCGCCATATTGCCATGCCATGTGCCTCACACCGAGCCCACATGCGCCATGCGCCATATGCCCGCACACTGACCGTACGCGCAACCGCGAGGGTCGGCTCTGATACCATTATGTAACACCCTGCCCTCAGAGACCGCACAGCCCAGCCCAACCGACGGGCGGCCCACTTACACATAGCACCCCACTTACACTTCGTCCTCGCTTCGTGTAAAAGGGTTAACCGGGAAGTACTATGGTTAGAGGGACAAGGCCTTATAAGTTGGTTCAACTTCTTGCTCCACTAGCAAGGTGTGTACTATTCATGTGCCACACCGCACTCAGTGGGCCATTCCTAATTGGGCCAGGATGTCACACTTCGGTGCCTTGACATATACAAATTTGTTAGCTCAAAGGTTCAAATATTTCGTACTACAAAATAATTCGTATTACCTCCACTGGTTTCTTCGCCTTCCCCATCTTTCCTTGTGGTTTCGGCTTCTCCGGAGAGTAGGCGTAATTTGCACACATCTAATACCTTTGCCGGTATGTGTAATCATTCTCACTTATTGCAACTTTGTAATTATCTCCATACTAACACATCGGCGGAGGCTCGTCAATCGGAGGTCGTAGATGAATGAACATACCGGATGCATCCATAGCAATCTACATTATAACCAAATAAACGCAAGTTATAACTCACTGGGCCAAAAATATCTTATACAACTACTTATCTACGATATACTACACATGACTACAAAAAAATGAAATGTCATCGTCTACATTTCCATCTCCCTAGTGTTTCTCAAATTAGTGCTACTCATCTAGTAAAAAAACCTAACTTCTCTCATGCGCTCTATCAATGTCCTTAGCCGTTATGCTCAACTACAATAGATCTACACTCTGTGAAACAAACCTAACATTTATTTATCTGTGAAAAAATTGGTCTAATACTACACATACTACATTATTTGATAAATATAAATAGAAATTTTAAAGAGACATCAAATATACCTGCAGAGATCCGTAAATGGCAGGGCTTCGGCGCTTCCGTTGTCCTTCACTCTCAGCTCTCTTTTTTTTTCCTGTGATTTGTGTGAATTTTATGACATTTTTTGAAGTCTGGGAGGAGGTTTATACCGGGAGCTAAAACGCCCTTCTAGCGGGCGGCAAGGGGGCCGCCTGCAAAATAGCCGGCCCCTGGGTCCGCTATTTGCAGGCGGCCCCCCGGCCTCCTAAAAACCGCCCTCTCAGAGAGCGGCAGGGGACCGCCTGCAAAACTCCGCGCCGCTGACGGCCGTCAGCCACGTCATCAAAATCGCCCTCTGGAGGGCAATTTCGTAAAAAACGTTCTCCAGAGAGCGTTGAGAGTTATTTTGTAAATTTTGAAATGAAAATGTTGAGTTTGTAAATATTTTTTTAAATAAAGATATAAAAATAAAAAAATTCGTAAAAATCGCGTGATGGTATTGGTGGGGCGCAGGCAGCGGCGTACTCGAACAATCATACGCTTGCATTTCCCTTCCCTCCCTTGCTGCAGGTCCCTAAAACCGTACTCTGTACCGGATCGGACGCAAGGGGCCTGTATAACTGTACTCTGTACCAGATCAGACGAGTTAACGTTGGCGTGTACTGACACGGTAGGGCCCAAGGACGGTCAATCACGCTGGCGGGTGGAGACCACGGACGCGGTTTGATTTGCCATCGCGCGCAATGATTTGGGCTCCGAGGCGGGGATCGGATGCCCTCATCTCATCAATTTGCCCCGGCCGGATGGCGATGGGCACGGCAGACTGACGAAGTCGAGCGGCAGTACGCGTCGCACGTGGTTGGCTGTCTCGCCGGACGCTGGCCCATACGAACAGCGGGAACGGCTATAGGCGCGAGCCGGGAGGCGCCAGAAGCGCTCAGCCAAGCCCCCGTTCTCGCGCAGGACAATTGGCCGGCTATGCGCGTCAACATTGTCGCATAACTAGTACTAGTGTAGTACTACTACTAGTAATCCTTTTAACGGAGCAGTGGAGTGTCATCGTCACCATCTCCGGCTCCGAGGCGCTATCACGGGCAACACTAGCTTAACAAATCATCAGGCCGTTTACAATGCATCGTGCCCTCAGCTGAAGCCTCGTCGTAGCGCCTCGGACACCCTAGGAGGAGACGTGCGTTTTCGCTTCTTTGCCGGCTCTGCGCGTGGCAAAGGGGCTCTGAAAGCGAGGAAGCCCATGCCTGCGCTGCCGCCGTTCAGGTGCAGTACACTTCCAAAATCGAAGGGAGAGACGTCTGAGCCACTCGTCTGCAGCCACTACCACCGTCTGAGCCAGCTACGGGTAGCTCCTGAGTTGTGTTGAGTGTTGTCCGGTGAACTAGTACCATTATTACTAGTACTAGTACTGGTGACAATATGAAGTACTCCATTTTAGGGAGTAGTTGCAGTACTGCCTGTTTAATTACTCGTGACGGCGCAATAACGTACCATGCGATTCATCAATTTATTGTCACTGGGCTAAAAACTTTAGCAGCAGAAAATCGTCTGATGCTATGCTGTCGGCCAAATAAATCGTTTACTCCCATCGGATGCTGGTGTTAGAGCGGTACAGCAGCAAAAGTTAAAGAGCAAAGAGCAGTAGCGCATTGCCTGGCAGCGAGTCACTCAATCTACATCTTTTAAAAAAAAAAAATCACTCCACCTAAAATCATTCTGGTTACTCAATCTATTGAGCAAGACATCTTCTATATGGAATCCTAACCACCACTCTACATAATCAAGCATGGAAAAAAGAACCATTTTTCACCAGCAAAAGTTGTTGGCAGAGACACAACCAAGCTTAAATCACTTGATTAAGGTGGTGTTTAAAGTGACTTATTGTCTAAGTCACATCGTAAAACCAAAAATATCATTAGCGTGTGATTAATTAAGTATTAACTATTAAAAACTTGAAAAATAGATCTATTTGATTTTTGAGCGATACTTTCTATAGAAATTTTTTTTGTAAAAAATACACGTTTAGCAGTTCGGAAATGTGCTTACGAAAACGAGAAAAATAAGGTGGGCTAAGCGTGCCAAACAGGGCATAATACTCCTAGACTATAGCAATTGCTACATCTAAGACATTATGACAAGAGGTTAGGAGTTTGGCAATATGGTCGTATGGTCCAACATGTGGATAAAGTTGTGGGCTATTACAGTACTTAACTAACTAGAGCAGTTAGCTCTAGCAGCTGTAGGCAGAATCCTGCCTAATCTCATCTCTGCATAAAACTAGTACAGCACTTATCAGCTGGACTGGGAACAGCGCTCCAATCAGTCGAGGCTTGATGCTCCCAGCTCTTCATCGTGCTTGCCGGCAGAAGTAGTAGCTTTTCACTCTCCAATCTCCATGCACATGGCACCTCGATCGGCCGGATAAAAGTAGCTTTGGAGCTCTTTCTCTCGCCCTTCACTACTGCGCTGAGCTACTCATCAGCGGCCAGGCTTTCCATTCCTCCTGACTTAGCTTTTGCTTTCCTAGACTTGATTTTGTACTGTTTCCTGCAACCACTAGTCATAAACTAACGGTCTGGTATAGGAGCAAGCGTGCACGGGCCAGCAGATTTGAAATGTTCTCTGTCTGTAGTTGTAGGCCACGCATTTTGGGTTACTGATATCAACGTGTTTATAATGTGTGTCCTGGAATCTATTGGTACTAGTAGTAGTATTATTTAGGAAATAAAATAGAGTGGGTATATAGAATCCAATTAGGTTATTGTACTCGTTGTGAGTTGTGACTGGCCATACAATTTCTTCCCTTGATGCTATAAGTCTAGTGGTATTTTAAGTAAGATTGCTGCTCTAGTCTTGAGTCTTCAGCATTCAGTAAGGAAAAAACGAGGTCAAAAACACTACGGCCAAACGGGTCGGTTTTAACATGGCAATTGTCAAAGATACTGGAATACTTTGAACAACACTGCAAGAAGCATCCTAGGCCCAGAATATGGAGCTCTGGTCCAACTAACTCTCCTGCTAGCCAACAAGCTTCTACATCCTGATCCATGACAGGAGCCCAAAAGTTTCAGATCATGTGATCCTCCGCGATAAAACTCGACCCTCATGCGGATCTCAGATCCGGCATACGAGCGCAAAGAATCATAGACAAATCATCCGTAACTACGGCCCTACGCCCCCTACCTGCTGGCTGCTGCCCTGAAGTCTGAACGATCAGTGTGATTGATTATAGGGCAAATTTATAATGGTATGGATCCAATTAATCCTTGATTATACTATTTACCCTTCGAAAGTATTAGCCTTTTTTGGATACTTTCCAGTAATGGCCGGTGTCTAAGGTTTGGTTGATCATCCTGCATGCCCACAGCTCACCTATTTCTCATTTCCCCAACTATAAAGGGTGAAGAAAATTTTGATGCCCGTGAATCCAACCATCATCACTCATTCTGCAGTCTGTACTCACTTTACAGACCTGAAAGAAACTTGTCAGAGATATGCATGTACACCTAGTAAAGAAATGCATCTACACCTAGTAAATGTTGAGATATATGGCCTGTAGGTACGAGACTTGCATGGCCGAAAGCATAATGGAAACAGCAAACAATGAGCGACAGAACTGGATTCCAAGAGAGGATCATGTTAGGTGCCGAGTATCTGAGCAGGCGATGGAGCTATCAGGGTGTGAGAACCACCGGACCAAATTTCTGAAACGCAGCAGGCGTGAAAGTGTGCTGACACAGCATTGCCAGATCCTACTTGTTTTGACAAAGGCCCTCCACAACCACCAGGGGAAAATAACACTCGACACAGCAATTTCCAGTCTTCAGATCAAGCTTTCAGTACCGGCTGTTTACATGCACTGCACCAGTGAAGACTACAGCAAAGATTATGCAGTTCTCAGGCAACATATTGTTTCGCATTACTATAAAAACAACCAATGCATCAAAGTACCGTGCATTCTCACATGCGTGTTTTGATAAATGCAACAGGTCAACTTTTTCCTGCGAATCAGGATCACTGTTATTATTGATGCATAACATCGTCAATAAAGTGTTATACAGGAGTCAGTCAAGTGGTATATAAGGTACCAGAACTAAGTGCGAACAATATCTTCATTCATAATTTCGAGCGAAGTCAAACAGTGACTGAGTGAACAAATGATGAATTTAATAATTACATGGGCCCTTCAAATTCTATTACTTAACCTTCCCTGATCAAATTTGTTGGCTCACTCAGAACATACTTGGGTAGTTCATATTTGGCACCTGCAAGACGATTTCCAAGAACAGGGTTAATGTGGCACTCAGAGCATGACTAAGGAAAAGAAACATAAATACCAAAGAATTCTCACCTCTTTCATGCATAGCAAATTGTCATGTCAAATTTGATACAATGATTGTCCAGCACTGGTCCACTATCGTTTGCAAGAGCATAACTCAGCTTCTGCAGCAGCATCGAAGCGCATCCCAAATCTCTATGCAGATACAAGTAAAAACACAATAACTATTTTCCCTTCACTACTTGGTTGTATTCAACAATAAACATTACTCGCCAATGATGAAAAATAAGCAGTTTATGTGATGTAAAACATCTATACCATAACTTTGCTAAACTAAAAAAACTAAAAATATGCTAATTGACAAGAAAATTCATAATGATTTTGTATGGCCAACCCAAGTACAAACCCCAGAATAAATAACCCACACCATGCCTAGACTTGTATCAATAAAACCAAGGACGTTGAATCTTAAAAAGATAAAATCAAGGGCACATGCCATTTTTGTTCTGCAATTCATTTTTTATCCTCTTTAACGACTATAATGGGCATGCCAAATTTAACACAAACAGTGAACTAAGCAACACTAACAGAAATGAACACTACTGTGGGTATTCACCTTTCAAAGACATTAATCACATACATGTATTTACAAACTAAGTCAATTTGACTGCGTTTGAAAGCACACATATTAGCTATATAAATGCTACAGTAGGAAAATCAGGATTGCTTAATCAGCATAAATACAAAACTGACGTACTTTCTGTCCACTCATAATGTGAGCATGTCCCAGAATTCTCACGCATGCTGGTTTGAGTTGTGTTTGTGTATTGGCTTCGATGGCTCCAAGCTTTGGGCTGTTTTCAGCTTCTTGCCTGTTATCTGGACCAAAGGAGTTGAGCATAACAATTCAATGTTCATCAATGCATGATGCATTAGACTAATCATTGTATAATATAGCAATGCAGCTTGAACTAAATCGAGAAATAGTAGTGCTTATAAGCAAATTATTCCTGTGGAACAATTACAATGAGGCAGAAGTATACAGAGTGATGAAAACACACAACTATACTTCTAACAGTTGCAAATGTGGGAGATGCCATTTGGTAATCGTACTTTTTATTCACAAAGCTCTGAGCATGTTCAATGAATTTTTTGTCTGAACAAGACTTAAAAGTAGAAGGCCATTTTATTATCATCGTTATTGTTCTTCTTTGCTTGAACTTAGAAAAAAGAACACAAATTCATCTCACTTACCTTGGCATTCAATCTTTCTTCAGTTGACTGGAGCATTTTTAATAAGTTTGACTACCTTAGATTAAAAAAGTTTACTTCATAATATGAGATGTCACCAGGAATTCAAGGATCAGTCAAGAGTCCAGGCCATGAACATGTTCCATTGAACAAAAACACTACAAGCAAAACAGTATAGTGCAAAGTTATAAACAAACAAGCAATACAAAGTGCGCATCGCAACCTTTGAGTTCTGAATATTGTAGTGATGTTCTATTCAATCAAGGTAATGATAAAACAGTAAACGTAGAAAAGCAATTGTTGCTGAATCAGCAAACGCTCTTCTTATATTAAGAAACTATAATTCCAATGTCTCTTTCAATATTATAGGTTAAATTGGATCGTTTCATATTCCTGGCCACCGACCTCCTATTGTAGGACATGCCTATGAGTTGGTCATTGCAATTTTAGAACACTAGCAAAATGCTCGTACGTTGTTACAAAATTAAAAAATCACCGCACATTGCAAGAAGATAATATTTTTGAATTTGATTAATTGTCGTAAGTACATTTGGGTTTTGGAGAGGGGATGGGCAGGGGTCACAATTATATGAATTTTGGAGTTGTGGGGGTGGTGGCAGATTCACCACTCACCATAGACCTACGTACTCCCTTTTAAAGGAGTATAGATTTGGCTCTCAAGAAACAGCATTGGTCTTTTGATGATGTCTCCGTCGAAATGATATGTGGTACATCGGGAACATGCGATGACACCCTTGGAACCAGACCCAGGAGAAGACACAATACTCAAGCTCAAGACTATTGGGGGCATGATCGAGTGCTCGTTGCATCCCTTTTTGCCACTAGTATGCCTTTGTAAATAAAAATTGACATTGACTGAATTTTTTTTTGCTGCTGCTCATTTAATAAAATTTTAGATGGGGACTCCCCCTCTCGATTTCCTAAAAAATGTATTTCATCCTTACTAAGAAAAACTATCTTTCGATGTCTTTCATGTGAGATCATTTCAACATATTCTTTCATGGTGTCTACAGCTTTCGTTTTATATATAGGTACAAGCAAAATGATTTGTCGTACCGAAGAATAAACTGTCAGTTCCATTGCCTTTCATAATAATTGTACTCGCCAGTCCATCAATAGCTTGATGTTTAGTATTTTTGACTTTACAATGCGAATAAAGACATCCTGCCAATTTTTCTTTCGGTAGTAATTATATCCTTCTCTTCACATGAAAATGATTTACTTGCACACCGAACATGCTGGCGATAAACAACTACTATCTCAGTCCTAAAATATAGCTACCTTTAGGTTCAAATTTTGTCTCAAATATAACTACCAGGACATGTAAATATGAATTTTACCCTATTTACTTCCCATGCTACCCCTATGAGTCCCATCATTCTACCAACCCTCGAGACCCGTACCCTACCCATGACTATTTCTTAATTCCCATCACCTCACCATGTATTAATGAGCGCATTTTAGACCTTTCACTCCAATCCTTAATTTCTCTAAAACACTCCTAGGTATCTATATTTTGGGACGGAGGGAGTAGGTAATTCGACTGTTTGTTCTAGTATAAGTGGAACTAACGGATTTTCTCACATAGTTTTGCGTGGAGCTAATTTAAAAATAGATTTGGATTTGATATACAAAGTTTTTATTTCCATAATAATTGTATTTTATACAGCTATATCAATCAATATACACCCTTGTGTGCAAATCTTTCTCCTTTTCTCCGATTAACATGATAATTTCTATGCCCAGATGAATATGGTGGCTCCTTTTTGGACCTCTCTTAATAAGATAAGTTATTGATAGATGTTCACTTTGATGCATAAGAAAACTCAACACAGAACAGCATTCCACAATTACTCAAAGTAATTCGTTTTACCCTTTTTTTTTGGTGGGGTGGGGTTGGGGGGGTATCAGTAATTCGTTCTACACTGCAACCCAAGTGATGATTCTACAAATGGATTCTTACATGACCTTCATACCCCTAAATGTTCAATAGCTGACTGAGCTAACCTGACCTACGGTTACAAACACGATTGATCCAAAACCAAGGACACTAAGAACTAGTTGGCTCCCACAATTGCTGTTCTTGGGACCAAATTACCCAAGATCTCAATCTAAGATTCCAGAAAACGAAAACATAGATAGCAAAGAACCGAGAAAGACAAGGAAAAGGACGATACCATCGGTTTTAGGGGTGGATCCGGCGCAACCCATGACTGACGGCCGGTCGAGCCCGCTCATGGGCGACCTCCCTTCTGGAAGCTTCTGGAAGCTGGCGCGCGCTTCTGGCGTGTGGATTTGCCGTCTGCGGGTGCGGGGAGAGGTCGATGCGACATGAAAACGGTGGACTAAAGGGGAGAGTGGAACAGGAGTGGGGGAGGAACGCATCTCGGCATGTGATTAGCTAACCAACAAAACCGGTGCGGATGCAGTTGGTGCCGAACTCGTCTTTTTTTCGGTTTTCCTTGGCCATCTCGATGCACTGCGGTGGAAACTGAAGAGGGTAATGGAGCACACCGTTCACCGTTCGCCGCGATTGTTCGCGACACCAATCCTGTGTAAAGGCCAAAAGCCCAAAATGCCTAAACGGGACAAATTGGATCGGCGGGGGAGCTACCTTGGGAATTTTTACTGTTAATAATTTAATTATTTTTTTAATTTACAAAACTAATTTTTAATTTTTTTTACAGAAGTAGCCTCTTGCCGCCGTAGGCCAGGGCGGCATTTAAAAACCGCCGTGGCCCAGGATGGCAAATGGCCTCGCCGTCAGTGGGCCGTGACGGCGTGGGCCGCCGTTAGCCGGGGGGCCATGTGGGCTTGCCGCCGTGGCCCACGGCGGCGAATGCCTCACGCGCCCCCCGTGAGGCCGGCAGGGGGCAGAATGCAAATTTACATTCGCCGCCCTGGGGAGAGCCGGTTTTGCCCTCCCTATAAAAGCCCTTCGCACACTCGCCGGCGCATTATTTCCCTCCTTCCGTCTCCAGCGTTCGTCCGATAGAGCTGTAGGCAATGGAGGACAATACGGCGGCGAAGCCCTCCCCCTTTTCCCTAGCGGATTTTTGGCCGAACCCAGGTTATTTTTTGCTCTCGCCTCCGTCATGTAGTCTATCGGCGAAAATGGTACTGGGGGTCTCCAGTCCCCGAGGACGCGAGGGTCTCGGCCGCGACAAATACTTCCGGAGTCCCATTCTGCGCAAAGAGAAGAGCCGACTCGGCCGCCTCTCCCGCCAAGTACCGCGGGGGCCCGAGCATTGGCCGGGCCCGGGTGCGCATTCCCACGAGCGCCTCGCGACGGAACATCCAGGCCACCTCGATCCCGGACCCGGAGGGTGTGCATTCTCTGCGAAGGAGCACTCCTATGTGCCCAGTCCCGGGCCCACAAAGCTCCACTCCCGGCCCCGGATCCCGCTCCCGGGACCGGACCCACGTCTCCTTCCCGGGGGTGCCCCCGGGAACGTTATGGGATTCTCGGTCCCGGACGTTCTGTTCCTGCCCCGGGTTCTCGTCCCCCGCTCCAGGGACGCTACCTTTCCCGGGCCCCGGGTTGAACCTGACTTGAGCGGACCAACACTCCGGCTACCCGCATTAATGACTAGGCAACGGGGTGCCTCCCGCCTATCTCCCGGCCGATCGGCTTCTCCCGGACTGATTGGTGATCAGCTTCTCCCGGGTAATCGGTGATCGGCTTCTCCCGGGTGATCGGCATCGGCTTCTCCCGGCGTCTGGAGAGCGTGGATGGCACGAGGAGCTCTCTCCCCCGGGCACGAGGTTGACTCGACTCGGACCAGCTCCCCAACTACCTACATTAATGACGAGGCGATAGGGCCTGTCGCCCCTGTCGCCTGCTCTAACCATGGCGCCTCGTAATGGCCCCCGTGGACACCCGACTGTACTGTCAGAAGCCTTTTGATTCGGTTGTGAGGGCGTGCGCCGAAGTCCAAGCAGCAGACGACCAGATGACCTGACACGCCGAACCTACTCCGGCATGGGCTCAGCAGGCGGAGACGTGCGACAAGACAGCGCTTTCTCTCTCTCCATGTACTGGCACTGTTGACTCCCCTTGACGATAAAAGGAGGATCCATGCCTCTGACTCAGGGAGCTTCCAAGGTTCAGCTCCGGCCTTAGACCACTCAGGCAGCTCTTGCTCCTGGCTTAGACAACGAAGCTCTCTCTCGGAGCCTCAAGTTCCCAGGCTAGCTTCTGAGCTCCCCGGGGGTTTTACCTTGTAGACCGCATTCCACATTCATCCACCACAGATGCAAACACATACAGGAGTAGGGTATACGCCTCCGAGCGGCCCGAACCTGTCTACTTCCTCCTGCTCTTCTTTTGTGTGCCATCACCCACCGATCGATCTTTCTTCTACACCGGACGCTGCATTCACCTGAGAACCACTCCCCTGGCCGAACCTCAAAGGGGGGTCTCCCGACTTCCTGCCATCAGGGTTTGCATCCTTCGACATAGTCGAATTGTTTTAGACAAGTGTTAATTAGTACTAGACGCGTAGTGTAATACCCATAGTATGAAAATATTAGCGGTTTGGGCATAACCATCGTAGTGTTAAATTTATTTGACTGTACTAGAAGAACATTAGTTTGGAACAGTAGTAAATTGTAGATATTTTAGAAATAAATATGCTCTGCCATGCTATCGTTGCGTATAACGTCATTTCGACACGTTAGATAACCTAGCGTATAAGCTTTTAGTTAGCGCCGCTGGGTTTAGTTGTAAAGATGTAGAAACAGTAATGGTTTGACTGCAATACCGCCATAATTGCCTTTTTATGACTCCCGATCATCACCGAAACCAGCCACGTACAATTACCCGATAGTAAGATCCATGATTAGCTAGGAGCGAGAGACTGGCCTACCTTCCGTGAGCCGTGCTAGCGATTGCGATCTCGGCTCGAACGCCTTAGCCGGCGGTGTTCAACTCCAGACGGCGAATGCCCGGAGGAGACACGCGATTCGCGAGTAGAGCGGACAGCGTTGTATCAACCTCATCTCTACGGTGGCGACAATCGACGGCGTGGGAGACGATATCACTAGGACCCTCTCATCCCGTTTGAAAATGTCAGACGAAGGACATCGCCATTCGGGGGATCGAATCGAGCCCGATCGGACCCTATTGCCGCCTCTCCCCGCGGAGGAGGGGTACAGTCTGGGGTAACCTGCCGGTAGGCCAAGGGACGCGTTTTTTGCCCACGGATCTTATTATGGCCAGGGGAATGTAGTTCTGAGTGAGCAAGAGCACTCGGTCAAATAGACCCTCGCATATATCACAGGCGCTGAAGGAAATGTCGGCGAAGGACAAAACAATGGCGGCCGATGTACGCGGGTGGCAACTGGAACCCCCCTTTGATTGTCTGGCCGGGCGCCATCGGCCAGGGGTAGAGTTCTCGGCGAAGTCGGCGGTTCATGCGCTGGATGATGATGCACACAAAGAAGACAGGGGAAGTGAAGAGACAGTTCGGTCAGCGCACTCGGGCCGCTCGAAGCGGGAATACCCTACTCCTGTGTGTATGCTATGTGGAGAATGAAATATAGTTGAGTTGCTATACAGTGTGTTCTTCCCAAGCAGCTCGGGCCCTGGGAAGCTCTCTCTAAGCTATCTGAGTGGTGTTCGCTACCTAGCTAAATCGCCGAGCTGAACCGTCGAGGCCTAGGGGCACGATCCTCCTTTTATAAGTCAAGGGGAGTCCACAGTGCAAATACATGAGAGGCTAGTGAAAATTTTCATGGAGGCTGTCTTGATGGCTGTAGCAAACAGGAAAAAGCCAAAACATTAAAGAGACGATTTGTCCACACACGTCCGCCGGACGGGTGCTGCCGCTGCAGCGCCACGTCCTGGACACGTCCGCCTGCTGAGCCATGCCGGAGTTGGTAGTTTGCAGCGGGCGGTGAGTCGTGAGAGATGGTTGAACAGGATGTGATGGAGCACGCTACCGAAGTCAAGAGTCTCTGACTGCTTGGACTTCGGTCGCACGCCTTGCCACCGAAGAAGCGTCAAATGGCTGTGACAGCAGTCGAGTGTCCACGGGGGGGGGGGGGGCATCATGAGCAATCTAGCCCATGCGTGGCAGGCTGGTGACAGGGCGACGCGCCCGACCGTCGCCTCGCGCATTAATCGAGTAGTTGGCAGTTGGTCCGCTGAGTCTTCGGGGGATCGCACTCGGGCCGAGCGATCGGGGCAACCCAGGCATCGGCAGTCGGACCCTCTCTTAGTTCCTACGGGCGGGCAGGATCGCTCCCGGAGCAGTCGCCAAATCGGCACCCGGTCCGGGGCGACCGCGCCGGGCGCGGGACCGGAGAGGAGGTGCGCGTCCGGGCCCGGCAAGTGTAGCACAAAAGGGAATTATAAGCTCAGCTGAGAGAAGTTTTCCTGGAGTTTACAATTGGTTAATGATGGGATTCGGAGTAAATCCTCAAGTAAATACAATTACGGTGTACGCACTGGTTAGCTGGGCTGTGGAAGGTTTTTGGTGAGAATTGATGCCAATAGATTCGACGGCCAACTGAGTATTTTTTGTGGAGAGTGCACTGCAGCGAGGATGGGCACCTAGCATCCTAGTGGTAGTGCATGACAGGGTCAGCATTGATCAGGCTGGTCCAAGTACAACGGAAGGGCCCGATGAAATAGGGGAGCAAAATGAGGCAGAAAACGAGGGTGCCGGAAAGGAAGGAGGCCAAGAAGACATGGGACCGGGGGGGTTTGCAAATGAAGGGGAGAGACACCCAGGTCTAGTACAGGAGATGGAAATTGAAGACTCGGAACCTGAGCATCTGGAGGATGATGATTGTTCGGAGGACGATGTATACCCGGCAGAATGTGACAACGAGGATTTCTTCGGACTCGTTGTCTCAGAGGGGCACACCGTGCCATAGGAGTATCGGCAGAATGAAGTGGTGCAAGGCGCTAGGTACGCCGAAAAAGTACAGTTGACAGAGGCTGTGAAGATATGGGCCGTGTCACTTGGGAGGGAGTTCTGGATATCAAAGTCTACCAGATCCGTGTACGAAGTGAAATGTACAAGTTCAAGCGATGGATGTCCATGGAGGATGTATGCATCCAGGAAGAAATATGATGACTATTGGTCCGTGTCAATCGTGACGGAGCATAACTACCATCTTCCGGGTGTTCAGAAGTACCACAGGAACATATCATATGCATTCATCGCTTCAGAGTTGTATTATGCTATTGTGGAGAACCTCCGGTTTGAGCCCAAGTCAATTATCAGACGCATCGAGGAGAAGTACAAGTACACCATTACATATGCCAAGGCATGAAGGGCCAAACAGAAGATAATTAAAAGGAGATTTGACAGTTTTGAAGCTTCGTACAATAATTTGCCTCGCCTACTGGAAACCATCTATGCGAGGAATCCTGGCAGCTACTCCGAAATCAAAACTTTCCCATCGTTAGCAAATCCTGGGCAGAGCGTCCTTCAGCGGGCCTTCCTCTCTCTGCAGGCGTGCATGTTTGTATTTCTTCATTACAGGCCCATTCTCTGCATCGACGGCACGTTTCTAATGGAAAATACAGAGGGCAAATGTTGACGACAACGGAGTAGACGGGAACAAACAAGTGTTGCCGTGGCCTTTGCCTTCGTCGAGAGCGAGAACACAGAGAGTTGGTACTGGTTTCTGAGGCGTGTTAAGGAAAAGGTAGCTGGGTCGGTTAAAAAACCGTCTGTGGCAATCGAACCGCTATAAAGGTCGAACCGGCCGGTTTTTGTCGAAAACGGTGACCGGGGGCCGGTTTCTTGCAACCGAGTTTTTGATTTTTTTCCAAATTTGCCCCTCGGTGCATGAGGACGACCTTATCTACTTAGGGGTAATGATGGTAAATTGGTGAAAATGGGTCTCTTGCATGCAGGGTCACGACTCTCCGCTCGCCTGCGTCTCGTCTCCTTCCTCCGTGAACGCTGCGTGCTCTTCCTCCTTCTTCGGGCAATGCAGTCTCCTCGGCATTCTGAATCTTTCTGGAGAATAGCTAACGTGCGACTAAAAATATTTCCCCAAAAATGCAATTGAATGCGATGAGCTTCTCACACCCAAAATATTTTTGAACAATAAATTTTTGAGTGCCTCTGCGCAACAAAAACTATCGAACCAGCGGTTCAACCGTTCTTAACCGACCAGTGACAGTGAAACGATGGCCTCGCCGGTTCAATGTCAGGTCCGGTCCTAAGTGAGGCAGAGGTATGTCTCATACATGTGCAGGGATGCTGCGTTTGAGAGATATTCCGTGCAGATGGTGCATGCGTCATATGGGCGCAAACTTTTATAAGCAGTTCAGAAACAAGGAGCTGATGGCCATGTTCAAACGTTTGTGCGCCCAGAATCAACAGAAAAAGTTCAATGAGCTGTGGAGGAGACTTGATGAGCTGACAGCCAAACATAGAGGCGAGAGTTCTGCAAGACCTGCAGCTAGAGGTGTTGACGGCCCTGAAGCTCTAGGTGCACTTCCCACCGATGACGGTACATTCAGAAGGAGGCCCGGTTCCTCGGTTAGCAGATTTTCGTAGTGGATCGAGAACGAGCCGAAGGAGAAATAGGCATTGCTGTACGATGAAGGTGGAGCAAGGTCTGGCATAATGACCACGAACCTTGCATAGGTCTACAACTGAGTCATCGTGGTGTGAGGCAACTCCCCCTTATTGCCATCGTGGAGTTCATCCTACATGGAACACAGACGTACTTCTACGACAGGTGCAGACAGAATGGCCCATCTATGGCCGATGGAAACCTTTGGTTTGGCACTAAAATGACAGAGTACCTTGACGAGAAATGCAAGAAGGCACGAGAGCACCGAGTCTAAGTGCAGAGCACACGAGAGCATAGATTTGAGATATTGTGTGCCGACAGATCCAGGCGTGGCATATTCGCAAGGAAACATGTGCAAGAGTGTGTCCTAAAGGAAGATGGGACATGCAAGTGCTCCTGCCGGAAACCAAGTTTGTACCACAAGCCCTGTTCTCATGTCATTGCCGCTTGCGGGGAGTACGGCATTGATGAACGCCAATATGTGTCCCCGTACTTTAAAAAGGAAGCAATCATGCATACATGGAGTACCGAGATTTTTGGTTTCGGCATCGTCGGCACTTTCACTGAAGACACAGGCCCAGTTTATTACATTCCTGACCCGACGAAGGCAAGGAACAAGGCAGGCCACCGTCGGACACGGAGGATTTGCAATGATATGGACGAATCCAAGGCCGGCGTTAGCGCTATACGTTGCAGTAGGTATGGAGAGGAGGGACATACCTACAAGAAGTGCACGAAAGACGCCGAGGCCCCAAGTGCAGCGGAAGTTACTGTGGAAGGATAAGGCGCCGATGGAAGGCAGCCAACTGGGGAAGGCACCACTGATAGGCAGCGTCATCGCAGGCATCCTTGTGCACCTTTAGGTTATGTTGTGTAGTATAGCCGCTGGTTGCTGATGTAATCTCCCTGTAATGTGTAACAATCTGCATGTATTGCTATCTGATTTTCGTTTTAGTGTGGGCCAGATCGGCATGTCATATCTATTGTCGTCTGTTGAAATGTGCTCTTTGTTTTCACTTTGCCAGTGCTGGCCTTTTAAAAGTACTTTGCTGTCTGTTAATTTTCTGACTGTAATGCACTATGTTTAATTGAGCTAATCCGTTCCGCTTCTTTTTCCTTGCAGGTATGGACTACCAGATGCCTGAGCTGCTGGATCACGCCACCGATCAGTCCCATCGGTCGTTTCTCTCGGCGGTGCAGAACCTCGAGCTCGGTACCTTACGTCCTCGACCTTCTAGGCGACTCCTTCCCGTGGACCCTCGGTTCACGACTAGGTACGTACGAACGTTGTACTGTAAAGCTGTATATGTGAACTTACTAACTTGCTTTGTTTTGATTGTCAGGTTGCGGGAGGCAGGCCTTCTGCCGCTGTGTAGGCTGGTAGCAGCCGCAGTGGACTCGAATGACCTGGCGAAGAAGTAGGGTATCGACCGGTCGCTGATCACAGCTCTTGTGGACCGGTGGAGACCGGAGACGCACACCTTCCACCTCCCATGCGGTGAGATGGCCCCCACGCTGCAGGACGTCAGCCTCCTCCTTGGGCTGCCTCTAGCCGGCGAGGCGGTGGGCCCAGTTGACGGGCTTCAGGCGTGGCAAGACGACATCCTGCAGCGGTTTGCCCCGGTTCACTGTGCTCCGGGGCTTCCGCTTGTCGGCGAGATCTCCCCGTACACGCATGCGGGCCTCCTCAGGCTTGGGTACTGAGCTACACGGTAAGAATGCTTTCTTGTTGTTTTATGTTCGTCCTTCAATCCGTACTAGAATTACAGTATCAACTTCCTTATATGTTACTGCAGTCTGATCAGCTAGACCCGGAGGCCGACGCGTACTCACTGTAGAGGAGCTTGGAGGCGTACCTGTTGTGGCTGTTCGGGTGGGTGATGTTCACCAACTCGCACGGCCACGCAGTCGACAAGGGCTTGATCCCTTACGCGAGGGAGATAGCCGACGCCGAGGACAGTGCTGTTCCCTAATAGAGTTGGGGATCGGCACTCCTTGCCGCCACGTACAGGGGTCTGTGCGACGGCTACAGGAAGACCGAGCCAGAAGCGGTCTTCACGGGTTGTCCACTCCTCCTACAGCTCTGGGCGACAGAGCGGTTCGCGATCGGCCGCCCCGTGGTGGACCACAGTCCGTACAAGCCGATTCTGTACATGAATGTCCCATCGGAGGACTATCCGACGATGGGGACGGTGTGGTGTCGTCGTGAGGTATGTTCGGTGTTAGAACCGTCTCGGTTTTTTATGTTAATTGGACTAACGAGAACTCTTTACCTGTTTGTAGCGTCGGTACGCTCGCGTGCAGGTGCAGAAGTCATACCCAGACTTCGTCGTGGAGTTCGACAGGATCACGGACGACGATGTTGTCTGGGAGCCGTACAGCGCCGAGGCGGTGATGGCGCGTGCGCCTCTTGGGTTGTCGTCCCTCTGCACCAGGGACCAGGCGTACTGGCTGACGATGACGCCGATGTTGTTCGACATTTCTGTCGAGCCGCACTGCCCGCAGCGTGTGATGCGGCAGTTCGGTATGCGCCAGACCTTCGGCCATCCACACCTCCAGGCCGTATCGCAGCACGTTCACAGGTATGTGTGGAAATGAATATTCCGTATTGTTATGCATTGTGTCACCGGTTGTGCTCTGCAGGTTAAATCGGCGTGGCCAGGCCGCCGGTAGGTTGTGGAGACCCACCGTCATCGAGTACATCAACGACTGGCTCATAGCCACGGAGGACGTTGTCACGGTGATCCACCCCCACACAGCCGACAAGTACGAGCAGTACCTTTCCTGGTACCAGCCCCATAGCAGACTACGGGTGACGTTCACTCCCGGGGCTCCACAGGCACACGTCGCGGGGGTGCGTGACGCATACCCGACACACCGCGACCAGGACTACTTCCGCGCGGTGAGTCAATGGTTTTCATACTATTTTCCACGGTAGTTACCACGCGCAACTAACCACGCATGTCCTGCTGAATAGGCGAACGATGCTAGGCAGGTCCACACGGAGCTCGGCCTACTGCGGCAGCACCTCGAGGCTGGCATCCCTTTCACGCAGCAGGAGCAGACGATCACGTTCGGCCGGATGTGCAACACGATGCGCTCGGTCGTCCGTGCTCTGACTTGTCGCCGTTCCGATGCAGCCCCGCCGATGTAGATACATATGTGAGGTCCCCATGTGAAGGGACATCGGCAGGAGCGGCGGGTTCTGCAGGGGCTAGTACGTCGTGGGGAGCAGGTCCTTCCGGTACCGCCGGAGGATTGAGGATGGCAGCCTCCACGATCGGGCGAGGTTTGTCAGGTACGTCAGGTTCAAACATATTCTCCATAACTAACTGCACTTTTTATTCGGCTAACGCGAACTTTTCTTTACCAGCCCCATGCAGCGGATCTCACCACCACCTGGGGGACACTAGGCGAGGATCTGCCCGGAGCACCTCTGCTTGGATCTCTACCGAGGACGACCTCGTTCTGGAGCAGGACATGATCGGGTCATCACAGCTCGGAGGTGCACTGCACACACAGCCGCACGACGTCGGTGCTTTCCCTAGTACTCAGGCAGTCCGAGCCACCCGTGGGGTACCGGCGGACCGCTTGACGTACTCGCGCTGGCACGTGCAAGCGCAGCCGAGGAGGCGTATGGACTAGGGGCTATTGTTGTATTTATTTATTTATAGGTCTCGCATAACTTGTTTAAATTTTTCATGTCCATATTCACCCCCTCTAGGCTCGATCCCATCCTTAAGATCTGACCTTTCACAAATATTTACAACGGTACTCCGTCCTGTTTGTACCATTTTAAAAGGACAAACCACTTTCGACGCATACTATGCGCGAGTACAGACCACCTTTACTTGCATAATATAGGCCCCGTGTGCACCACATTGCGACAAGCGAGCTTTCGGCGCGTCGCTTTAGTCATGCATCGTCACGGGCATTCTGAATACATAGTCGGCCACTTCAACCGCTTTTTGCATATGCATGTCCCTTATATTTTGACCTGTACGTCTCATAGGGAAATAGACGCACGACAACCTATATAAAAGCACCATCATAGTAGCAGAGGGCCTTCACCCAGCCCCTCGGGCAAACTTCGCACCGTTTATGAACTACGGCCACTACCTGCCTCACTAATTTCCTTTTCTTCTTGTAGCAGTATCGAACAATGCCTCCTACACCTCTTTTCGTGGAGGATTGCAACTGGCGATATTTATGTTTCGCTTTGGTACTGCCACCTTAGGCTGAACGCTCGATATGCCTTTGTGGTGACCGTTGCTGGCTACGCGTATCTCATCAGGAGGAGACTTACGGCTGGAGATACTTCGAGTGCATGCACCGGAGTCCCCGGGTACGTGTTTCAGTCAAGTCTTTGTCATATTCGTTTTTACGCCCACGACTCTTACACCAGGATATTTACCTTAACAGACCGAGGGAAGATATTACGGCTTCATCGAGTGGATTGACAACGACAACCCGGAATATGACTACCTCCCGTTAGACGAAAGCATGGCGCAATACATGGCCAGGAGGGCGGAGCACGAACAACGTCTAGAGCTAGAAGGGGCAGACTGGAGAAATCGACCTCTCGGACTACCGCGATGGGAGGACCGTCCAACGTGTGCTTGTGGTGATTGTTGCCAGGTCGTTAGGTCAAGAAGGCCAGGAACTCTGCGACGCAGAAGCTTTGTTTGTCCGAACATTCTTAACGATGATATCGATGTAAGTTCATGCCGCACCTTACTTCCTGGAGATAGTTTACCTTCACCAAACGTGACGAATTTACTAATCAAACTCGTCCCACAGGATCCTCCAAGAAGGTGTCAATTCCGACAATGGATTGACAATTTCACGCCGTCAGATCTATCACGGTACTGGAACATGCAACCAGAATCACCAGCCGACTACAGCCTGTTTAAATTGTACCATAAACGAATCGCCCGCCTTTCTAGGAACCGGTGACTAGAACGAGCGGATACATTGTACTGCTCATAAGTTGTATCCGTTGTTGTATTTCGTACTATGGGTGTCGCATTCATTATGTCGCAATACGAACGGCTCGCATCTAGCTAATATCACTATGCTATTGTACGTGCACTGCGTTAAGTATCGACCGAGTGGATCACGAATAATACAATATATCGTCTCCCAATGTCGAATTAAAAATCATTCAGTACGTACATTGTGCAAAAATTTGGGAAAAAATTCATATGCCCTAACATTCTGTTCGCCTGGGGGTCCTAAGCCCCTCACGTAAAATGGACCGGCCTATTACCATGTCATTAATTAAGTATTACCAAAAATAAACTTAAAAAAATAATCAGTACGATTTTACAAACTAACGCCCACCAACGTCGGATTATAAAAAACTTCAAAAAACATACCCTAAACCACGATTAAAACTAAATTTTGTGAAGCGTGTAGGTGAAAGACGAGGAGGAGTGGATTGCGAGTGCTGATCCGGACATACGAGGAGTGAAATACGAGTGGCGATCCGGAAATACCCTTAGTTTGACAAATTTTCTTCACGACGTGAACAATCTATAATATTTGGTTTTTTTTAATATCGACCCAATAAATGCCATGGCACAATAAATAGAATTTAAGAATCTAATTTTGAGAAATAAATTTTCAAAATTTTTGGGGTTAAAAATTAGCAAGAAAATAAGGCAGAAAAATTAACACTCGCAAATTTGCAAATTTGGTAATTTGCAAATGGCTCTAGGGGGCTGAACGCAAAAATACATTCACCGTCCTGGGGGAGGACGGCGAATGCATTTTTGCGTTCGGCCCCCTGGAGCCATTCGCCGCCGTGGCCTAGGGCGGCAATGCCACATGGCCCCCGGCTCACTGACGTCGTGGGCCGCCGTCACGGCGTGGTGACGCCGCCGTAGGCCCAGGCCATTTGCCGCCTTGGGCCACGGCGGTTTTTAAATGCCGCCCTGGCCCACGGCGGCAAGAGGCTATTTCTGCAAAAAAAAATTAAAAATTAGTTTTATAAATTAAAAAAAATAAATTATTAACAGTAAAAAGTCGGCAAGGTAGGTGAGGCCGAGGGCAAGTATTATTCTTCTCTTATACTCCCTCTATCTATTTTGTAAGTTCTATACTGAACTAACCAACGTCATAATGTCATATATTTAAAGATTAAAGTAAATATACACTACTTTTTTAACAGGTATTTTAATATTCAGACTAACACTGAACTATTTCAGTTTCTTTTTTGCAACATCCAATGTACTGAAAAACGGCTGAAAATTGATTCTTTCATACCGATAATTTTCAAATCAATTATGAAAACTAAGCTTTCCAGAAATTTGAAAAGTCGTATGTGATTAATAATCGCCATTACTTAGTTATTAGTTTACGGATCTCTACTTCCGAACAATTCTTTTACAGCTTAGTGTCCCCGAGAATTGGAATATCAGTTTTCACAAGAAACGATGGACTTCTCTGCACAAAATTAGATTTTAAAGATTAGAGTGGATTTCGTATACTCCCTCCGTTTCAAATTATTTATTATTCTAGTTTTGTTCTAAGTCTAATATATATATATATATATATATATATATATATATATATATATATATATATACACACACACACATATGACTATTAGTTTCTAAAAATTTATATAGTTCAACATCATAATATTTATATTTTTAGATTCGCTATGAAGAGTACTCCCATAATATGCAATTCTCATGTTATTAAATTATATATATTTTTAGAAATTGATGGTCAAGAATAAAAATAGTTGACTTAGGATAAATATAGATCGACAAGTAATTTGAAACAGAGGAAGTATTAACTTTTGTTTATATCTCTATAAATATAATTGTATTATGTATAAAATTATATTAATCGGTCTACGCCTTTATAATCTTGGATCCACCACGATCAAACCATGCATACATTTGTCTCTCTTCCTTTTCCGATTAACCTTGCATTGTTTAGGTTTTTTGAGTGAAGGTGTTCTCTTCATTTATTACTCTATTTATAATATAATAGACAGGCAGATAAATAGATGGATATGGTCGCATGGCCTAAACAGGGTAACTGCCGGTTACCGAAGTGTAGACAAAAATTCAAATCCGAACCTAGGAGTATTTCAAAGTGGTAACATGTACCAGTAATAAGTGGTTACTGCTTACTAGCCGCTGGGAAAACATTCGGGGTATAATATTAGTGTAATTTCGTACATCCCAATGAACATAATCTATGAATCCATCATAAACTACAAATGAACATAATACATGAACGCACCATAGATGCATATTGGCGATTTAAATTTTTTGGAATTTAATTTATGAATTTTACAAATGTAAATTTTATTCAAATACTCGCTCTATTTAGAAACATAAGGCTTATTTTGACCATCCAATTTTGAGTTTTGACCCTCTATTGATCTAAATATATAGGTGTTGCCATAAAAATATAATATTGTTGAATTCATGTTCAAAAGTACTTTCTTGTTACTATAATTTTATACCCTTCAGTGAAATAGTGTAAGAGAAAGTTATGGTCAAATCTTGTTTTTGACGGTCAAAATACGCTTTATATTTTTGATCAGATGGAGTACCGATCACCAACTTTAATTGACCGGTTTCCTAATCATATTTTAAGGTATGAATATATTCATCTCTCCAAGAGATATCTAAAAATTGACTCATAATAATAATAAAAGCATGTCCACCCGAAAAGTAAAAATTGCACCCCCTCCACCGTGTGCCCCTTCGTCTCACTCACATGTAGCTCTCTCCCCCTCCTAATATGAGCGAGGAGAGCTTTATGGAGAGCGAGAAGGAGGAGATTTTAATTTTTGGAATGTATTTAAGGATATTGTTAGAGGCTAATTTTTTTCTAAGAGCATCTCCAAGATAGGCCCAAAAATTACTCTAAAAACCTTATATTGGGATTATCCTAAAAAATTTTAGGCTCAATAAGCTTTACAATCTTCAAGAGAGGCCAAAAAATTGAATCCCAAAAATTAGTTTGTTGGCCACGTACGATAGATAGGCTCAGTATTTGCTTGTAATCATTTTTTTTGATGATACTGTGCCCCGGGCGAACATCGATCGAGAGGATTCTCGTCGACGCCGTCGCTCCCTGGTGCCAAAGAACACATCTTCGGCCATAGTGACATTGGTGGAAGACTTTGCCGCCAGCCTGTGGAGAAACGGAAGGCCCTATCGATCCCCTAGCTGAACTTGTCATCAATTGCGGTCCGTGGGGAGGCAGATCGACGACGACTTGCGATGGTGTGCGGATCAAGCAACTGCGACACGCGACGTAAAAAAATCGGCATGGGCGGAAGGCATCAGAAGGAAGAAAAGGCATGCACGAAGAATTTCTGGCGCTTAAGCGGTGAAATTTTCCTATAGGAGCAGTGATTGGGAACGCTAATAGGTTTCCCAAATCTGGCTTACTTTTGGGCTAGGATTGGGCATGGTGGATTTTTGGATATGTTTGGGTATCTGTTGGAGACCTGTTTTTAATTTATATCCCAAAATTTAACTTGTGGAAACCCCTTTGGGACTCTCTAGGAGATGCTAGGCCCAAAATTTTAGGATTGGGATATGTTTTGGATTGCTATTGGCCATGCTCGACCCAATATTTTGGAGAAAAAATTTAAAAATATTTTTTTTCACGTTTTGCAAATATACAGTCGAACGAGGGAGTAGCAAAAATATTGCTCCTCCACGATGTTAGGACGCGGCCCTGAGTGATCCCGCGGCTTCAGGAAGCGGCAGCCCGTATTCCCGTGGCTCCAACGCGCAAAGCCGTGCGGACACACGCCTCCATCGCGCGGAATGGGGGATCCCGCGTTTCCAACCCGCAGAACTGCACGGGACCAGGGCTGTCCCGCGGTTCCAACGCCCGAAACCACGCGAGACGAGGCAATCGCGCGTTTCCAACGCGTGGCACCGCGCGGCAAGGCGGTACCGTGCGCCCATCCCGTGGCACCGCTCGGCGAGAGGGGACAGCGGTGCCGCGCTCTTATCCCGCGGCACCGGTCGGGACAGGCGATGCCGCACAGCCAATCCACGGCACCGCAAGTGGTCACAGCAGTGCCGCGCACCTATCCTGCTGCACCGTGTTTTGTCCTCTCTCCACCAACGCAGCTGCCCAGTGAACTTCCACTCCACCGACGCAGTTGGCCACTCAACGTTCACTTCACAGTCGCCCTGCCTTCTGACAACCTAACATGCGAGCAAAAGAATTAGAGTATGCACCGTTAATCATAGTGTTCTATCACTTCACGTCACTTCTGTCTATCTCTTTACTCTCTTATCTACTTTCGTTATGTTGCCTTCACAGGAATAAAAGGATGGCGAAGGAGGAGAGCAGCAAGGATTTGCTCTCTCCGGTCGCTCTCTTCAGGTCTATTTCGTTTGCTCTTCTCAGCTCTATTTCGTACCTTTGCTTACTCCGTTGTGCTCTCTTTCGCATAGGAAGAAAGAAGGAGAACTACGAGAGAGGTGCAAGCGGTAAAGGAGGAATCTAGTAGTAGGGTAATACACAGGTAATTTAGTTTAAATATTTTATGAAGTATTTTTTCGTATGCATTAGAGTGAAATACTAGTTTTAACGTAAATATTAGTTTTTTGTATAAATATTCTCTCCGCTTGCTCAGTTCAGCTGTTATTCGCATCGGAAAAAAGGAGAACGACGAAAGAGGCACAAGCGGTAGAGGAGGTGAAGTTAAGAACTGTACATTCCGGAGGTTAGAAGAAGCACTCAGTGAGAGATCCTTCCACAAGTAATTAAGTTTATAAAATTTTATGAAGTTTTTTGTCGTATGCATTAGAGTAAAATACTAGTTTTGACGTTAATATTAGTTTGTTGTATAAATATTGATTGTACAGTTGTATTTTGTGTAGACGTAGTAAATATTCGTCGATTTGTCATAAGTTAGTAAATTGTAAAATTGTGAAAGTAGTATGAATGTACACTAGAGACAATACTATTCTGACATGTTGTGTATGTTGTAATACTTACGGAAATATTAGTGTAGTTGCAGTAGAAATTATTTTGGAGTTCGAGCGTGTCACTCATTAAAATTACTGATTTGTAATTAAAAATGACTATTATTGATATAGGAGTCGATGTTTATGAACGAGGATGCGGAGGACGATGAGGATGCAGATGAGGAAGACGATGACGACACGCCTGAGCCTGCGTCGTGGAACCGTGAGTTGTCCGGGTATATTGCAGAGAACGAGTTGCACAACTCAGTATGGTTCTACAGCGAGGGTCCAATCAATCTGGATGCAATATTTGCGACGAAGTCTGCATTGCAGGATACAGTGAAGTCATGGTCTTTAAAACTGCAGAGGCAATTCAGGGTTTTAAGATCAAGCAAGGAAGTGTACACCGTTGTGTGCAAGACGGAAGGGTGCAATTTCAGGGTTCATGCTCATGTCCCAAAGTACGAGTCGTACTGGGTCGTGTCAACGCTCGAGGAGTACAACTGTATGCTACTGAACATGAGGTCATTCTACTGTAACTTGTCTGCAGCGTATGTTGCAAACAAGTACTACAAAGAAATTATTGAAGGGGACGACCTCCCGGTTCGGCATACAGTCAAGTTGGTGGATAACGGTGAACGGTACACAATTAGTTACCACAAGTCTTAGAGGGTGAAACAGAAAACGATGGAGAAAAGATATGGCACATTCGAGGCCGCATATGATACATTGCCACAAATCCTTGATATCCTGAAGCAAAGAAATCTCGGTAGTTAAATTGTTGTGCAAGATAGAGAGTCGGTGCAACCTCCGAATTACCTTGTTATGCAAAGGGCATTCTTTTCATTAGAAACTTGCATTCATGCATTATAGTGCTCTAGACTAGTTCTGTGTGTGAACGGTAATTTTCTTATAGGGAAGTACTGTGGGTAAATACTCACAGTTGTCGGCGCAGATGCAAACAACCAGATAATTCCGGTTGCGTTTGCATTTGTAGAGAGCGAGAGCTACGATAGTTGGCTGTGGTTCCTGTAGCACCTAAAGTGAGACGTGGTCCAACAACAAACAACGATCCGCATAATTCACGACATGAATGCCAGATTGCTGAAGGCAATAAAAGAGCTACAAGAGGATGTGAATACACCGTACTACTGGCCAGAGCTACAAAGCCGATGTGCATGCGTCACGTGGGCACTAACTTCTTCAAGCAGTTCAAAAGCAAGAGACTAATGAATATGTTCAAGCGGTTGTGCATATAGAACCAACGGGAGAAGTTTGAGCAGCTTTGGAAGCAACTGGACCAAGGGACGTCAGTGCATGTACGATCAAGAAACCAGTTCAGAAAAGATGAACAGCATATCCCGGAGGCCCTCAAACCGATGGACGGTCTTATTACTCCAAATGGAAGAAGACATAGTTCATCAAGAAATATCAAATGTTTCACACATTGAATCGAAGCAGAGCCAGAGGAAAAGTGGGCATTGCTACATGACACCGATGGGGCAAGGCATGGCATCATGACTACTAATCTTGCGGAGGCGTGTAATGCAGTTCTGCGTAAATTAAGACCTCTACCAATAACAGCTATTGTAGAGGGCATTATGCACAGGACAACAAAATGAATGAGGGAGAGGCGTGCAGCTGCGATGGCACAAATGTCTAACGCAAAAACCTCTTTCTGTACAAAAATGGCTGAGTACCTATCCAAGAAGGCAATGAAGGCCATGTGCCACACAATTATACAGACAGGCAACGTGCAATGACTGTGAGAAGTTTTATGCCGCACTAAGGGTGGTTTTGGCTCCTCAACCGGGGTTATAACTCAAGAAGTCACCCTTGGGGATAAATATAGTAACACATGTTCGTGCACGTGCAACAAGCCAAAGCTTTTGCACCTGCCATGCACTCATGTTCTGGCTGCGTGCGCTCAAATTAATGTGGATTCTACAGTATACGTCTCTCCGGAGATATATAAGCACGAAGGTCCACCTGCGAAAGACGTTCTCCCGAGAGATTGTCGCTCTCAGGACGAAGACCCCTAGCAGGCGTAAGAAGAAAGGGCAAGGAAAAAATTGGTGGTCTATCCACAGTTTATCAGGACGACTACGAGTAGTCATGTTATATCTTACTTATAATATTTCTTGCACCTTGTTTAGTACTAGAACAAATTGTGAGCATCATTTCGACATACAAGTTTTTTATAACATATGAATAATTTGTTTCAAATTATTTCCGACGCGTACCATATTTCATAACATGATCGACGTACAACTATTTTATTGTGCAATATAAGGGTCGTGGAATTTTATACGAGTATGCCTTTGTTGTTTACAAACTATTACTAAAAGGCCAACGTTTGGTGCCCTTGCCAATACACGACAAAGTTGGGTTGCTATCGATGCCTTCTCTACGGTTGAACTTGGTTTCGACCGTTCTCGTTCTTCCTCTGAGTGTACTCCGCTATTGTTTCAGCCTCCATAATCTTTCCACATTCGTAGTTCGACTTCATAGAATCAATCCACGATGTGAACCCACACACTCTTGGATTTTTCTGTGTAAATAACACTCTTTTAGCAATGTTCAAAGCAGATAAGATCGTATGAAAGTACGAGCAAGACATACAACGAAGTCATCGTCTATGTTCGGGCAAATAAAATATCTCCTCCCGTACGTCCCTTATAAGAACGATGTCGTCACCTGACATCATCTCTACATGCGCACTTTGGACGCTCAGACCATTTAGGCACCTCAAATGGATTGTTTCTCCAGTCTAAGCTAGCCGCCTCAACTTATCGCTCGTGCTCCTTCTTCGCCTGCATGTACTGTGACATCATTTCAGCTTGTGTTATCATTCGTCCATCGGACGGCGGTCTCTCCGTGTCAATCCACCTTGTGAATGCACACATCCTCGGCTCTACCTGTGTAATGTGTAAAACTTTGTTTATTCATATAATAGATTAACTGACGACTACAACGATCCAAGAAACTAAATTTACATCACAACTTACAACGAAGTCATCGTTGACGTTCGGATAAATAAAGTACCTCATCCCTAAAGTTTCTTGTCTCAAAGAAGTTACAGCTTGGCAATGGTCGCCGCATGCGCACTTAGGACGCTCCGTCCATGGAGGAAGGCTTAGATGGTTACTTCTCCAGTCGATTCGTTCGGCCTCCATGCTGCGCTCGTATTCCTTCTTTCTACGCATGTACTAAGCTCTTATTTTAGTACGTGCGTATCACCGTGTTCTATCAAATTGTGGATTCTCCGTGTCAATCTATTCAATGAATCCGCACATTCTTATATCGTTCTGCGAACAAATATATTAGCTATGTTTAAACTATATTGTACATAAAAAAAACAGTTTAAATGGGTCTGACATACAATATATTCCTCGTTCCTATTTGGATATAGAAAGAATCTCCTCCCACGAATCTTTTTGGCAAGTTAGCCAAATAATTAAATGAAAAGTCAAAAATAGAGAGGCTACTGAAGTTGCTCTAAGAAAAAGAGAGAGCTTGCCATGGGTAACTTGTGATAAACCAAACACTACACTAATTTGATCAAGCCTACATATAAACTTATGGTAAAATGAGCTAAACTTTGCCTAGCAACTAAACATCTGAGATCAAGACGAGTTGGCGAACTCATCCTTTCGGCCTTCTGGGCTAGGGTTCAGACATAATGGGCCACGAAATAGGCCTTAAGTATATATGGGCCAAAAAATAGGCCTCCAAACTTAAACAGCCTTCAAGAGGACACTTTCGAATAAGAAAATATACTCGAAAAAGTATATTTGACTCTCTAACTATGACATAAATTGATTCGTATCCTTCAACACGAGACTCCTCAAGTATTAAAACCAGTGTTGTAAAATGACTCAGTGACGTATTGATACTAATTTTCACTAACATAGCGTCTATATATTGCATTATCTCATCTTTTTCTAACTTGATGTATTACAAATTGCAACTGTATAACGATCCGAAGAAGAGAAAAAAATCTCACTGAATTTCACCAATCATCAATGGAAAGAATGCTTGCTCGCCTACCCTTGCCGTGGCCGCGCGACACGAGATCCACCGAGATCTACCGCTCCCTGCCGTGGACGTTGACGAAGGTCTTGTGCCCGTGGCCGTGGCCGCCGTGGCGCATCGACACGTGCTCGTCCGAAGATGAGGACGGCGTCGTGGGGGCCGGGGGCGCACTGTGCCTTCGTCTTTCTGTATGCCTCCTCCGCCATGTCGCCCACGACAAGCGCCATCTCGCCATCGACCACACAGCGACAAGAATACCCCACGAAGCTCCGGTGAGCCAGGCAGGCGAACGCGCAGCTTAGGTCCCACGCCAGGGTCGTTCCGCGCGCGCCACGCAGCCACGGCCAGACGCCGCACCTCACGGTCTCCCCTCTCCTCCTCCTCCTCCTCGTAGCACTTCGGGCCCATGTCGTAGCACCTAGGCGGACGCCGCCGAGACGATGACGCCCCCGCCCACCCACCCACGCGGAGCACCACCCAGAGCTGAGCCCGAGGCCGCCGCCCGGCGACCATGACAGGCGCCCCAGTCCTAGATGCGTCTCATACACCGACCGTCACGAGGCTAGGCCCCGTCCCGACTGCCCCGCCGCGCCACCCCCGGCGCTCCGCGCCTTCCTCCTCCGGCGCCCGGAAGCATCCGTATCGCATCGGGCCATAATCAATCCTCCTCGCCTCGCTGTCGCCCATCGGGTGCACTCCGCGACACACGAGCGCCTCTCGCGTAACCGTACGGCTTCTGTGTGCGCCCCTCGCTGCGGCGTCGCTCCTGCGCCGAAGGGAGGAAGACAGGAATATAGATGTCCCAACATGGGCCGATGCCCCGTCGGGCCGCCGGGCCACGGTCTACAGTAACCGTCCCCGGGCCGGCGCCGGCCCGGTGGCCTGGGCCTCGCACGCACCGAGTAGCCGGCCGCTGCCGGGCCGCGGCTGCGCCACGGCGGCCGGCCGCACTGCCCGTGGACTGTAGCGCCGGCACGGCCACGGGGCACGGGCACGGCACGGGCACGGCCAGGGAACGGCACGGGGCACGGCACGGGGCACGGGCCGCACGGCCCGCCCGGAGGCGGCGCGGAGGCCGCCCGCCTGGCAGCGTCTACGGCCGCAGGCCGAGTCAGGCGTCGGCAGCGGGCCGGCAGGCGCCCAGGCGGGAAGGCTGCCGCGGATGGCGCCGGCCGAGCCGAGCAGCAGCCGGAGGAGCGGGTCGGAGGGGCGGCCGAGAGAGGCGCGGAGCCAGAGCCGGGAGAGCGCGCGAGCCGAAGGCGGCGGAGGAGCGGAGAGCCGAGGAGGCGGAGGAGAGAGGCGGAGACGAGCGGAGGAGCCGAGGAGGAGGCGGCGGGAGGCCGAGCGGAGGGAGGAGGCGGAGAGCCGAGGAGGAGGCGGAGGAGCCGAGAGGCGGCGGGAGGCTGAGGTGGAGGAGCCGAGGAGGCGGAGGGGAGGAGGCGAGGCGGGAGGAGGCGCAGGAGCGAGAGGCGGACGGGAGTCCGAGCGCGGGGGAGAGGTGGAGACCGAGGAGGCGGGAGGAGGCCGGCGAGGCGCGGGAGGAGGCGGACGAGGCGCGGGAGGCCGAGGTGGAGGAGCCGAGGAGGCGGGGAGGAGGAGGCGAGGCGGGAGGAGAGGAGCGAGGAGCCGAAGAGCGGAGGAGGCGGAGGAGCCGAGGAGGCGGCGGGAAGGCGAGGCGGCGGGAGGTGGTGGAGGAGCCAGAGGAGGCCGGGAGGAGGCCGAGGCGGCGGGAGGAGGCGGAGGGCTGCCCGAGGAGCGAGGAGAGGAGCCGAGAGGAGGTCGAGCCGGCCTGGCCGGGTGCGTGCGGGAGGAGGAGGCAGGCGACCGTTGCACTGACATCTGCCCGTTGCTGATTGACCGTTGCTACAGTGTTCGACCGCGTGCCCAGTCAAAAATTGACACCTGTCCCAACGGTCCGAAAAAAACGGCTAGATTTGTTTTGAAAAAAGGAGGTAGCCGTTGCATTGACAAAAAATACCGAAAAAATTGCAAAAAAAAATCCGAAAAATTGTGAAATTTTTTCCTATAAATAGGGGAACCCCCAGCCACATTTCTCCATCATCCAAACCTCCCAATCTCTCCTCTTGTGCTTATTCTCCTCTTCTTTTGCTCTCTTGCTCAAAATTTTTGTTTTAGACAAAATTTTGTCTAAAATTCAAAAATTTCCCACATTCTCATAGGTAATAGCTGGCAGCATCCGGTGCTCCTGCAAGGTAAAAAAATTCTTAAATTTCTTCTTTGTTCGTACTATTTTTTTAATACTAATTTTCTCTATTATATTGCAGGATGGATCGAACTACCCGACGTTTCAACTGAGCGAAAACTTCGACCGAGCTATCTGTCGATTCGCAAGGAGACAACTCCGGGTCGGCTCCTACACCGCAAAGAACATAACGGAGGAAATAACATGCGGCTCACAAGGATCCGAAACTGCGAGCAGGAAGTGTCAAAAAAGGGCAACCGGCTCAAAGAGATCAAGAACTTCTCCGCCTGCAACATTTGATGGATCAAGGAGACGCCGCGGGATGAGGGAGGTAACTTACGCAAATGTAAAATTGTAAAAAAACTAAACTCTCTGGAAAATCTTCTGTGGAACAGGCATTTGAGCGGCATGCTGAGGCGTGTGGAAAGAAGCAAGTTACCAGCTAAACAGCGAGCAACTGTACTTAATCGGACGTACGGTACGTTCATGGGAGTATGATGCTCAGTAGCACGAGATTCCCTTACCCGTTTAATTGCTATACAGGATCTCCCCTAAATTTTGGTGAGTCTCCGCATTTGAGACTACATTAAAAAACTGCTCGTAAGCCTAGGTTCAAGCTGTTAGTAACAAACTACAACCGGACTTGGTGAATGTTTACAACCAAGCCGGGATAATATTAAACATATTTGCTACTGCACATTTCTATTAGTATCACATCTGATATTTGAGTGTAGGCTAGGAGACTATATTAGGTAGTTGCTCCACTATGTTGTGAATGAATGGAACTACAAAAAAGAGTATAGCTTTAAAATTAATTATATTTCACATAATGCAGAATATTGCTGAAACGAATTTCTAAGAGTTTGTGAGGATTTGGCATCATAAAAAAATATTTCAGTAACTCTAGATAAGCAGCTGCAAAATTCCAGAGCAAGCAATTTTCAGCCTTGTATTCCAATGTTTATGCTGATCATTTCTTTACATCACGTTGTGCTGCCATAATTATTAATCTATAGTTAAGTCTGGTTTTAAAAGAGTAACTGTCTTATACTCGATTCTATCCGTGAAGCCATAACATGGCTGAATGGTTCTAATCCTCGACTTGCGACCTTCAACGATTCTGCATCGCTTCGGACAAGCAACCACGCAAGTTCCAAACGAGGCGACATCGGTGGAACTCGACTTATTTAATGTTGAACATGTCTTTGCCTTACAAAGATATGCTAACTGTTTTCTTGCAGTCCAAGAATGTTGTTACCAGTGACGGGCAACACCACTAACTGACAGACAGTCTTGGCATGTTGTAAGAAAGGTTTTATTACTTTCTTGAAACATTTTTGATGCAACTGTTACTTTGTCTGGTGTTTACTATCCAACTGCTAATTTAATTTTGCATAAAATTTGAGATTGCCACTTTATTAAAAGAATGAAGATGACCAACTATTAGGATTTGCAGTATATACATGAAATAAAAATATCTTAAATACGGAGGAAACATTCCAATACTTGTATGCTTTTGCATTTTTCTTGCAGCCTAGGGTAAAATACGGGGGTTTCTAAATATTTTAATCTTATTGGGGATACAATGAATATTACACTAACTACTAATTCTGATTGTAAGACAAAATTGTATGAAGTATTTCGAAAGTATGAAATTAAGTTTCAGGGAGTTCGCGTGCAAAGAGCCCCACCGCGTCCTGCCCAGGTAGAAAAAATTGCAGTGGGGGCCGAATTTGGGGTGGTTCCTCGCTTCTTCTTCGAGCACTCGGTGGTGAAGTTCGGCCGCAGCAAGTCCCTGCACACGCTTCACTTGAAGCTCTTGAGCTGTCTACCTACTTGGACAGCGACTCGATCCAACAGGAAGATCTCAACGTTCTTCAATGGTGGAATGATCACAAGACCCAATATCCCGTGCTTCAAAGCTAGCACGGGATGTGTTCACGGTGCCTGTGTCTACGGTATCATCCGAATCGGCCTTCAGTCTTTGCGGAAGAATTATTGAGGAGAGAGAGAAGAAATCTCCGCAAGTGAGTGGTAGAAATGTACTTGCGGTTAAAGACTGGGAGCTAGCTAAGGAACGTGCCCAACACACCACGGAGAAACCAAGATTTGGCTGAGCAGTTCGAAAATCTTACATACAAATGAGGAACTAGAGTAATCTTTTATATTTTTAAGTATTGACCTTTAGCTGTACTCTTTTCTTTGTCATGGTTTTCTCAAAATTGAGTTTTTACATGACAGAGTTTTTAATGAGGCAGCTGTGTAATATCAAAATCAAATAAAGGTCATTGCACAATTTTTCTCTCTATATCTATGTAGAAATTAAATTGCATAACTATGTATGTTCTTCTCCCATTTTGCTGTTTAAACATATAAAAATTTCCTCCTCTAATATCATCAAAAAAATACCTCTCATATTTTTTTACTCATCTTACATAATGTTTTTACATTTTTTTAATATTTTTTTACCACTCCTCTAATTTTTTAAAATTTTTAAGTCTTTTTTTTTTCTTTTTTTACTCATCTCTCTCAGACTCAGACTCAGTCCGGTCGGACTCGGCGCAGGCGGGGAGGCGGCGGAGGGCGGCCTCGGGGGCGCGCGCAGGCGGAGGAGAGTGGCGGCGGAGGGCGGCGGCAAGGCAGCGGCGGAGGCCGGGGAGGCGCGCGCGGAGGGGGCGGCGGAGGGGGCGGAGGCCGAGGCGGCGGGACGAGGCGGAGGAGCCGAGGAGGCCGAGGCGGCGGAGGCCGAGGCGGCGCAGGCGCAAGCGGAGGGGCGGCGCGCATAGCGGGGGAGGCGCGCGCGGGAGGCGGCGGCGGAGGGCGAGGAGGCCGAGGCGGCGGGACGAGGCGGAGGAGCCGAGGAGGCCGAGGCGGCGGAGCCGAGCGGCGCAGCGGCGAGGGGGCAGCGCGCGATGCGGGGAGGCGGCGGCGGCAGGACGGAGCGGGGAGGCGCGCGCGCGGGAGGCGGCGGCGGAGGGGGCGGAGGAGGCCGAGGCGGCGGGACGAGGCGGAGAGCCGAGGAGGCCGAGGCGGCGGAGGGGGCGGCGCGCATGAGGGAGGCGGGGGCGGCGCGCAGGCGGAGGCGGCGCGGAGGGCGGCGGCAGCGGCGGAGGCCGGGACGCCGGACGCGCGTGATACGGCAGCGTCGCGGACCGGCCGGCCCGGGCACGGTGGGATGCCGACGGGCCGTGCCTGGGCCGGGGGGGAGGCACGCGGGCCGGCACGGCACGGCCCGCTACAGGAACCGTGCCTACACGGGCCGTGCCGTAGCGGGCCGTGCCGGACCGTGCCTCGGTCCGTGCCGGCCCGGTCCGTCCGTTTGGCCACCTATAAGAGGGAGAGACGAGAGGATAGAGTAAAAAAGAGTTGTCACTGCATGTGGGTTCCACGTATATTTTTTATTTTGCTAATTGTAATGTCATCTAGCTACCACGTTAGAAGAAGATCAGGTCAATACAACAAGTGAAAATTAGCGTCAATATCGTCGAGAGAGTCATTTTACACTGATTTTAATAGTTGAAAAAATTGATATACCTGATTTTATGATTAGAGAATACGAATCTGAGATAAAATATATTTTTTCCTTTTCGTATAAGACAGGTGTGGAAGGCCTGAGAAATAGATCCAGTCATGTTGCATATCCTATTCATTTTCCAACGTTTATGTATACCAAACGCAAACAGCGTGATAGTGGTATCCGAAACGTAAAAAAGCAGAGCAATAAAGAAAGAAAGAAACGTAAGCATAGACAGCTTCCATCGCACGGATGTAATCCCAAAGAGTCAAATCCGATCGTATCACCGTGGTGCGCCTTTTTCGCCGATTTTTCTTCCCACAGGAGTGGATTAGTATCCCACTAAACAATTACTTCCTTTAATTTTTAGTAAATAATACTATTAATTTTTAACATAACATTTAATTATTTAAAACATTTAAATAAGTATAATTTATTTTATTATGACTTAGTTTATTATAAAAAATTTAGACATAACTTATATTTTTATTTTTAAATATTTATATTAATTTTTTAAATAAAACGAATGGTGAAACGGTGCTATAAAAATCTAGTATAATCATATCCGTCGATGCGACGCCTTCAAAATCAAACCAAATCGTACAAGCATTTAACACAACCATAAGTGCACACCCTACACACGAGCAAATAAACGTTTTCAGCCGGCGTCACCAGGATCGAGATGGCGAAACGCCGGGCGGTACAGCTCGGCGAGAACCCAGATGACGGGTACGTTATTCGGCACGACCATGTCGCACTCGGTCGATCGACCCGATCACTTCTCCTCCCGCTTTCCAGAGGCGAGAAAGGGGCAGGCCTGCGACTGCGGGGCCGCGCCTGACGCCGACACGGTAGCCGCCTCGCCGAGCCTCTCCGCGAGCTGACGCGCGGCGTCCTCCGCCTTGAACGGCACCAGCAGGGTGCCCTTGAGAAGGCCTCCCAGTAGCTCTCCTGGGTCGTAGTACACCTCCACGTCCTCCGCCCGCAGCTGTTCATCCACCTACACATGCAACAACACCGATCCACACCACGATATCCTTGACGAAAGTTGCACTTGTGATCTGATCGTAGCGGTAAGATTTGTGTTACATGGATGCACCTTGAGGACGGCGACGCCGTAGAACTCGACCTTGTCGCCGGTGGGGGCGTGGCCCTTGTAGGGGCCTTCCATGTGGCCCCAGTGCCGGAACTTGAACGTGATCACCGGTGGGCCGGAGTAGACGCGGATCACCTCCCACGCGAACCCGCGAGGGAACGCGGCGCGGAACAGGTCGTGGGAGGATTCGAACGTCTCGGCCGTGGCGTCGTACGCGCCGGCATCCGGCAGGATCGGGCTTGTGAGCAACGCGTTGTAGCTGCCCACGGCCAGCGTCTCCTCCCCGGTGAGCGGCCGCCCGCCGTTCACGGACAGCCGGAACCTCCCGGGGCTCACCGACTTGAAGTCCTCGAGCCTGGCCTTGTGCGACAGCTCCATCTCCCACGTCTTGATCGCGTTCTGCACCGTCTCCTCCAGCGAACCCGCCGGCCACTCCTGCATGCGCGCGACGGTCGATCGTCCCACACCGTGCGAATTAGCGCGCACGCGCGTGTAAGTGCACCAAACTGATCCGAAGAACGAGAGATCGAACGAACCTGCGTCCTCTCGGCCTCGAAGAGGCCGTTCACGGAGTCGTACGTGGGTGGCGCGCCGTGCCGCCACACCGTGTTGTTCTCGCCGTCACCGGCAAGGTGAGACCTGTACGGGTCGCCGCCGGAGGAATCCACGGCTGCCACCTCCATCTGTCACGCACGCGGAGAAGCTGGGAAAGTAGACGTGGCGAGGATGGCGGTGTCGTGTCTACTGTGTAGTGCTGTGGTCTGTCCTTTCACCCTGTTCTCTGTGCTCTGTACGGAGGAGTGACGGATGGGGTTTTGAAGGGAAAGCCTTTTTTAATAATTTAATAAATCCTTTCAACTTCATATGACGGTTAAAACAAGGATAAGATAAGTGGACTACAGTGGTGCAAATTCTTCTTGTGGCTGGGAATTCAACTATGCAGCCTGCAGACTACGGAGATGCTCTCCCATGAGGAATTGCTGGCTAGCCATCCGCTTTGTTCCGGCACAGAGATGAACCAATAATATCTTCGTTGATTGCGTCTTCGCGCGGCTAAGTATAGCACGCAGTTCAGTTCTTCTTTCCATATACTTCCTCCCATAGCTGCTTTTTTTAGATAACATATATTTCATTAAAAAAATTACACCCAACCAAAAAAAAGACTACAGGACTATATCATGTAATCTTGCAACAACTTACTTCTCCTACAATCTAGACTGCAACACAATGATGGATATACCCTTCATCACAAGTACTTCAAGAGGGAACCAAAGTTTGTTCATCGATATCATTTGCACTAGCCAAAAGGCTACTGTAGGATTTTCATATGCAAAGACGTCTTTCAGGCATATTTATCAAGAGAACGACAAACAAACATAGCATTGTCAAACGAGTCAAGGTTTTTAGAGACTTTCCCCTAGCTGAGATAGTACCCGCTCTATTTTCTAATAGATGATATCCTTAACTTTTAATATGATATTTGGTCATTTATCTTATTCAAAAAATTTAAGTAAAATTTATTTTGTTATGACTTGGTTTATTATTAAAAATTTAAGTATGACTCATATTTTTACATATTTATATTAATTTTTTAAATAAAATGAATGATCAAATGTTATACCAAAAGTCAACGGTATTATTTATTAAAAAATAAAGAGAGTAATTTTTATGACAAATCTTATTAGAATTACTAAGTGGGCTAAGGCCCATGTGGAGAATAATTTCTAGAAAAATCTCAAAAACCCACCTCATAGGGAGTGGCATAGAAAGTTTAGTATCACCTTGCTAGTTCTAGGAGATGGAGACCTCATTATAAGGGTGAGTTCTCTTCTAGCCACTTGAGACATGCATAGTGGAGAGAACTAGAGGAACACACGCGCGCGCTCGCTCGCCTCGCCTCGTCAGGCGCGCGTAAATCTTAACAACTTATCTGAAATATCCGGTTCGGGTATGAGATAGTGATCGTGCGGGTGTCCTGATCACGCGTCCTAATATCTCTATAAATACCGAGCTACTGTTTCCACACAACATATGCGAAAGCAGGTCTCCGGAACCCTCGCCCTTGCCTTCGACGTCTTGCCCTGGGAGAGGGCGAATAAGGTTTTTGGGAAACGCTACGCGCGACTGCTCGCTGTGCGCCCATCACAGCTCATCTTCCTTCACGTTCGGGCGCTCCACGTCGTCGCCATCACCCGGTGCCGCGTGTCGTTTGTGTGGTACGTGCTGCGCTCATGTCTGCTCCACAACAGCCCCCACAATAGGGCTGTAGGTACGCGTACACTATGTCTCCTGTGTTTGATCTATTTATGTTAATTGCTGCTATATACATGTTTAGGTCAGATTACACGGTTCTATTTACTTGTGCTATTAATGTCATGATTAATTTATGGAATAAATTAAATCTATATGTGCTTATATTTTCAGCAATCCAAAAACCTTATCATAGGCACTGTGATTTTTCGATGGTTTGTTTTGCTGATGCACTAAGGCCGGATAAATTTACCAGTGTGCACTTTAAGAGATGGCAGATTAGGATCACTCTGTGGCTGACAGCTATAAAGTGTTTCTGGGTGAATACTGGCAAACCTTAAGGAGTTCTCTGCTGAACAGCAAAAAAAATTTAAGGAAGCAACTACTCTCTTTGTGGGATGCATTCTTAGCGTTTTTGGTGATCGTCTGGTTGAGGTGTACATGCACATGACCGATGCTAAGGAGTTATGGGATGTACTGAATACTAAATTCGGTGCTACTGATACTAGCAACGACTTGTATGTCATGGAGCAGTTTCACGATTTCAGCATGGTTGAGAACCGCTCTGTAGTCGAACAGGCTCATGAACTACAAACCATTGTTAAGGAACTCGAACTCCTTAAGTATGCCCTTTCCGACAAATTTGTAGCTGCATGCATTATTGCAAAACTACTTTCTTCCTGAAGGAGTTTTGGTACTACACTCAAAAACAAGAGACAGGAGTACTCCGTTGAGGGGTTAATTGCGTCTCTTGACGTTAAGGAGAAAGCTCGAGCAAAGGACGCTGTGTCAAAAGACGATGGTAGGAAATCTAGTGCCAATATGGTACAAAAAACTGCAAACAAGAACAGTAAAGGAAAATTTGTCAAAAACCCAACAAAACAACAACATCAAGAAAAGGAGGAACAACAACAAGGAGGAAGATGTTAGAACTTGCTTTGTGTGTGGCATGCCTGGTCATCTTGTCAGGAAGTGTCCACAACATAAGGGCATGAAAGCACCTGCAGGACAGACCTCTAAGTCTATCAATGTGACCATTGGCAATACTAGAGATGGAACCGGATATGGTAATTTACCTACTATTCTCTCAGTTAATCAATCTACTAATTGGTGGGTTGATACGGGAGGCAATGTTCATGTTTGTGCTGACATATCTTTGTTTTCCTCTTATCAGGTCAGTCGGGATTTCTCCGTCCTAATGGGGAATGGGTCGCATACTTCTGTTCATGGTGTTGGCACGGTAGATCTGAAGTTTACTTTAGGAAAGATCGTGCAGCTGAAGAACGTGCAGCATGTCTCTACTATCAACAAGAATCTCGTTAGTGGTTCCCGTCTATGTAGAGACGGGTTTAAGTTGGTATTTAAGTCTAATAAAGTAGTCGTGTCTAAATATGAATATTTTATTGGTAAAGGGTATGAGTGCGGAGGTTTGTTCCGTTTTTCCCTTTCTGATTTCTGCAATAAGTCTGTTAACCATATTTGTGGCAGTGTGGATGATGAGGCCAGTATCTGGTATTCACGTTTATGTCATGTTAATTTTGGTTTAATGTCTCGGCTTTCCAGTTTGAATTTAATTCCAAGTTTTTCCATTGTCAAAGGTTCTAAGTGCCATAGTTGTGCGCAATCAAAGCAACCTCGCAAGCCTCATAAGGCTGCCGAGGAGAGAAACTTGGCACCACTAGAATTCCTACATTCAGATCTTTGTGAAATGAATGGGTGTTGACGAAGGGTGGAAAACGATATTTCATGACTTTGATTAATGATGCAACTAGATTCTGTTATGTGTATTTATTACAAACGAAAGATGAGGCTCTAAACTATTTTAAAATTTATAAGGCAGAAGTTGAAAACCAACTTGATAGAAAGATAAAAAGAATTAGGTCAGATCGTGGTGGAGAGTATTTCTCTAATGTTTTTGATTTATTCTGTGAGGAAGATGGCATTATACATGAGCGAACGCCTCCCTATTCTCCCGAATCTAATGGGATTGCCGAAAGAAAGAACCGTACGTTGACTGATGTCACACCCTGAGATTAGCCACACTAAATATTACCTGTGAAAAATACCCAAGAAAATAAATTTAAAAAGGCTAGAGGAATTAATTGATGGTGTAAAATGCAAGATAATAAATTATCGTGGCCGGGAATATTTTTTTTGTATTCTCTGTGCCAAAATACATTAACTGGATTTTTAGTGGAATTTTCAGAGTATAGGAACTATTTTTAATAAATCAAAAACGCTTATCGGAATTTAAATCGTCCTGGAAATCTTTTTCCTTTTTCCTTTCTCTCTTTCTTCGGTTGGGCCGGCGGCCCGCTCCTGTGCCGCCATTCCCCGCACGCCGTAGGCCGGTTCCTCTCCCTCTGCCGTGCCCACGCTCTCGCGCCCTCGCGCTCGCGCCCGCGCCCTCGTGCTCGCGCTCGTGCCCGTGTCCGCGCCGGCGCCCTCCTCGTGCCCGTGCCCGCGCTCGCGCCCGCGCCTGCGCCCACGCACCTCCCGCTGACAGGCCGGGCCCGCCTGTCAGCATCATCTTCCTCCGTCCGAATCGGGCGAAGGGGAAATTCCCCGGAGCCGTCCGATCCGGCGCCGCCTCCCACCTCATCCCCCGCGCTCTCCACTCGTTCAAACGGTCACGGACCGAGTCCGCCCCACTCCCCCGAGTTCTCCGGCGTCCACGTCCCCTCTCTCCCGAGAATCTCGCACACGATGCCCACGCCGCCATCCACTCTCCCGTGCACGATTGGAGCCGTTCGGCCTCGATCTCTCCCGGACGACTGTATAAAAACCATCTCCACCCTCTCCTCCATTTTTCCCCCAACACACCGAGTTTCCCCATGCTCTAGAACCCCCTCACCACCGCGCACCCGTGCTCCGCCGTTTTTTTCGCCACTCCGGCCGCCGCTCGCCGCCGTTCCGGATGCCGCCAGGCCACTCCGCCACCACCAGCACCTCCGCCGCGCCGCGCCGCATCTCGGCCGCCACAACGTGGAAGCCGAAGCTCGCCGGACCGCCTCGCTCGGGCGCACGGTGAGTATCGGTCCTCCGTTTCCTCCCCGGCCGGAAATTCCTGCCGCGCCGTGTCTCCATTCTCCGCTCTAACTCCTCTCCCGTCCTCCTCATCCTCCAGGACACCTCGGCAATCGCCTCTCGCCCATTCCCCGCCGTCGGAGCTCGGTCGCCGACGTCGTCCGAGGCCGCCGCTTTTTTCGTCGCCACCGTCGTCTTCGCGCCGTCGCTCGCCGTCACGAGCCGCCGGTGAGAACCCCCTCCGTTTTCCTGTTCCATTCCGCCCCTCCGTGTGGTCGTCGCCGCGCCGAGTGGTTGCCACCGGCGACAATCGGGTCGCGTGCGTACCGCCGGCTCCCGCTCGGGACAGCTGGCTTCGGCCGCCGCTCCCCGGGGCCATCCGATCTTCCAGGTGGCAGATCAAGGCCGCCCGCTCGCTCGCCCGCGTGGTTGCCCGCGGTGGCGCCACGTGGTGCGCCCGCACTCGGCCGCGGTGGACTTGGTCCGCCGTGCGCCTGCCTCTCGCACGCCACTGGCTGGTGGAGCCCGCCCGTCAGCGCTGGCTTCCCGGTCTGGTGGCGTCATAAATCGGTTAATGCGCATTAAATCACTAGTTAATTATATTTACTCTGAAAATAGCAGTAAAACTTCAATAAATCATAACTATTTCATACGAACTCTGATTAAGTCCATTCAAATTTCATTAAATCCAGAAAAATGACAAAAATCCATTAAAAATACTTTCAGCCCATGTTTGATTGCCCTATGTACTGTTTTTAATTGTTTATGCATTGTTTGTTGTAGAATCTGACGCCGGTAATTCTCCCGCGTATTTCGAGATCGTAACAGAGTACCTTGAGCCGGAGCAAGGCAAGTCACACTGTTACTTTGATCACTTTGTATCCATTTTTCGCTAAAATTGCTTTGTTTACTTAAATAAATTGCATTATTTTAATAATTCATGTGGATTGGTATTGCCTATACAATGTTAGGATTCAGCCTTAGTTTTGATAACTAAATCCTTGTCACCAGGGTAATAATGTGACTAGTTGACAATTCTTAGGAATGCTTAGCCATGCTTAGCAACATAGCTCACATCGGAATTAAATACTATTTCTTTTGTATGACTCGACTCAATGTCGGAAAAATGGAACCTTGGATAGGCTGTTGTTAAATTCCTAAAATTTTGACCTAAATGGTGGGCTGTGGGTGTATGGTTTTGCTTGTCACACCCATGGCAATTAAGGACCGGTTCGCGGGAACCACTTGGGCAACTTCCCGTACTTGCCACAAGCCAGCGTGGGCAACGGCTGGGCTTGAAGCGTTTCTTCTCCCTCTCCTAGGCACCAAAGAAGAGGGTGGGCGTGATGGAGTTGGGTCGGCCCGGGGTAGGGTTGATCGGCTGCCGGATTCACCGTGGCGCAAGGGGGGTAGCCTGGCCAATATGGCATGCCCTGTCGGCAGGTGCAACCTCAGCGTGGTGTGGATGGTTAGGGAGGGTTGCGTGAACGGTCCTGTCACAGCCTCGTACGGGACATCGTGGTGATGTACTGGCATACGGGAACGTGTGGGGGGGCTGTGTCTTGTGAGTACAGTTGTACACCTCTTATCAGAGTAAAACTATTCGAATAGCCGCGCCCGCGGTTATGGGCACATTGGCCAAGACTCACCGTGATTAGTCTCACCCTAGATAAATAATCTGATTTTATCAAAACTGGTGTGTGGAAAGTATTGAGTCCGGTCAGCGTGGTTGAGCTGACTGGGGGTGACCGGTTAGCGTGGTGTAACGCTGGTCGGTGGAGACTGGTGAGTATGGTGTAACTCTCATCAGTTACGCCTGATGGTCGTGGTGTAACTTCCATCAGCGCGGCCTGGTCAACGTGTTGTAGCGTTGATCAGGAAAAGCTGGTCAGCGTGGTACGTTGTTCGGTGGTGACTGGTTAACGTGGTGTAGCGTTAATCAGTAGAGTCCGGGTAACGTGGTGTAACGGTACCCGGAGGTGTCTGATGAACGTGGTGTAGCGTTCATTAGTGGAGACTGGTTGACGTGGTTTAGCGTCAATCAGTTGGGAATGGTTGGGCCTGGTTAGCGTGGTGTGACGTTACTCAGTGGAAAATAATCTTGTTAAATAAAACAACTTTTTACTGTTTGTGAACTACTCCCTTTTGCAACTGCTTTTCCGTAAATAAACCCTATCCCATCTTTGTACCCTGTGCATATGCATAATTGTGGGTGTGATTTGTTGAGTACTGTGGGTGGAACTCAGCCTTGCTCTAATTTTCCCCCAGTGTTGGAGAACGCGTCAGATGAAGATCATCCTGAGGAATAGGCTGGCTCCGCCGTCAAGGTGCCTGTGGGATGAAAGCGGCTACTTGACCAGATGTTTATAGAATCCGTTTTACCTTTTTTCGTTGCATTTATGTAATATACATTTTACTCTGTTTGTAAGACACTCTGTATGGCAACTTGGTTTGTGTACCCTGGCTTTCCTGGGCAAGGATTTTATACACATTAATGTTCAGAATTTCAGTACGAATTTCTGGGCGTTACAACTAACTTGGTGAATGCCATGGTAGACACTGCGGGATTACCTAAGGCATGGTGGGGGAGACTTTGTTGACCTCGAATCATGTATTGAATAGAATTTCTAACAGAAATAAAGATAAAACACCATACGAGGTATGGATTGGGAGAAAACCATCACTTTCTTACTTGCGTACATGGGGGTGCTTATCGAAAGTCAATGTACCAATAACGAAAAAACACAAGCTAGGATCTAAGACTGTGGACTGTTTCTTTCTGGGATATGCTCATTATAGCATTGCTTATAGATTTTTAATAGTTAATTCTAAGGTACCTGACATGAATATGGGTACAATTTTATAGTCCTGTGATGCTACGTTTTTTGAGGGAATTTTTCCAATGAAGGATACACGTAGCACTTCTAGTCAATCTTCTGATTTAATCACACCAGCAGAACAAATTGAACATACACTTGAACATCTTGTTGAGGAGGATGACAGTGAAGCTCCTAGAAGGAGCAAAAGACAAAGGATAACTAAGTCCTTTGGTGACGACTTCACTGTGTACCTTGTGGATGACACTCCCAAGTCAATTTCAGAAGCTTATGCATCCCCTAATGCTGACTACCGGAAGGAGGCTATCCGTAGCGAAATGGACTCCACTATTGCTAACAGGACTTGGGAGGTGACAGAGCGACCCTATGGGTGCAAACCTGTAGTTTGCAAGTAGGTGTTCAAGAAGAAGCTAAGGACTGACGGTACTATTGAAAAGTACAAGGCTCGACTTGTGGCCAAGGGCTATACTCAGAAAGAAGACAAAGATTTTTTTGACACTTACTCACCTGTTGCTAGATTAACCACAATTCGCGTACTTCTCTCCTTGGCTGCCTCACATGGTCTTCTTATTTAACAGATGGACGTTAAGACAGCTTTTCTTAATGGAGAGCTGGATGAGGAAATTTATATGGAGCAGCCTGATGGATTTATAGTAAAAGGTCAAGAAGGCAAGGTGCTAAAGTTGTTAAAATCTTTGTACGGTCTGAAACAAACTCCTAAGCAATGGCATGAGAAATTCGATAGAACACTAACTTCTACGGGCTATGCAGTCAACGAGGTAGATAAGTGTGTATACTATCGCTATGGTGCGGGTGAGGGAGTTATTCTGTGCTTGTATGTTGATGACATACTGATCTTTAGAACAAACCTTGAGGTGATTAATGAGGTTAAATCATTCTTGTCTCAAAACTTTGATATGAAAGATCTGGGAGTAGCTGATGCTATCTTAAACATTAAGCTAATCAGAAGTGAGGATGGGATTACACTCTAGCAATCTCATTATGTGAAAAAAGTCTTGAGTCGCTTTGGCTATATTGATAGCAAGTCTTCTCCAACTCCTTATGATCCTAGTCTTTTGCTTCGCAAAAACAAAAGAATCACTAGAAATCAGCTGGAATACACTCAGATAATTGGCTCACTTATGTATCTAGCTAGTGCAACTAGGCCAGACATCTTCTTTGCTGTGAGCAAATTGAGCCGGTTTACCTCTAATCCAGGAGATGATCATTGGCACGCGCTTGAGCAAGTTATGTGCTATCTGAAGGGTACTATAAATCTTGGACTTCACTATACTGGGTACCCATTGGTATTGGAAGGATATAGTGATTCCAATTGGATCTCTAATGTTGATGAGATCAAAGCCACTAGTGGATATGTTTTTACACTAGGTGGTGGTGCTGTTTCATGGAGGTCGTGCAAACAGACTATTTTGACGAGATCAACCATGGAAGCAGAGCTTATGACACTAGATACTGCTACTGTTGAGGCAGAATGACTGCGTGATCTATTAATGGATTTGCCTGTGGTTGAAAAACCAGTACCGGCTATCCTTATGAACTGTGATAATCAAACTGTCATTGCTAAGGTGAATAGTTCTAAGGATAATATGAAATCGTCTAGGCATGTGAAAAGACGATTAAAGTCTGTCAGGAAATTGAGAAATTCCGGAATTATAAATTTGGATAATGTCCAAACAGCTAACAATTTAGCAGATCCCTTTACGAAGGGGCTATCACGAAATATGATAGATAATGCATCGAGAGAAATGAGAATGAAACCCATGTAAGTTACACTATGGTGGTAACCTAGCCTATGTGATCGGCGATCCCGTGAATTAGGACCTGGAAAGAACAAGCCATTAGTTAATGGGAAGAGAGTACCTTTAACTGTCTCTAAGTGAAGATGCATATACTCTCATAAGCTGTAAGGCAGGTTGGTCTTTGCCTTAATGTATTTTGTTGGCTTTAATTAGCGAAGATGTTATTCTACAGTGCATTCTTGAAAGAACACACCTATATGAGCTCAACCGTTGGTCACGGTTTATGGATATTTTGGGTGAATATCCTTGGAAGCTCATGAAAGACCAAGGAGTATGACTTATAAGCTCCAACCGAGGGGTAGGCTACTGACGGCCCAGTATTAGTCAAGACTTTGAGTGAAACTTACTTGCACAAAACTTACAATTCAAGGCGTAGTCTATTGTTCAAGTTGTGAGTAAGTGTAGCTTGGAGTTCTAGATGGATGTTCAATCTTAACCGGTCTCCATCGAAACACTGGTATATAAACAATACTTTGGAAAATGACAAATCTCTTTGGGACTTTTGAGATTTGGTGGAGGATTGTTGGAATTACTAAGTGGGCTAAGACTCATGTGGAGAATAATTCCTAGAAAAATCTCAAAGGCCCACCTCATGGGGAGTGGCATGGGAAGTTTAGTACCATCTTGCTAGTTCTATGAGAGGGAGACCTCCTTATAAGGGTGAGCTCTCTCCTAGCCACTTGAGACATACATAGTGGAAAGAACAAGAGGAACACACACGCGCGCTTGCTTGCCTTGCCTCGTCTCGCCATGCGGCTTATTCGGTTTGGGTACGAGATAGAGATCGTGCGGGCGTCCTGATCACGCGTCCTAATATCTCTATAAATATCGAGCTGCGGTCTCCACGCAACATATGCAAAAACAATCTAGGACTTGCCATCTCTTCTGATCTAAGCCGTCGTTCGTCATTTACTCCGGCCCATTCGTCAGCGTGCACCGACGGATTGGGAGAGCAGGTCTCCGGAACCCTCACCTTCGACGTCCTGCACTGGGAATAGGGGTGAAAACAGGCCGGGTATTTCCCGCCCACCCACCCGCCCATATTTAAACGGGACAAATTCGAGTCATATATTCGGGTACCCGGGTGATTATTCGGATATCGGATCCAAATACGGGTATTTTTATACAGATATGGGTTTAGTTTTGGGAAAATGGTATCCGACGAATACGGATTATCCGGGTATAAAAACGGATATTACTCGGTAAGAAATTCGGATATTATCCGGTAAGAAAACCTAATCCAACCTTTGATTGGCTCACTACATCTGTTCCTCAGATCAAATCTCACGCAGCCGCACCCGCTGCACCGCCCGTCTGCTCCGTCGGCCGACCCCCGTGACCCTGCCCTCCTCGCGCTCATCTCCAGCGGTTGGCGCCTCCTCCATCACATTGTGCTGCTGGCCAACTGGACCCTGCGACCCCGCCCCTCTTTGCGCTCATCTACTCCTCGGCTCCTCGCGTCCTCCGCCGAGCTACGCCATTGCCCCCGCGGCCTAGCCCGTCTAAGCACTAGCACGTCGCCCCCGCGCTCATCCGCGCCGACGCTGCCCCCAGGCCTGTCCGCTCCTCCGCCGCCAAGATTGATATAAAACTAGAGGATAAAAATTGTGCTAATATAGACATGGATGAAGAGGTTAAGTTAAAATTTCTTTCCTGTGTAAGCTAGATACAATATATGAGTGACATATTAAGTATTGCATTAATCTAAATATTGTGTTGTTTTCAGGATGGTGCAGGGAATGGTGATTGAAGATCAAAGCAACTGATGCTTGGAGTTAGTGATATAAAGATGATTTGGTCATATGTTTGGCTGCGTTTTTTTATGGTTTGATTTTAATGGCAGAGAACAGGGGCATTGAAAATTTTCAATTGTTGCGTGTTTCCAAAAGGATTAGTTAGTTGGGGTTTGTTTCAGTGGTCAAAATTATCTAGTGCAGTACAGTGCAACGTAGCTGGTGGATGCTGGTTATTTCCCTCTGATTCTCATAATTTGTTTGGAGCAATTCTCCTTTTGGATGGTCTGATGCTAGTGCTACAAGCATAAATTATAGATGGTTTCGGTTTTCAGCTATAAAGAGAAACAAGACAGTTATCTCTATCCATCTGTGATAAATGTATCTTTTATTCTTTTGCCTTGACTGTATGTTTGTACCTCTAATTTGAATATGATTATGTGATTTTACAGGTACTATGCCGTTATGCTCTAAACCTCTAATATATTTGCATTATGGATGTATAGAATGGTTGCGTTGCTATTATCTATGTGGTATTAAATGGTTGTTGCATTGACTTGATATCTGAATAAATATTTATATCCGATATTGTCCGTATCTGTCTCGGTACGTATTTGTTCCATATTTATATCCGACATTATCTATTTTTTATCTGTATTCGACAATATCCGTATCCGATCTGGTTCCGAATAGAAAATATGGGTTAGGATATGAGAAGGGTAAGATCCGACCGTATCCGACCCGTTTTCACCCCTAACTGGGAAATTGCGAATAAGGTTTTTGGGAAGCGCTACGCACGACTGCTCGCTGTGCGCCCATCACGGCTCGTCTTTCTTCAAGTTCAGGCGCTGCGCGTCGTCGCCATCATCTGGTGCGACGTGTCGTTCGTGTGGTACGTGCTATGTCCGTGTCTGCTCACAACAGCCCCTATAACAGGGCTGTAGGTACATGTATACTATGTCTTCTGTGTTTGAACTATTTATGTAAATTGCTGCTATATATATATGTTTAGATTAGATTATATGGTTCTGTTTGCTTGTACTATTAATGTCATGATTTATTTATAAAATAAATTAAATCTATATGTACTTATATTTTTAACAAATCTACCAAATTGTATAAATAGTTAAATACAACTCATCTGCGAGTGGAGCATTTGGGCATGTGCAAGTGTTTCCGGCTCGCCGATCGAATCGTGACAGACCAGTCGGTGTCCGTTTGGCTGTGCCGTGTCTTTAACTTCTCGATGCCCATTCGACTCACATTCTTGATTCGTGCACGCACAATTGGCTGCTTCATTTGGAGCTGCATACTGGTGTAGCGCACGTGCCCGTGCATCTTCCATGGATGTAGGTTTCGACCAGCCGATACGACGTCGGATATTTGGATTGGTTATGTACAATTGCACCGAACTTCAACTTGTAAGCAGTAGCTAGCCAAGCAGAGCACATGCGACGACAACGACGATTTTGGTTTGTTCCAAGACGAGGACTCCACTTCTAGCAATTTGCACATTGAGAACAAGCAGAGTGGTCCCATACCATTACTTCTTTTTTTAATAAATGACGCTATTCATTTTTATCATAACATCTAACCATTTATATTATTTAAAAAATTGGTATAAATATATAAAAATATAAGTCATACTTAAAATTTTTTTAATAGTAAACCAGGTCACGATAAAAAAACTATACTTATTTAAATTTTTTAAATAAGATATGGCATCTATTAAAAACGGATAGAGCACTGTGTGACCGCACGAGCTAAGGCATCAGATAAGGAAAAAAAAGTGAAGAGACATACTCCTGAGATATTAGAATCCATGTCCCTCTAGTTTATGACTCTAGCGCACCATCACATAATGTCATAGATAGAGTATTATTTTTCCAGCGTTTATGACATTCTTTTTACGGATAGAGGTATATGAACATTCAACAGTGTTAAATCCAATTGTATTGCGCCTATTTTTCACCCCGTTTTTCTCCCCACTTGTGGATTCTCCCGCTAGCAATAATTAATCAAGTCCGGTGATGTCCCGTGCCTTTCAAATCCAACTAAATTGTACAAACATATAACACCACCAGAAATACACGTTACACACGAGTAACTAAACGTTGAGCCGGTTGCCGCGCGCGCGCTCGATCAGACGATCTTCAGGATGGCGAAACGCCGGTGGTACAGCGCGCCTCAGATGATGGGAACGTTTTATTTCGACTCGACCATGTCGAAATTATTCGACCCGATCACCTATCAACTCATGCTTTCCGGAGGCGAGAAAGGGGCAGGTTTGGGGCTGCGGGGCCGCGCCTGACGCCGACACGATAGCTGCTTCGCCGAGCCTCTCGGCGAGCTGACGCGCGGCGTCCTCCTCCTTGCACGGCACCAGCAGGGGACCCTTGAGAAGGCCTCCCAGTAGCTCGCCTGGGTCGTAGAACACCTCCACGTCCTCCGCCCGCAGCTGCTCATCCACCTACACATGCAATCGATCCACGACCCTTGACTCCTTGAGACGAAAGTTGCAGTTGCGATCTAGTGATCATATTGTTGGTGGTGGTAAGATTTGTACTGGGATATGCACCTTGAGGACAGCGACGCCGTAGAACTCGACCTTGTCGCCGGTGGGGGCGTGGCCCTTGTAGGGGGCCTTCCATGTGGCCCCAGTGCCGGAACTTGAACGTGATCACCGGCGGGCCGGAGTAGACGCGGATCACCTCTCACGCGAACCCGCGAGGGAACGCGGCGCGGAACAGGTCGTGGGAGGATTCGAACGTCTCGGCCGTGGCGTCGTACGCGCCGGCATCCGGCAGGATCGGGCTTGTGAGCAACGCGTTGTAGCTGCCCACGGCCAGCGTCTCCTCCCCGGAGGGCTCACCGACTTGAAGTCCTCGAGCCTGGCCTTGTGCGACAGCTCCATCTCCCACGTCTTGATCGCGTTCTGCACCGTCTCCTCCAGCGACCCCGCCGGCCATTCCTGCGAGCGCGCACCGTCGAACACGATCGAGGCATGCAAATTAGTGTACTCGCTCGTGTGCATCAAACTGATCCAAAGATCGAGAGATCGAACGGACCTGCGTCCTCTCGGCCTCAAAGAGGCTGTTCACGACATCGAAAGTGGGTGGCACACCGTGCCGCCACACCGTGTTGTTCTCGCCGTCGCCGGCCAGGTGAGACCTGTACTTGTCGCCGCCGGAGGAATCCGCAGCGGCCACCTCCATCTCTCACGCAAGCCGGTAAGCTAGTAGTAGCGGCGAGGATGACGGCGTGTCAAATACATCTTGTGGTTTGTCCGGCCTGTCACCCATGGGGCCATGTGCTATATATATGGGTGGAGTGGTGGAAGTAGTTTAGGGCAAGAGAGTTTTTTAATAGCAACATACACTTAGTAGTTGTATACTTGTGTCTCAATTTCTGATGTGGTGGGTATAATTTAGTCACATATCTTGTAATTTCAGAAGGGCAAAATCACATCAAGGATTCCACGCGCTGGTCGCCCTCCCACCAGCCACTCACCTTCGTATAGCACAGGCTCAACTATCTCTACGGAAATCACCTTCCTCACCTCTAACGTACAATGATGTCTTATTGGATAAGATGATGGACGACCCCAGAGTATAATATGCACCTGGCGGCTAAGCATTCAAGATGATAGCCTGTTTAATCAGTCTGTCAGCAAACGTTTTCTATCAAGTACTCGGTTTACTATATGATGCATCTTGTATCTGTCAGAATAGATATGTTTATATGGGACAGCTTCTTTGCGATTGTACGTAGTATAATATGCATGGCGGCTAGCGTCGGCATACGTACGGTGCATAGGTCACAAATGAGAGTGAAGTTTTGGGATATGCATGCCTACAAACAAACCCTTTGAACTTTCGGGACAAATATATTCTCTTGCATTTTTTAGACTGGAAATATGGAAACTAAGAGCATTACCAACAACTACACAAACTAAATTCTATCCTCTAATGAGGATTTAAGGATTAAAAAAATATACTTCCTACAAGAGATAGAACTTGACTCTCTAAAATAAAAAAATAGGCCACCTCCAAACTACCAACAAAACTCGTTCTTCCCTCTTCCTGCGCACGATCTCTCCCCCCTTTGTGTGCGTGACCTCGCTGGTCGAGGCGGATTCAGAGCCAATGCACTCCCTGACTTGTATGGAGCGAGAAGAACACTAGAGGGGCTTCCAATTTTTGGTCAGTTGATTAGGGAAACTGTTGGAGCAAGTGTTTAGCTAAAAGCCCATAATTTTAGGATTAAAAGCCAGTTTGGGCATCTATTGGTGATGCTATAAGATGCATGAAAAATATTCTCAAAATGTTGTAACTTCATTATTTTCATTTATTTGCTACGACAGAAATTCATGCTCAAAGTTAAGCGGGAGCGTCTAAATTTCAGGAGTCTGGAATTTTCAAAAATATTGGTCACTTTTCTCATCCATTTGGTGATAATCTAATTGTTCTCATCACTCCCTTTTACTAATTTATAAGCAAAGTCCCTTCTTTAGATAAAAGGGTTGAACAATAGATTATTGTAACCTACAAAATTTTGCAAAATTACATGAAATAAACTTATACCTCATAAAAATTTACAAAATTACATAAACAATGTTCAAACTTAAATAAAAATAAAGTAAAACCATACATAACAATAAAATTATAGTTAAAATGAACTTGTTGACACCGAAAATCACCAGCAGCGTTGAGAACGAGCCGATGATATGGTTCGATGCACTAAACACGCGAAGGCCTAGGAGATTTGCTTAGCTCCAATGCAGGTCCTAAATTTGAGGTTCGTAGACGTGCCAGTCAATTTGACTCTGCAATTGAAAAGGAGATAGAAACATTAGATCGGTGAGCCAATCGGCTGGAAGCCGATTTGGACTCGTTTCATCGGCCGATAGCCGATATGAACTAAAACACTTATACATCGACTGGAAGCCGATGATGGCATAAATAGGTAAAACAAATGAGTACATCGGCTAGAGAACCGATAACGATGTAAGCAAATCATAAACCAGCCGACTGCCGATAGAACCTATGCATTGGCTAGAAAGCCGATAGTAATGTAGACAATCAGAATAAACTGTAGTCAGCTTAAAAGATAACTTATCGGCTAGGCACTCCGATAAAACATTGCATATACACCCATCGACTTAACAAGGATAAATCTATCATTATCAATCTAGTAGGTTAAACTTAACTGATGCAACACAGATTAATAATGATAAAAGAACCTCAATGAGCCGATAGATCTAATGCAATTGTGATGTAAAATATGGTAACTTATCGGCTATACATTCCGATAAAACTCTTGCGTAAAATCTATCAATCTAGCAGGAATAACTTATCGTTGGCAGTTTAGTAGGTCGGACCTAACCGATGCAGCACAAACTGATGATAAATTACACCCAGTAAGTTGATAAATCTATGCAAGTGTGATGTGATATACCTAATCGGCCTAAGAGATCAAACTTAACTGATGCAGCCGTAGACAGAATAGATATATCGTGGTAAGCCGACTACCATAGACCGACTAGAATATCGGATCTAATTGAGGAAGTCCTAGCCGATACGATAGTTGGGGTAACGAGACTTACCCTCTCGCAGGAGGTCGAACTTAACCGATGCAGCCCGGCTCGAGAAGCAAGAACTCGTTGAAAAGGGTGGCGATGCGCCGAATTTGTATTGATCTTTTTGATGATTCTAACAAGATACCCGGGCATACGTATTTATACCCCGAGTTGATACAGTCCTGATCGGATATGAAACATGAGTTTCCTAACTATAAAAGGAAAATTAACAAGCCCTGATCGGACACGAGATCAGGTTTTCTAAAAAATTATTATCTCTGCCTAATTTACAGATAAGATATTAACTGCCTTCCCGTGGTCTTCACGATCATTTTCCAAACTTGGCTTCCTCTGGATTAATCCCCGCTAATTGACTGTGATTTCTCCCTTAACCGAACCTGATAAAGAACCATACCAAATTTTGGCATTAACATATGCCCCCCAATTTCGGAGTTTTTCATAAGACTTCGAAATTCTCTCGTCTGGGCTTTCGGAGTCCTTTCACACCGAGGCGGCCCAAGGTAGCCCACTTTCCTTAATTGTTTGAAACAGTGCCAACGGCCTCGATTCCCGCCCGGTCATCATACCTCTATAAACCGCTTCGTCTTCGTAGTCTTCTTTCTTTACGCTTTCACATCACTAGAGCCCTCTCGCTTCTTCCGAGACTTCGACGAACTCCGGCGATCCAGGCGAACCACTATAACCTTCTTCCTCAACCATCGGTCTTCGCTCATCTTCTTTTTCCGTAATGGCTTCAGCAATCGCTGTCCCAGAGGTAACCTTCTTGTTTGATCGCTCTCTCTACCTTGTAACTTAGATTGAATCTGCCACAATCTTCATCCGTTCTTCTTTGTGTTCTTGTTTACTGTAGAACCTTAAGAACCAGATTTTGATTCCGGCCGCCGACTATCCAAATTTCTTTTATCATGGCCCCATGGGTAGCGAAGACCCTATAGATTTCATCAACGCCGAAACCCAACGTCTCCCTTTCAAAAACTTTACCATGCTAGCCAGCGATTGGACCAACAGTTTCATGTCATGGCCTAGCAAGCTTCCCGGATGGAGGAACTGGTATATCAGAGTATCGGCCTCAAAGAAAACTCTCTGGGAAGAATCAGATATCGGCCACTGCATCAACCTTTCCCTAGCCGAGATGGAGAGGAACGAACCTCTGCTTGCATCATCTTCATACTTTTGGTCAGACGCCCTCAACGCTTACCTATTTGGACATGACCCGATGACCCCAACTTTGATGGATGTAACCATGCTCACCTGCCTCAACACCACAAGTTACATCAACCCCCTCAACCTCTAATTTAAGCCTACTCATTGGCTTCAGACGAAGAATATCGGCGGTTGGTCCAAGTATATATCAATCCACAACAAGGGAACTGGGCCAGTCGATGATCGGGAACATGTTGCTTTCTTGAACTTGTGGTTAGAACGATTCATTTTTGGTGGTGCAACCCTCGGCCCAACAACCAACATGCAGTGCCTGGCAGAATGCTTGGCCGATCGAAAACAAGTCCCCTTGGGGCAATACCTTCTTGGCGCCACTTATCAACTGCTGCATCAGGTGGCAGTCAAGCTATCGGCCGGCCAGCCAGTCGGCCATATTGGGGGTCCTTGGTGGTTTGTGCAATTATGGCTCAACGTCTACACCTCCAAGGCCATTTCTGGGACTTCCTTCCTCAATCTATCTTTCCCAGCCGATCATCTAGAAGACCAGGAACCCATCTGTCGGAGGACGAAGCCTCGACGGCGGGAAGTCGGGAGACCCCCCTTTTGAGATTCGGCCAGGGGAGTAGTTCTCAAGCGGAGCCGGCTTCAGGAGTAGCAGAAAGATAGGCGAAGAAGACGTAGAAAAGACTGCGGGGTTCAGACCGTCCATAGCGGGCCCGGACCGTCCAAACCGCGGTGAAGCAGAGGACGGAGGCTAAAGGGTTCGGACCGTCCAAACCGGGTCCGGACCGTCCGAACAGAGGAGATCCCGCGGGGAAGACGATGAACAGCACACACGAGGGAGACGCGAGGATTTATACAGGTTCGGGCCGCCGGAGCGTAATACCCTACTCCTGTGTGTGTTTTTGGCTATGAAGCGGATGAATGTGACTTGGTGTTTACAAGGTGAGCTCAGGCAGCTTGCCGGCGCTGAGGAAGAAGAACAGTAGGTCTGAGAGTGAGTTAGAGTCGGAGAGCCCGGGGTTAAGTCAGAGTCCGAGCCCCGGGTCCCTAATGCTTTCGCCTCCCCCCTCGGTTCGGTGGCTTGGATCCTCCTTTATAGATTAGGGGAGTCCACAGTGCCAGAATACGGAGAGAGCTTTTCCGGTGAGCTCTCCTGTGCACACGTCTGCCTACGACGCCCATGCCGGAGCTGTTGCTGCTATGGGCGGCTGGGGCACGCGCATGCCCGCAGCCGCCTGTTGCGCCACGCCTGGAGGAGCCCCTGTCGGGTGCTGCGGGCGGCTGGTCTGGTCGCTTTGCCGCTCGGCTGTGGGCGGCTGGAGCACAGAGACGTGACAGCGGCTGTCTCCTGGAGATGCTGTCGGGAGACAGGCGGGAGGCGCCGTTAATGCGAATATTTGGGGAGCTGATTCAGACCCTGCCGGGGGCCGACATGTGGGCCCCGGGCAGGCAATGAGACAATAGCGCCCGGAGGCAAGGCGCGGGCCCGAGGCCAACGAGGCCCCGGGGCCGAGCCGACACAGACGCGACGCCCCGGGCGCGTGCCCGGGGCCGATGGAGAGGGTGCCCCGGGGACGAGCCCAGGGCCGTTGGCTACGGCGCCCCGGGGACGAGCCCGGGGCCGATGGCGATAGCGCCCCGGGGACGGGCCCGGGGCCGTTGGCTACGGCGCCCCGGGGACGAGCCCGGGGCAGATGGCGATGACGCCCCGGGGACGAGCCCGGGAGCAATGGGAAGATGACGCCCCGGGGAACTGACGTGGCTATGGATCCACGCGTCCCCGCAGGCTGTGGGACCCCCAGTCCTATTTCACCGACACCATCTACCGCCGATGTATCTCCGTGGGCGAAGCTGCATTGGCCCTCCCTGGCTGCAAAATGACGCCCGTCGGACAAAAATCCCGAACCCCCAAAAAAAAATCTTTCGCCGAGAGCGTGCACGGGTCTTCCCTGCTGTCGCCCGACCGCCTCGGCCTCCTCGCCGTCAACCTGCCGCCCAAGTCCCCATCAAACCACGCTCCCCACACCGCTGCATCACTCCTCGTGCCACCACCATTGCCGCCGCGCCATGCTCGATCCATCGCCTCTCCCTTGTCGCCAAGCAGCCACGCTCACCTATAAAACCCGGCCGTCTCTCCTCCGCACTTCCCCGCCACGGCGGCGCCTCCCGGTCTCGTTGCACCGCCGCCCTTATCCGAGCTTGAGCTCTGTGAACCGTCGCCGCCGCCACGATTTTTCTTCCTCTCCTTCTCTCCGGTGAGCCCCTCCTTCTCATTTCTTCAAATTCGCATCACAATGCATCCCCCCGAACCATCCCGAGCCCCGTTGCCGCGGACATGGTTGCCACCGGCGAACACCTCCCTTCTCTCTCACTGCCGCTCTCTGTTCCTCACTGCTAGCTGCCGTCACATGCTCCTCTGCCAATCCGAGCCGCTCATCGATCTCCCCACCTCCTCCTTCGTCCGCCGCCGTAGGCTGCTCGCCAAGAGTCACTGGGAATCGGCCAGCTGCCCTCGGCCACCGTCTACCGTCGATTAACCCCGGCCGACCTCTCCCTCCATGTAACGCCCTGATTTTTTGGGACATTAAAAACTATTTTAATAAACCCTAATTTCAAAAATTCGATGTTCTGGTGTGTACCAAAGGATTAAAGTGCCAAGATCTCAAATAATCCTCTCCTTGGAACCCCAAAATTCCCCAATCAAAGTTTCGATCCAAAATTTAAAAATCTCAAATTCGAATTTTGTAATTCAAATTTCCCTCAGAAGCTCTCCATCAAAAATTCAAATTCATTCAAAAATCAAAACCCCTTGTTCAAATATCCCTTGGAAATATCCCTCTTAAATCTCTGGTTCAAGAAAATTCCAAAGAAATAAAATAAAATTTTGAATTCAAAATTCCCTTGAAAATTTTCCTCCCTTTTGCCTTCCTATCCTCCCTCCAAAAATTCAAATCCATTTCAAGAAACCCCAAAAAAGTTCTGACCTTGGAGCCTTGATAAAAATCCTGGGATTTTCTTGAGCCCAAATATCAAATTTAAAATCAAAATCATTTAGAAATCCTCCAAAAACCCTTCCAAACAAAATCTCTGAAAAATAACAGATGATACTGTTCATTTGGGCCACCTCTCCTCTCTCCCTCGGCCCAGCTAGCCGCTCGGCCGAACCCCTCGGCCTCTCCCGCACCCCGACCGCAAGGGCCCACACATCAGCCGTGTGACGCGCGCACGAGCCCGCCGCTCAGGCCCACCCATCAGCCCCTCCAGCGGACGATGTGTCCCCGACACACGGACCCCGCCTGCCAGCTGGGCCTACTAGTCAGTACCGTCATCTTCCTCCTCCGTTTCTCTCCCGTACGCACAGCACGTGTTCGACAAAAATCCCGAACCCAAAAAAATCTTCCGCCGCGAGCATGCACGACTCTTCCTCGACCGGCACCGTCCGACTGCCTCGGCCTCCTCGCCGTCAACCCACCGCCCAAGCCCCGCCAAACCTCGCTCCCCACGCCGCCGCATCGCTCCTCGCGTCACCGCCATTGCCGCCGTCCCGAGCATCATGCACCGCCTCTCTTCCGTGTCCTCTAGCACCGCCGGCCCCTTTAAATCCGCAACCTTCTTCTCCTTCGCCCGCATCCCAGACGCGCCCCGGTCGCGTCACGCCGTCGCCCCGACCGGGCTCGAGCTCCCCCATCGGCACAATTTCTCCCTCGGGTAAGCTCCCCCTCCTCCCTTTCCTTTCCCCTAACCTTGTTTCCATAGCTCTCGACCTTCCCCTCCCCAGTGCACTGCCACTGGCAACCTCATTCCTTCCCTATCGCCGCCGGTGACTGCGTTCCGCCGCCGACCGCCATTCCCTCCCATCGCCGCTCTCTGGTGGTCGCCACCGGCCGCCATCGCGCGTCATCCTCCTGATCCGAGCCAGCCATCTCGCTCCCCGTGGTCTCCACTCTCTGCCAAAGTGATTCGCCGCCACCGGCTTGCCGCCGCTCACTGGCACCATTGGGGGCAACGAGCGCCGTCGATCCCCCCACTGGCCCCTCTCTCTCGCTCTCCTGTTCTCCCTCTGTCAAGCGGGCCCACCCAAGTCACAACCACCCCCATGTTGCCCCTCCCTACCTCCTCTCTGACATGCGGCCCCCACACCCATAACCCCCTCAGGCCACCGACAAGTGGGCACAACAGCTTAACACCCTCCCCATCTCACCTACAAGTGGGCCCATCCTTTTACTCCCCATATATGGATGACACGTGGTCCCTGCCCTCTTTCTCTCTCTGTCATGTAGGCCAGCCCTACACCTCAGTTCCTCTCTCTCTGACCTTGGGCCCCACCTTCTTTTTCCAATTCAAATAAATTCTTTTTATTTCCAGAAAAATCACTTAAACTTTAAAAATTCATATCTTTTCAACCGTAACTCCGATTGACCCCGTTCAAGTCTCAAAATTTTTCTAAAATTCAGATTTACCTCATGGCACTATTAGTTATTAGTAATAGTATTTTATTTCTAGGGTTTTTGCGTGTTTTTATATTGTTACGCGTAGTCGACGACGACAGAAATTCTTTCGGACGCAGATTTTCGGAGACCTTAAAGTCGAAGGCAGAGGCAAGTCACTCTTCGAACATATTACTCTTAGTTTATAAAATATTATTGTTTGCCAAACTAGATTTTAGTGCGCACGTTAAATTAAATCAGCCTCGATTCACGTGACGAACTGATGGACCTATCTAGTAGTTGCAATATCCTGTAGGCTTGAAAAATCTCATTCCTTGTCACTCCACCTCAGTGTTATCTTGGCATCCGTGCTCTCTGAGTATGGGTATCGACGGTTTGACCTAAATCACATGTGTTGTCGAAATGGGAAAACCTGGGTTTATAAAACCTTTTCAATCTAACACACGGTGTCAGTATGTTTGCAAAAGGAGAAATGGTTTGCGAAAACCCGCGATGCAAAGTGATCGCCTAGGTGGAGATGCTTTGTATTCGCATATAAGGACCAATTCCTTGGGGAATTGCACTAATCGTAATACAGTGCGACCACATGGGTGGAATGGCTTAGTTGCCTTTGGACGTGGAGTTGCTGGGTGGCAATATGAGATGCACCCACGGGATCCTGAGTACGAGGAGTCTGGGACTCGCCCGATACTTGGTCTGGGGCCCGTCCAGTTGGCATCGAGCAAATCCTAGAGACATTTAGGAAAGGCCTTGTCACGAACCTCCCCCACTTGTCTAGTGAGGGAGTAAGCTCGCGTCGTGTAGGGAAAGCATACACTTCTACAGAGTATTAAACTGTTCGAACAGCCGTGCCCACGGTTATGGGCGATGTGAAATGATTCCTCTAGCGTAACTTTGTTTTTATTAAAAGTTGCGAAGTAAGTTTGTTGTTGGAAACCATTACCAGAATCGGGCAGGTCGGCTGATGGATGACCATTACGTGGTCTGAAACGGTCCTATGTGAATCGGGATGTCAAATAGCATCATAGATTAGGCTCCCCAAGTGGAAACACAATGCTAAAGATATGGTGGCTCATGGAGCAGAAGTTGAGATAATAAGATGGATGATGTTCTAGGAAGGACGAAAGTGAAAGGAAAATAATAGAGGAAATATGAGATAAGGTTTTGTTCTGAGGAGTATGAAAGTGAAAATAAACTAATAGATGATATACACTGAACCGCTGTCGTAGTCCGAAGGGCGATAGAGTGAACTAGAAACTTTACTTAATTAAAATCTATTCATCCGCTTGAGTTGTTGCAAAGCAATTCGCGGACAGTACTGAGGCAAGAGCCTCTTTCTAGCTACAGCTGGATTAACCCACACCTAGAGTTTTGGAAAAAAGTTGTAAAATAAAATATTTACGAAATAAACCCCAGCCTTCCTTGATGGCCTACATAACTCACTTTTCCCGTGACTTGCTGAGTACGTATGTACTCAATCCATTATCTTTTTCCCTCCTTCAGGAAGAGTGAAGTCAAAGTGAAGATTATGGTTTTTTTTTCCTAATCCTAAGCCGTTGCCTGTGGATTGAGTTCTCGCTACGCTGTCGATCCGCTGCTACTGTTCTGTTTGAAGGTTGCTGCCCAGGGCTTGCCCAAAGTTGCAACTTATAAAGGTATAATATATAAATATTTTATTTAGATGCTATGTTACATCTCGGTTGACCGCAATACCAACAAGGTTTCCTAGGACTAGTACCAGGAACACGGTACCGTGGAAGTTGGTTTACGCTAATCTCCTACGACGCTCCCTCTCTGGTGTTATTGTAAGTGGTGCCAGAACGGGGGTGTTACACTCCATTTCTCTCTCTGCAAGCGGGCCTGCCTTGTCATCGACCTCCCTCTCTCTCGGTTTCCTTTTTCTCTCGACATGCGGCCCCCACACCCCCATAATCCCTCTCTATCACTGACTAGTGGGCCCTCCCGGATGAGAAAAATTAATCCTCCCTTATTTAAAAATTATTTTCACTTACATGTGGACCCGACCCTTAATCTCTCTCCCGAATCTATGACATGTGGACCCCCTTGTCATCCCCTCTCTCTCTCATTTCCATTGACATGTGGTACCCTCTCTCTGTGTCACTCACATGAGGGCCCTACACCTCAGCTCCTCTCTCTCTCTCTCTCTCTCTGACCATAGGCCCCACTTGTCAGCCAAGGAATATTCCCTTGGCATATTCCTTTTCCAACATAATTAATCCTTTTTAATTCTAGAAAATCCTTTTAAACTTTGAAAATCTATATCTTTTTATCCGTAACTCTAATTGGCCCCGTTCAAGTCTCAATTTTTTTTAAAATTGAGATCTATCTCATGGCACTATTAGTTATTAATAATAATATTTTATTTCTAGGGTTTTTGTGTATTTTTCTCTCGTTACGCGTAGTAGACGACCACAGAATTTCTTTCGGACTCGGATTTTCAAGGATTTTGAAGATGAGGGCAAAGGCAAGCCACTCTTTGATCATACTGCTCCCAGTTTACAAAAATATTTTATTTCTAAATTTTCATGGTTAAGCATGCACAATAACTGAATCGGCCTTGGTTCGCGTGACAAACCGGACCCACCTAGTAGTTGCAATATCTTGTAGGTTTGAAAAATCCTATTCCTTGTCACTCCACCTCTGTATTATCTTGGCATCCATGCTCTATGAGCATGAGTATCGACGGTTCTACTCAAATCACATGTGTTGTCGACATGGAAAAACCTAAGTTTATAAAACCTTTTCGACCCAACAAGCGGTGTCAGTATGTTTGCAAAAAAAGAAACGGTTGCGAAAACCTCGCGATGCAAAGTGATCGCCTAGGTGGAGATGCTTTGTATTTGCATATAAGGACCGATTCCTCGGGAAATTGCACTGATCATAGCACAGTACAACCACATGGATGGAATGGGACACCCCTGGCCAACTAATTAGTAGACCCAGTGTTGGCTTGGTTGTCTTTGGACGTGGAGTCGCCGGGGTGGTCATATGAGATGCACCTGTGGGATCCTGAGTACGAGGAGTCTGGGACTTGCCCGGTACTTGGTCTGGGACCCATTCAGTTGGCATCAAGCAATCCTAGAGACATTTCGGAAAGGCTTTATCGCGAACTTTCCCTGCTTGGCCAATAAGAGAGTAAGCTTGCGTCGTGTGGGGAAAGCGTATACCTCTGCAGAGTCTTGAACTGTTTGAACAGTCATGCCCATGGTCATGGGCGATGTGAAGTGATTCCTCTAGTATAGATTTGTTTGCAAATGTTTGTGAAAATGGTTTGTGGAATTAGGAACCGTTACCAGAATCGGCCAGGATGGTTGATGGATGACTATTACGTGGTCTAAAATGGTCCCGTGTGGATCGGGATGTCGAGTGGCATCATAGATTAGGTTTTTCGAGTGGAAGCAGCATGTTGGCGATATGCTGACTCTGGGAGTTGAAGTTGAGATGATAAGATGGACGATGTCTATGAAAGGAAAATAATAGAGAAAAAAATGAAATAAAGGTTTGGTCCTAAAGAAGACGAAAGTGAAAATAAGTTAATAGATAAGATCATCTGAACCGCTGTTGTGGACCGACAGGTGGTAGACTGGACTAAAAACTTTAATCAATTAAAATCTGTTCGTCCGCTTGAGTTGTTACAAAGCAATTTGCGGACAGGATCGAGACAAGAGCCTCTTTCCAGCTACACCTAGATCAACCCACACCTAAAGTTTTGGAAAATGTTTTAAAATAAAATGATTGTGAAATAAACCCCAGCCTTCCTTAGTGGCATACATAACTCACTTTTTCCGTGACTTGCTGAGTACGTATGTGCTCAATCCATTATTTTTTCCCTCCTTCAAAAAGATTAAACTTGAAGTGAAAATTAGGATTTCTTTCCTAATCCCAAACCGTTGTTTATGGATTGAGTTCTCGCTGCGCTGTCGTTCCGTTGTTGTTGTTTTGTTTGAAAGTTGCTACTTAGAGCTTGTCGGAAGCTACAACTTATAAAGATATAATATATATATTGTTATTTAATTAATTGTTATGGTACAGCTTCGTTGACCGTGGGTACCAGCAAGGTTTTTTAGACTGGTATCGGCAACGCAATTCCGTAGAAGTTGGTTCACGCTAATCTCCTGCGATGCTTATCTCTGGTGTCACTATAGGTGGTGCCAGGATGGGGATGTTACACAAATAAGACTATCAAAATTTGGTTTGGCTTATTTTAGCCTTAAACCAAACATAACTTCACCTTACCTAATATTGGTAATGACAAAATTTGACATAGGCATATTTTAGCAATGTCAATTTTAACCTCAGACCAAACCAGCCCTAATTGCTCGTACGCTCGTAGCTCATTCGACGCACCAGTTTGATTCGCGTAACAGTTGCCTTCTTCATTTGTTCGGCTAGTGGAGTAGTATTGTGTACTGGATTGAGTATCGAACGCAAGAGCGTCGGTGACGGTGCCGACGATTTCCGTTGTTCCAAGACGATGGCTCCGCTGCACTGGTTGGCAGTTTGCACGTCGAGAACAAGCAGAATGGTCCTGTACACCTACACATGGGAGGCGTGAGCTGAGGCTTCAGATAAGATCACGATTCACAATGATGAGAACCAAACATGAATGGGAACAAAGTTACGTGCCACTCAACCAGTGAGTGTTTACACAAAGATGACAAGAGTGAGGCACATCTTCATGTCTGCCTTCCTTCCATTCACTGTACAAAGTGGGAAAGTGCAGTTTAACTTGACATGGTCATTAAACTTTGCAACAATTAAACAATATATGGCAACTAGAGAGCTATGGACGGCTATACGAGAGTACTTTGAACTATGAATATAATAGTACCGTGATTGTACCAGTAAACCTATATATTATCAATTAATTAACTGCTAGTTGAAAATCACACGATTTCAAAATCCCAGAAGGAATTGAACTCTAGAAAAACTCCGAGCATTCTACTATGCATAGAATAGACCCCATCTCACTGACATATAGAGTAGCAAATCAAATACCGCTCTGAAGCAACAAATCCTCAATAATTTTCCCTTTTGCCTTTACGATTTGAGATAGCAGTGTTGCTGTCATGTGCAAACGAGAAGATAAAGAGCCGGTTTAGTTTGAGATCAAAATTAGACTTACCAAAATATGGTCATCTAATAGTGTTATTCAAACATTTGGTTTCATGCCAAATTTTGACAATGCCTTTGGCTAAAATTTAGCCAAATAAGACTATCAAATTTTGGTTTGACTCATTTTGGCCTCAAACTAAACATAACTTTATCTTACCTAATATTGTTAATGACAAATTTTGGTGATTTTGACCTCAAACTAAACCAGCCCCAATTCTTGCTCAATTGGTGACAGTTTGTCCAAGCTCATCGAGAGTCTAAAGTACTAAAAAGAACAAAAAAGAAAAGAAAAATGAACATACAACCTTAACTAAATGACAAATTACAAATCACTATGATATGTTGTAAAGCATTGAAAGTAAAAGTAGAGAATGTAAAACATGAGATGACTACAATATTTCCTCCTTGTACAGACTACAGGCCGGCACAACAGAATAACTCTTTACAATTAACAAGCATGGCGAAATAGGTAGAGCTCAGCTCGCCAACTAGACTACACTTACCAGAAAATTTTGGAAACTACACGCGTCAATAAGAGCAATGCAAAACACCCACCATTTTGTGGCCAGCTGAGTAGGCACAGTAGCTGATCAGTTGTACTGTCCATCTTGCTTTTCTCTGATTGCAGGTATAACGGCGACATGCACTGTACTACAACAGCAAATAGAAGTTGAGTGCTCAGCATACCATCCATCAGAAAATCCTTCATGCGATAGCTAAATAATCATTGGATATATGGAAATCGAGCTTCCAAGACTAAAGTGTTCTCCACAGAACACAAGGCAACAAAATTATTATCCGTTGAACCAATAGATATACGCTGTTCTCTGAAAAACAAATCTGTATTCGTACTGATGTAAAAGAAAAACTCAATTCCAGTTAGGACAGCAACTCAGCTTGACACTACAAAACTATAAAAAATAGCCAAAACATACAGCATATATGGGACATCGAGAAAAAAATATATATATTAGGCACATGATTCAGTAGGTCAGAGCACAGGGCAGTTCTCTGGACAGGCCATACTAGTACGTGGTTCTTTATTCTATGCTGTGGAATCTTACTTGGAGGAATCTTTAATTCAAAGTTAACAAAGTCTCTTATTTTTGTATTTTAAAATGTTGCTTCATTTCTTCTTTAAAAATGTCAAGTAATATACAGTTGAATTCTAGGAATCATATCTCAGCTTGCAAATGCAAGGTACAAACAATTTAATAAACCAACAGTCTAACTAAAGGTTTGAGGTCTTTGCCAGTGTACACTATGTACAAAATACCTCAATTATATAGGGTAACATATGGAAACGATGCATGTTTTACAAGGTTGTATCCTTTTCTTTTGAATGGATTTTTTTCGCCTGGTCGGCGGGAGCCGATCAAAGTTTATTAAGATTAGGAAAAAAGTTACATAGTACAACAACACGCCGCAGAAACCGACGGCTGCCTGCCTAGCAGTTACAATGCAACTACCGCAGTCTACGAAACACAAAACAGAAAAGCTGCTAGGCTGCCAACCTTGTGCTGCTAGAGGCGATTGGGCAAAGGATCCCGGCCGCCCTCCACATTTCCCATTCTTCCAGAATGGCATGGCACAAGTGCTCCGGTGACATGGTTTTTCCATTGAAGACATGCACATTCCATTCCTTCCAGATGAGCCAAGACACCAAAATTACACCCGCGTCGAAAGTCTTCCTGTCATGCTTGGCGATGGTCTTTCGGGCCGTGCACCACCAGGACGACAGATCGGGAGAAGGCGTCGAGCAGACTAGACCCAGAAGGTTGCGCACCCGCGTCCACACACGCTGGGTGAAAGGGCAGCCTTGGAAGATGTGAGTGCAGGTCTCGCCTTCCTAGGCGCAGAGGTGGCAACAAGAAGCAAGATGCCAGCCCCGACATTGCAAATTGTCGGTTGTCAGACAGGCCAAGCGCATGGCGAGGAACATAAAGAACTTACACCTAGCCGGGGCCCTGGATTTCCAGATGACCTTGCCGATCGGACATCTTGTTTTGCCGGCACAAAGCAGCGAGTAGGCCGTTCTAAAGAGCATCTCCAGCAATAGCCCCTATTTTAGAGCCCCCAAAGGTGAAATGGGGGCTGCCCCCATTTCCTTTGGACCCTAAAAATGCTCTAAACTCCAGTAACAGCCTCTAATTTTATTTTTTATTGTATTTCCGCATAAACTATATGTATATGTCTAGTTTGATACTATAATAATTGAAACATAAATGTTTATAAAGCATATAATTCATCCATATACAATTGAATAACTAGCGATACTTATATATATATATATATAAAAGAAGTGTAGCAGTAGCAAATAATTGCAACAGCTGTGGGCGTCGGGGGCCGGCGACAAGCTCATCGGGGGCCAGCGGGCGAGTGCGCCGGGCCGCCGCCTGGCCAACCGAGCGGGCCTGCGGCCAAGCGCGTCGGGGGCTGGGGGCGAGCACGTCGGGCCGCCACCTAGCCGGGCGAGCGTGGCGGGGATTGAGCACATCGGGGGCCGGCGGGCGACCGCATCGGGCCGCCGCCTAGCCGGCTGAGCGCGCCTGCGACAGAGCACATCGGGGACCAGCGACAGCCGAGCGCGCCACCTGGTCGAGCGAGTCGGGGGCCGGCAGGCCGCCGCGGCGGGCCGCCGGCGACCGCCTGGGGGCACATGGGGCCACCGCCTAGGGGCAATCCTCCTGGTGCCATGGCCGGTTGAGCGTAGAGAGAGCGGCGGCAGGGGGCAAGCGCGGCGGGAGGCGACGGCCGGGGCGACGGCTGCGGGCGAGCGCGGCGGGGGCGGCGGCGAGCGTGGCGGGAGGCGGCGGCCGGCTGACGCCGCGCCTGGCCGAGGGCGGCGGGGGGCGAGAGGACGGCAGCGGCGGTGGCCAATCGAGGTGCGATGATTTTTTCTCTTCGATCTTCCTCTGTCTTCCCAGACGGCGCTCTCTTTCAGTGGGTGGGGAATTGTCGTAGGCGCCAAAATAACGTCGATGGGGGCTGTGCTATAGAGCCCCCAGGACTGGGGGCTTGGAGGAAAGATTTGAGGGCCTCCTCATTTTGGGGGCCGTAGTAAGGTCCCTGCTGGATCTAGTTTTTTTGTCCCACCACCCAAAAACTGTTTGAGGGCTGTGTTTAGCGTCCCTGCTGGAGATGCTCTAACCAAGAACTCACCGTTCGTCGCCATTCGCCAGACGACCAAATCCCTGGCTGCCGGGTCCAGAGGGATTCCTGCTACCGCCTTGTAATCCTAACAAAAAACATATTTTTCATAAAAATTTAAATTTGAAAGTTTGGTTCTTAGTTGAATTTTTTAAATTTTCATTAGAATATATCAAGGGGATCTCTATCCATTTTTTTTATCCATTCCAACCATCCACCCCGTTGTCCATGGTATAAAAAGAATACATATACATACATACATACATATATATACTTTTACAGCCCAAAGGTTTGAATTCAATTCCAAGCAAAAATCCTATTCATTTTGGGCCGCTTTTTCCCTCAGCCCGCGGCCCAGTCTCCCTCCTCCCCCCGAGCTGGCCGTGCCCGCCTGCCAACTACTCAGCGAAATGCTAAGCCGGGTGCGACCCAGCCAAGCTCTGCCCCCGCCGCCGCGCGTTACCCAAACCCCCGTCCCTCCCACATGACCCAATGGGGACAAACCCCTGACCTGCCACAACTACATCGCCGGCCAACCACCCGCGCCGCTCGGCTTTGCCGCCCCCATGCCCTACCACGCCGTGCGGCTTTGCTATACCCGCGACAGGGACAACAGCCGCAAATCCCGCCGGCCGCTACCACCGTCCGTGCCACGCCTGCCAGGGCTCGCCGCAGCTTGGGCCACGCACACCTCGCCGTCGCCTGGTCCGCGCACGCCGTGCGTGCCTCTGCCACCGCCTGGTCCGTGCATGCCTCTGCTGCCCATGTCCTGCCCCGCCGTCCACGCGCCGTGAATCCCGCCGACGCCCCTTGCCGTGCCAGCTTTTTCCGCTGCCCACCGCCACACCCGACGGACCACTGGGCCGACGGAGGAGCCGACTCCGCCGCCCCATGGACCTCCGGTTAAAACTCCGTCCCCGCCTTGGCTATAAATCCGCGAGGCCCCACTGATTCTCCCCCATCAGCCACCTCCGTCCAGCCGTCCCCTCACCTCTGCTATTGTAATGTTAGTTAAGTACTTTGATCCGCTATTGTTCTGTGTGTACCAGCTTGTGTATCCTGGTACTAGTACTAGTATCACAAGTGCAGATGTAGTGCTCCGAGCTGACTCGTCCTATCTATCCGGGACAGTGTGGTTCGGGCATTACAAGGTGGTATCAGAGCATAGGTTTGGCCCTAGGAACGAAACCCCTCTCTCCTAAGAATGACCATAAGGACTATATGTTGAATTATGAAAAGTATTTGCAAAACGATATTCTACTTCTTCACCCTCTGTTACCAAAGGGCTTGTCTACCCTTTCCCCTTTTCAAAAATAAAGAAGGAATAGCCACATATCCCTCTCCTTTTTCCAGGCTAGGAATACCCTCTTGAAGCTCGACGAAATTAGTGCGTGTGTGGGTTATGTATTGATAGCCTGCCTCTTACCGATGTGCGTCCAGTCAGGTTTAGTAGCCCTGTGACTTGGCCACATCCCTTGCCTTATATTTCTGATTTGTGAAAATGATTTTTTCTTGTGTCTTGCCTTACCCCATTGCTTCTATGAACCGATGGCCGGACGCCCTCGACGCAATGCCCGCATACCAGCCCGCTATGGAGGTGATAGTCACGCTCAAGCTCCCAACAATACAGTCCTACCAGCTGAAGATTAGGAAGTTGAGTAGGCCGATGACCAAGTATCAGGCAATGGTCAGTCCGCTGCCCAGGGCACCAACACCGTTGGAACCGCTACCCAAGGAGGATTACCTCCACCCCCACCACTTCGAACAGATCCTCAGCACCTTATGGCCATCCAGACTCAGATTCTACAAGGCATAGCCCAGAACCTAGTAGCTTTACAGGCCCAATGCAACCAAGCTCCACATCCCAATGGCCGGTCCAAGCTCACCGAATTCCTTAGATCCTGTCCGCCAGAGTTCTCACAAACCGCCGAGCCTGTCGAGACCGATGACTGGCTTAAGGATGTAGAAAGAAAGCTAAACCTAGTCTAATGCACTCCCGTTGAGAAAGCCTTGTTTGCGGCTCATCAGCTTAGAGGCCCAGCTGCCAATTGGTGGGAAAACTACTGTGCTGCCCATGCTGATGCCACCACCATTATTTGGGCAGAATTTGCAGAAGTCTTTAGAGCTGCTTATGTCCCAGAGAGTGTCATTGACATTAAGAGGGAGGAATTCAATAACCTCAAGTAGGGACACTCCAGTATCAATGAGTACTTGAGTAGGTTCAATCATTTGGCTCGTTATGCCACAGAGGAAGTCAACACTGACAAAAAGAAGATAAGAAAGTTTCTAAAAGGAATGAATGTGGCAATAAGGATACAACTTATTCCTCATGAATTCCCTACTTTCCAGCACATGATCAACCGGGCTTTAATGGTGGAAGATACCAAGAAGGAAGTTGAAGTCTTCCGCAAGCGCAAGATCGCACAGTTTGGATTCCAGTCTCATGGTGCTCCACGCCCTAGGACCTATCCACCTACCTAGTACTGCCAGTCAGCTCCACAACAGGCTCAGATCCATGTTCCTCGCCCTCATGCCCCACGCCTAACTCCACCAACCCAACCTAAGGCTTATAGTGGAAACACTGGATCAAGCAACCCCACATCATTCAACACCCAGCTAAAGAACCTAGCTGACGTGGTGTGCTACCGCTATGGGAACTTGGGACACTATGCCAGAGAATGCCCTCAGAAGCAAGTTGTAGTAACCCCAGTACACTCCAATGTCAGTACTACCAGAGCACCAGCACCAATTCCAGCTAGAACGGCCACCCAGGCTAGTGGACAAGCCTCTCATGCCACCCCAACCATTGGACGAGGCCGTGTCAACCACATTCAGATAGAGACAGCTTAGGAGGCTCCAAATGTTGTGATGGGTACGTTCCTTGTCAATTCCATACCTGCAGTTGTTCTTTTTGATTCCGGAGCTTCGCATTCCTTTATTTCTCGAGCTTTTGTGGATAAATATGGTTGGGATATCCAGGGCCTAAGGGTACCGATGATCATACACTCCCCTGGCAGGGAGATCAAGGCAGATCTATCGTGCCCGAAGGTTAACCTGGTAATAGAAGGGTTTAGTTTTATAGCCAGCCCCATTATCCTAGAGTCGCAAGGGTTAGACCTGATTCTAGGAATGGATTGGTTAGCTAGGCACAAAGGACAGATAGACTGTGCCACAAGGACCATAACCCTACAAGGATCAACTGGAAAGGAAGTAAAGTTCACCCCTTCTGAAAGCCTTATAAACAAACCAACCTTGAATAGCGTCCAAGCCATTTCTTTGGAGGAAGTGCCAGTGGTCAATGAATATCCGGATATCTTCCTAGAGGAGTTACCCGGAATGCCACCTAATCAAGAGGTTGAGTTTTCCATTGAGCTCATACCCGGCACTGCCCCAATATCCAACAGACCTTATCGGATGGCTGCCAAGGAGTTAGCTGAAGTTAAGAAGTAGATAGAAGAGTTGGAAGCTTTTGGTTATGTGCGACCTAGTCCTCCACCATGGGGAGCCCCAATGCTCCTAGTTGAGAAGAAGGATAAGACCAAGAGAATGTGTGTGGATTACAGAACATTGAATGAGGTGACGATCAAGAACAAGTATCCCTTACCTAGGATTGAAGATCTATTCGATCGGCTGCAAGGAGCCAAAATATTTTCCAAGATTGACCTGAGGTCAGGATACCATCAACTGAAGATTAGGCTAGAGGATATACCTAAAACAGCCTTCTCAACCCAATACGGCTTGTACGAGTATACTGTGATGTCTTTTGGACTCACTAATGCACCAGCCTTCTTTATGAGCCTCATGAACAAAGTGTTCATGGAATACCTCGACAAGTTTGTCATTGTATTCACAGATGACATCCTTATCTACTCTAGAGACGAACAAGAACACGCAAAACACTTGAGATTGGTTTTAGGAAAGCTAAGGGAACATCAGTTGTATGCCAAATACTCCAAGTGTGAGTTTTGGTTGGATAAGGTTGCTTTCCTAGGACACGTTATTTCTGCCACTGGTGTAGAAGTGGATCCAAGGAAAGTGAAGGAAGTGCTTGACTGGAAAGCTCCAACTACGGTTACGGAGATCAAAAGTTTCCTCGGCTTGGCTAGATATTATAGAAGGTTCATCGAAGGATTCTCAAAGATAGCCAAGTCAATGACGGAATTGTTAAAGAAGGAAAAGAAGTTTGAATGGATAGAAGCTTGTGAGAGGAGTTTTCAGGAACTGAAGAAAAGGTTGACCACCTCACCTGTGTTGACGCTCCCAGATATAAGAAAAGATTTTGAGGTATTCTGCGACGCATCCCGACAAGGTTTAGGATTCGTGCTTATGCAAGAAGGACGAGTTGTTGCTTATGCCTCGAGGCAATTAAGGCCTCATGAGATGAATTACCCCACCCATGATCTGGAATTAGCAGCAGTAGTGCATGCCCTCAAGATATGGCGACACTACTTGGTTGAAAATAGGTGTGAAGTTTATACCGACCACAAAAGTCTGAAGTATATCTTTACTCAGACCAAGCTCAACCTGCGGCAAAGAAGATGGCTAGAATTGATAAAAGATTATGACTTACGTATACATTATCATCCTGAAAAGGTAAACATTGTTGCCGACGCCCTAAGTCGGAAGGCTCATTGTAATGCCATCGTAAACTTGCCCCACCAACTAGAATTATGCAAGGGGTTGGAAAAGTTAGGCATAAACATGGTTAAGCCAAGAACCCTAGCATCATTGGTGGTTCAACCAACCTTGGAGGATCAAATCTTTGAAGCCCAGAAGGATGATGAAGAAATCAAAATTATTAAGAAGAATATGGAGAAAGATAAGGCCACAAGTTATTCCGTGGATGAAAAGGGCATCGTCTGGTTTGGAAGGCGTATCTGTGTGCCCAACAAGAAGGAGATAAGGGATCTAATACTTAGAGAAGCCCATGAATCTGCCTACTCCATCCATCCCAGAAGCATCAAGATGTACCAGGATATTAAGAGTCATTATTGGAGGTCAAGAATGAAGAGAGACATTGCTGAATATATTGCTGTCTGCGATATATGCCAAAGAGTCAAGGCAGAACATGGCAGAACATCAGAAGCCTACCAGATTACTCCAACCCCTGAAGATCCCGGAACGGAAATAGGAAGAAATTGGAATGGACTTTATAACTGGTCTACCAAGAACCCCCGCAGGCTATGACTCTATTTGGGTAATAGTGGATCGTCTGACCAAAGTGGCCCACTTTATCCCTGTCAAGACCACCTATTTAGGTAAGAAGTTGGCAGAGCTGTACATGACTAAGATAGTCTGTCGTCATGGTGCCTCTAAGAAGATCGTGTCCGATCGAGGTACCCGGTTTACCTCACATTTCTGGCAAAAGTTTCATGAAGCCATGGGCACCAATCTCAATTTTAGCACAGCCTATCACCCCCAGACAGATGGACAAAAAGAAAGGGTAAATCAAATACTAGAAGACATGCTGAGAGCATGTGCATTGGATTTTGCAGGCACCTAGGATCTCTGTTTACCCTACGCCGAATTTTCCTATAACAACAGCTATCAAGCCAGCATACAGATGGCCCCCAATGAAGCCCTGTATGGATGCAAGTGCAAAACCCCTCTCTGTTGGACAGACGTAGGTGAAAGGAAAATCTTCAGGCTAGACATTCTGAAGGATGCAGAAGAACATGTCAAACTAATCAGGGAACGTTTGAAGGTAGCCCAGTCCAGACAAAAGAACTATGTGGACAACAGAACGAGAGATCTCGAGTTCCAAGTAGATGATCATGTCTATCTCCAGATATCACCCCTACGTGGAACAAAGAGATTTGGAATGGCTGGGAAGTTAGCACCCCGCTTCATCGGCCCATATCCCATCACCGCCAGATGTGGAGAAGTTGCATACCAGCTAGAATTGCCCACAGGACTTGCCGATGTCCATAATGTGTTTTATGTGTCTCAGTTGAAGAAATGTCTCCGTGTCCCAAAAGAGCAACTTCTGTTAGAAACTATCAACGTACGAGAAAACCTGACCTACGAAGAACATCCGATACAGATCCTCGAAGAAAAGGAACAATGTACAAGAAGGAAGGCGATCAAGTTCTACAAAGTACAGTGGGGCAATCACTCAAAAGACAAAGCCACATGGGAACGTAAAGACCACCTTCGAGCCAAGTACCCGGATTTGTTCGCTTAGCGGCGAAATCTCGGGACGAGATTCTTTTAAGGGGGTAGGTTTGTAATACCCTGATCTTTGGTCCCAACAAAAAACATATTTTTCCGTAAAAATTTAAATTTAAAAGTTTGGTTCTTAATTGATTTTTTTTAATTTCGTTTGAATATATCAAGGGGATCTCTATCCATTTTTTTTATCCATTCCAACCATCCATCCTGTTATCCATGGTATGAAAAGAATACATATACATACATACATATATATACTTTTACAGCCCAAAGGTTTGAATTCAATCCCAAGCAAAAATCCCTTTTGAAAAATCCCCTGGATAAACAAGAGTGAAAGGTCACTGTTCATTTTGGGCCGCTTCCCCCCCCCCCCCCACCCCAAGCTGGATGCCCGCCCGCTGCTCGGCGGAATGCAAAGCTGGGCGCGACCTGGCCAAGCTCTGCCCCCGCCGCCCCGTGTTACCCGGACCCCCGTCGCTCCCACACGACCCAACGGAAACAAACCCCTGCCCTGCCACACCTGCACCGCCGGCCAACCACCCCACACCGCTCAGCTTTGCCGCCCCCATGCCCTGCCGTGCCGCGTGGCTTTGCTGTACCCGCGACGGGGACAAAGGTCGCGAATCCCGCCGGCCGCTGCCACCGTCCGCGCCACGCCTGCCTGGGCTCGCCGCCTGCGCATGCCTTTGCCGCCGCCTGGTCCGCGCACCCCTCTGCCGCCCATGTCCTGCCCCACCGCCCACGCGCCGTGAACCCCGCCGACGCCCCTTGTCGTGCCAGCTTTTTCCGCCGTCCGCCACCACACCGGACAGACAGCTGGGCCGACGGAGGAGCCGACCCCGTTATCCCATGGACCTCCGGTTAAAACTCCGCCCCCGCCTTGGCTATAAATCTGCGAGGCCCCGCTATTTCTCCCCATCAACCACCTCCGTCCGACCGTCCCCTCACCTCTGCCGCCACCTCATCCTCCAGCCACCCCTCCCGACGCGGCCGCCGCCTGCCGATCCCCATCGCCCGCCGCGCCATGGCACGCCACCACTGCCTAGCTCACCCTTACCCCACCGCCCCCCCTACCACCTCCATCCGCTGCCGGCCGCCTCGCGCCGCACTGGCCCTCTGCCTGCCCGCCGAGAAGAAAAAGGAGAAGAAAGAAAAGGGGAACGGCGGAACGAAGGAAGAAGAGAGAGAGAATAAGGGAAGAGATAAGAAAAGAAGAGGAGAAGAAAAAAAAAAAAAGAAAAGAAAGGAGGGAGCTGCCGACAGGTGGGCCACCCGACCCCACCCCTATTTCTTCTCTGTCACTGTCACCGACAAGTGAGCCCTACCTCTTTTTGTTTTCGAGCATAATCTATTTTAATCCTTCCTAGAAGCCTAAGTCTATGACATATGGGCCCTTTTTTTTTAATCCCCTTTTTCTCACTAACAACCTGGTCCCACTGATTAAGAATATTCCTTTAGAATATTCTTTCCTTTTTTCCTGAGAATTAATATTTCCAAAATTTCCCCAAAAATCCTTTTTAACTTTAGAAATTCATATTTTTCGAACCATAACTCCATTTGACTCCGTTCAACTTCTAAAATTTTTCTAAAAATGAGATCTACCTCATGGCACTATTATATCTTAGTGTTGTGTTCAACTTTTTGGTTTTTGTGTTAATTTTACCCTTTTCGAGCGTAGTTCCCGAGTCTCAGGAGGATCCAGACATCGCGCATGAGGAAGAAGAACCCCTGCAGGAACCAGACAAGCCACCTTTGACCATGTTGCTCCTATAATTGCGAAATTATGTTGTTTGCAAACATGCATGCTTAGGTTACACGTTAACATGTTCGGCCTCGGACTTGCAAGTGCAACCGACGGACCCACCCAGTAGTCACACTTATTTCCATAGGATGATGATTCTCCCTACCTTTGATAGCCCCACATAATGAACGCCGGTGTTGTACCCAGTCGGGCACGAATACCGAGGTAGTTTGGCTTAGCCGCTACGTTGAGATACCATATGGGAAAAATTGTGAACTTATATACCTAGCATTTTTGAAACAACGACACTTTGTGAAATAAAGGTGGTTGTGAAAACCCAATGGTATGTAGGCTGTGTCTTCGTGGTTGGGCTATGTATCGTCATTAAGGACCGATTCCTTTGGGAATTCCATTCAAACATATAACAGTACAACCACGCGAGTATAATGAAATACTTCTGGATAAATACTTAGCTAGTCCATGTTTATCTTGTATACCAGTAGTTGTAGGATACCAGGATGTAGGAGATGGAGACGTATGCATATGGACTTACGCGCTTACATGGCATTTATATTCTATTGATGGTAGAAGTAGAAGACATTACCGGTATCCCTAAGTAAATAAAACATGGATTTGTCGGATGCTTGGTCATGAGACTTGACCCAACTATGTGGCATGGGATTTTCATGGGTTAGCCTTGGAAAGACCTTGTCACGAACTTCTGATGCCGAGGGGTAATCGGTGTCAGATTCGTGTCATGTGGGTAAAGCGTACAATCTCTGCAGAGTTTAACTAAACTGTTCAAACAGCCATACCCACGGTTAAGGACGAATGTGAGGTGATTCTCATAGCGTAGTTTTGTTTTGACTCTATTTGTGAAATGGTTTTGTGGGCTAGGAATCGTTGCCAGAGTTTGCCTGTGTAGCAGACGAAAAACCTAAGTGGTTGGGAACAGGTCTGTGTGACCAGGGGTGTGGTATGGCACCATAGTGGTAGGAGCTGAGATGGCTTGTGAATAGAGATTGTTCGATGAGTTGTGATGGCTCACCTAGAAGTGATAATTAAAGTTAGGAGGTAATGATTAAAGAAAGACGAAGAAAAATAATGGAGGAAAAGAGAAAAAAATGACAGAGAAGAATCTAATTCACTAATCATTGTGGCAAGTTGCTGCATAGCAACTTGCAGAATGGGATGAGGCGTGAGCCTCATTCCGATACCTAAAATATGTTCCACTAGTGTTTCTGCAAAACAAAACTCTTAAAAGGTTGTTTTCGCAAGGTGAACCCCTAACCCCTTGTTTAGCTAAACATGTCACTTTTTTTAGCTTGCTGAGTACGAAAATACTCATCCTTGCTTCTATATAAATATATTAGGATTCGAAGGCGAAGAAGATGATGACTCAACCGCTAAGGAGTACCTCTAGGAGCAGGCAAACTATGAAGACTTCTAGGGTTTCGGGCCTAGCCCCAACCATGCCTGTGGAATAAATTAAATGTTTAATTGTCCAGTCAAGTGTGCAGTCGCATAATTACCTTCCGATGTTAGCTTTCGCTTAGCTTTTGTCGCCCTCCGCTATTATCTTTTGTAATATGATGTTGCTCATCTAGGGACTATTCTAGTATTGTAATGTAGTTAAGTACTTTGATCCTCAATTGTTATGTATGTACCAACTTGTGTATCCTGGAACTTGTATAAGTATCACAGGTGCAGATGTAGTGCTCCGAGCCGACCCGTCCTATCTATCCGGGACAGCGAGGTTCGAGACGTTACACGCCTCCTACACATCGAAGAACTCCACTAGGGCTTGTATAGACAAACCAGCTTGGATATCAGCCACCCAACCATTGTTCTAAAGGGCCGACGCCACTGACCGGCTCTTGTCACGAACAAAGGAACAGAGGACAAGGGCTCTATGTACTATTGCACCGCCATTGGGTAACCAATTGTCAGTCCAAAAGTACACCTCTTGACCATTGCCTAGGATCAGCTTGCTCCCAGCCGCAAAACAATCGCCCGCTTTGGCGTCCGGTTTCGCCACCAAGGGCACCTAGGGACGGTCTGGATAGGTGCGACGCAGCCAGATCCAACGCGTGTGAAGCGTAATCCCCTTGAGCCGAAGGTTCCTAATGCCAAGCCCTCCGTGCTCAATCGGCAGGCATAACTTTTCCCAGGCGACCAGGTTTCCTCTGCCCGAAGCATCTTCATCCCTTTTCCATAGAAAGCCTCGGCACTTCTTCTCTATTTCCTTGATCGCCCAAGCCGGCAACTCCCAAACTTGCATGAAGTATAATGGTAAAGCCATCAAAACGTGCTTGATCAAAGCTAGCCAGGCATCTGGGGACAGAAGCCTTGGTTTCCATCCCGCCAAGTTCTCCGCGAGTCTATCCGTCATTGGTTGGATCTGTGCCTTGGACGGCTTGCGGACCGAAAGGGGGAGCTCGAGGTAGACAATTGGGAGGTGTCTGATTGGGCAACCAAGTACCCCGGTCACCAGTACTCACCACTGCCACCTGCTCCTCGGAGCAGTGGATCGGTGTTAAGGAGATTTTGAGCAAGTTGGAGACCAGGCCGGTCGCATCACCCATCAGCTTCAGGAGAAGCTGGATCACCGTCGCATCTTGCAAGGAGGGGTGGAAGAAGATGATCGCATCGTCTGGGTAGAGCGATGCCCGAAGTGGGATCAAGTTACCATCAATGGGTGAGAGCGCTCCCCTCTGAACAGCCGTTGCACATAGCGTCGCAAAAGTCTCCATGACCAGCACAAACAGCAGCGGAGACAGGGGGTCTCCATGCCGAAGGCCTCTGGCTAGGCTGATCCCCCGCGTCTCACGACCATTGATGGAGATGGCCGTTGACGTCGTGGCAAGAAGCACCGCGACACAGTCGCGCCATCTCGTGCCAAAGCCTAGGTGGGTCAGCAGGTCCATCAGGAATTCCCACGACACCACGTCAAAGGCTTTTGCGATGTCTATCTTCAGCAACATAGCCGGCCGCCTGGACCGGTGCACAGGTTTCACCGCCCCCTGCACAAACAAGAAGTTCTCCTGTATCCTCCGCTTCCTGATAAACGCCAACTGCGCCGGCCCGATGAGCTCATCCATGCGAAGGGCAAGCCTAGAGGCCAAGATTTTCGTGAGAATCTTGGCGAAGCTATGAATAAGGCTTATCGGCCTATAATCCGCCAGCTGGGTTGGATCCATTTTCTTAGGGAGCAGCACTAGGCAAGCCGCGTTCAGAAGATGAAGGTGCTGTGAGTTGGATTGTAGAACCAAGTTAAGGGCTGCCACCAGATCATTCTTCACCATGTCCTAACAGCGCTTGTAGAAGCAGCCGTCTAGCCTAGGAGCTTTCTCGCTTGGAATTTCTAGGATCACTTTCTTGACTTCCTCCTCTGAGATGTCCTCCTCTAACTCTGAGAGGCCAAGCTGTGGCAACCCAATACGGTCGAAGGCTATGGCCACCGACGGCGGGGAAGGAGTGCCCATGATGATGGCAAAATAATTTTGCGCCACCGCTAGTTTATCCTCTTCCGTTGTAGCCAAGAGCCCTCATAACAAAGGGCGGGGATAGTCTTCTTCCGCCACCGCGCATTAATCTTGAGGTGGAAGAATTGAGAGCTTGTGCCCCCATGTTTGAGGAATAAAAGGCAAGCACGCTGCCGTAACCTGATCCGTTCCAGAGATGCAAGGGCAAGACATCGGCCCTTCAAAGTGGCACGCAGCACGCGTTCCTCCTGGAACAAAGGACGATCATCTTGCGCCCTGTCAAGCTGGAGGATGATCTCGTGCGCTAAGGCGAGCTGCAGATGAAGCTCACTGATCCGGTACTCCCCCCCCCCCCCTTGCTCCTAAGTGCCTTCACTGTGGCTTGAAGCTTGAAATGCAAAGAGCTAACAGCATTAGCACCCAACTGGGCTGACGCCCAGGCGCTCTTGACAACATCATCAAAGCCGTCCAAACGTGTCCAAAAGGTTTCAAATTTGAACTTCCTAGGTCTGTTCATCATCTGATCACAAGCCAATAAAAGCGAGCAATGATCCGAGGCTGAAGAGCTCAAAGCTTGTAGAGATGCATCCTGGAAGAGCTCCTCCCATCCTACATTGACCCGCACCTTGTCAATCTTCGTCAAGGTCGGTCGGTCTTGCTCGTTGCTCCAAGTATAACGGCGGCCAAAGAGATATAACTCACGGAGCTCCAAAGTGTCCATGAAGTTTCTGAACTTGCCAATCAATCTCCTGTAACGTTGCTATTATTCCTGTCGGAGGCCGCAGCCAGCAGGTTGAAGTCGCCCAACAGGCACCAAGGCCCGACCACATGCTGTTGTCCCACCAACAAAATTTCTTCCAAAAACAGAATCTTGTCATTGGTTGACTGTGGTCCATAGACATTTGTCAATGTCCAACAGCCACCGCCCTCCAGGTTGGTCACACCGAGGGAGAGTGACCAATCTCCTTTATGTAGACAGACTACATTGAAGCGATCAGAGCGCCAAGCCGTGAACAAGCCCCCTCTAGAGCCATCGGCGGGGATGGAATCAAAGCCATCCAGGGCCGAACCACAGGTTTGAGCCAACAAATGTTGATCAAGTACATCAAGCTTGGACTCTTGACAACAGAAAAAAAGGAAGCATTGGAGGAACGCACAACCTCCACCACTAAGGACCTCTTCCCAGGTTGATTGAGGCCTCTTACATTCCAATCCAAAATACAGCACGACATAAAAGAAACTGGGGCTACGCTATTGATAACGGGCGGCAGGGTGGCACCTACGCACCCGGCGCCGCCGGCGTCGGGATGTTGCACAGCGCCTGCACATGTGAGGGCGCAAGCGGCGTCTTGAAGAGCTCTAGGTATCTAAGAATGTCCCCTTCCTCCACCTTGTTCTCATCGTCGATGACGCCGAGCTTTTTCATCACCACAAGCTGCGCCTTAGTAACAGAGTGCAGATGCTTCCCCCCATTTGAATGGATTTAACAATACCCCTTTGGAACAATTTGTGCATCCTGATTAATGATGAACGGTATTTAGCCATTTTTTCTTCTTTTACATAAACTGCTAATTTAACATCGTACTGAACTCATGACATAAGACTAATAATCAGGCGGTATTGAGGGTAAAAGCATGTACCTGGTGTATGCAGAGTCAAGAAACGTGGAAACCGGCAATTTCATAGTTCCACTAAAACCATAAGAATAAAAGCGCGATCCGGAAAGAGGCTAGACACAGTCAACAAGCTTAAGCAAGACATAAAAAAATGTTACACATCATTTTCATGAAATAAATAGGATTTACCAGAGTCCCAGTTTTTTGGCAAGTTAGTGTGTGACATTCGTATCATATAAAATAACATTGCCTCACCTTCACAACATGGATAATCTTGTTGCTCATGTCAGCAATGGAGATAGAGTAAAGAATCCAATCCATTGAAGCAAAGCAAAGCATACATAAAGAAAATGTCACCTTCAACGATGATATCTTGTTAATAATCATGACATCAATACAAAGAACAAAAAACTGCCTCTTTGGGACAAGCATCGAATACTACTTGCCATGATGTACTCCCTCCGTTTTTTTATTATAAGGCGTATTTTGTTTCGTTAGGACAGTGCTTTGCTCGACAATTGCGTTACCAATATATTATTTGTGTGATACAAAAGTATAATCATAATTAAGTACTTTCGAATACGAATCTAATAACATCAATTTTGTGTCATGAAAACTATGTCCTAATAGAGTAATTGTTGGTCAAAGTCTTGTCCTAACGAAACAAAATATGCCTTATATTTTTCAACGGAGGGAGTATTACGGAAGTATAGGTCATTCCTGATGCCTTGACTGCTTTTGCAGCTACCTGCAAATTTCCCCAAACCCATACATCCATTGGGATGCAACCTATGTCAAGGGCATCGAACCCCCGTCTGGCCGGACCGCGGCTACGCAACTCGTAGCCGTCGGCCGTCTTCTTCGGTGAGGTTATCCCCCTCTACCACAGGCTTAACAGAGAGAGAGAGATTAGGGATATGATTCTTGCTTAATTGATTGTCAAGCGAAACAAGCATATATGGCCAATGGCCCAACCGAAATGGGGAAGGCTCTCCCTGATTCTAGGAATTTCCAAAACAACTTACTAATCTAAGTTTCTATCTTTAGCCACTAGAGGCTAACCCATGCAGCGCCTGCCCAGCGCGCTCAGCGCGCTCAGCCGCGCGGCGCACGTCGCGGGCGCGTCCGCGCCTGGCATATGTGCGTCCGTACATGACATCTCTCCCCGCCTCGAAGTCCAGCTCGCCCTCGAGCTGAAAGGAAGGGAACCGAGCACGGAGGTCGTCCAGATCCTCCCATGTAGCCGAAGCAGGTGGTTCTCCCTGCCATTCAACGAGCACCTGGCGCACTCCCCGGGCCAGCCGAGCTCGAGTCACCCAGGCAGGTGCAGGCACCACAGCACCGTGCAGGAGCGGAGGGAGCAGCGGTGGAACGGACGGCGGGGTACCGACAAACTTCTTGAGGACGCCGACGTGGAACACATCATGAAGGCGAGCGCCGGGAGGCAGCTGTAGCCGCACAGCCACCTCGTTTATGAGCTCCGCCACCTGGTACGGCCCGACGTAGCGCGGCTTGAGCTTCCCTGTTGCCGAGCGTGGGAGGGATGCTGCTGCCCGCTGCCGAAGGCGAAGAAGAGCCCAATCGCCGACCTGGAAGGACACCGGCCTATGGTGCTGGTCGTAGATGCGCTTCTGGACCGCCTGGGCCTGTTCAAGGCGATAGCGGATGTCGTCGAGGAAGGCAGCGCGCTCCTCCATCTCCTGGGCGACCGCTGCGACACGGGTCTCGCCGGGCTCATAGGAGCGGATGGTCGGGGGGTCCCGGCCATAGACTACACGAAACGGAGTTTCGCGGAGCGATGACTGATAGGCGGTGTTGTAGGTGTACTCCGCCCATGGCAGCCAACGGAGCCACTGCCGGGGACGGTCGACGGGACCGTGATACCAGGTTGTCAAGGGCGTCGAACCCCCGTCTGGCCGGACCGCGGCTACGCAACTCGTAGCCGTCGGCCGTCTTCTCCGGTGAGGTTATCCCCCTCTACCACAGGCTTAACAGAGAGAGAGAGATTAGGGATATGATTCTTGCTTAATTGATTGTCAAGCGAATACAAGCATATATGGCCAATGGCCCAACCGAAATGGGGAAGGCTCTCCCTGATTCTAGGAATTTCCAAAACAACTTACTAATCTAAGTTTCTATCTTTAGCCACTAGAGGCTAACCCATGCAGCGCCTGCCCAGCGCGCTCAGCGCGCTCAGCCGCGCGGCGCACGTCGCGGGCGCGTCCGCGCCTGGCATATGTGCGTCCGTACATGACAACCTACATGCTCATGCACCAAGAAAAAACATTATTAGTCAACAAAAAAGCTGAAATGTGAAACAGCTCAGTTAAAAATTTCTGAATCTAAAAAAAGAGCCTGAAATAAATTAGTTGGTTCCATACTTTTAAATTGGTCAAGCAAGTCCTACATTTCCAGAATTATTCGTGTATGCCAGCAATCACTCCTGTACTTATTGATTATGCAAGTTCCTGCTCTCAATTGTCTCAGTCAAAGTGGTCTTAGCTTCTAATTGATTAATTTCTTGCTTTTATTGGGTTGTTTCCGCTTTTTAAATCACCTAGATGCAATTCGAAGCAACATTACATGAATTCCAATTGTGCTGTAATCACTTAAATGGCTAAGGGTTGGTCTGCCTGATCAAACTAAGCATGATAAGTCAAATGAACAATACTATATAAAAGTGATTCAAGATTTCAAGCAAAAAGGGAGCATGAGAGACCCAAATGGGGAATTTGAAGTATATGTTTAAGGAGCTGTGCTGTGACTTTGCCTATACATTTCTACACAACTCGTCCTTTTGATGGTAGGCAAGTAAACAAGTTGCAATTCTACATGGCCCAACAATGGCATAAAAGTCAGAAGTCAGAACATATTTACACGGAGAAACCAGGGAAGCATAAAAGCAATCAATAAGCATGCTAGCAAGAAATTACAAAAAGGCTGCGTTCTCCAACAGGTACTTTCCCTCTCTGTTGTAGTCCGTGTGTTTGCCACTCTTCGACCATGCCATTCTTCCATGAATTTTTTCACTTCCAGCCCAATAATGTTTTTGGCATCTGAACCACAAATCTCACAGCGCCTACATAGTAATTGATGTTTTTAATTTCTATGTCAAGTGATGAATTCTAGATCACACAACAAATTGTTATGAGATAGCCAATGCAAGAAAAGTTATAAACTATGTAAATCTGTAACTTGATAACCAGAAAATATGCTGTGCTAATTAAATTGGACACAATTTGTTGGTCTGTCACAATATCCAGGTTTCCGTTGTCAAAGGGGAAATCACTCACATGTCCACAGTGATCTAAAGGATAAGACAGTCACGGGTCACCAACACCAAAAGCTGAAAAGCACAAAAACCTTATCTTATGTTTTTGCTTAGAGGTCTTCACCCAGAAACCTCCTTCTTGTGAATGTGCTTTTGCTTTGCATTGAAATTCCTGCTTTATCAACATACTAGGCAATAACTCTTGCCTATACTTACAAAAAAACAAAGGCTTATCTATGCCAGTAACCATCTTTCAGGAAAACCATTTAGTTCCTTGGTTCATCTATGTCAATAACCATTTCTCAGGAACGGGTTGTCAGTTCGATAGTCACCTTGGTTAAAAGAATGTGCGCTCAGGTCGACTCTAACCTGAATCGTTTCAAATAGCCATGGTGAAACTGTGGTAAGAATTATGTCAAATCGACGAATGCATGCTCACAGCATTGTCAGACTTCAAGCCATAGATGCAATGGCTGATGGCAAACGTTGTTCTCGTGCATACAACGTTCCTCGCAACGGAATTAGCTAGTCCTGATACCACGATAATATCAACACCATTACAGTGCCATTTACCTAATGGCAGGTACCAAGAGGGGTCCACACCCGGTACCCGGCACGGTGCCCACCGCGGCAATAAGTAATTACAACAAACACCTACCGCGCAATCCTAGCACAAGTCGCAGGCGAACGATTTCAGGATTGAGCGATGTACCTATCGCCCTTGATCCTAAACCAGGCCTCGGCGCAGTGGCGGTGCGCGGCGCCGAGCTCGTCCTTGCAGCCGCAGCCGAGCCGGATCACCTCCGACCCGGGCTCGACGGCCCCCTCCGGGACGAGGTGGCAGATCCGGCACGCAACGCCCGCAGGGGCCGCCTGTGGTGCCTGGGGCTCCCCCTCCCCCTCGACGTCGATGATCACCGCCTCGCCCCTCCCCTCCTCTGCTCCGACTGGCGGCGAGGCGGCGACCGCCGTGGGCACGGCGGCCGCGTCTCGCCGCATGCCCCGGGTCGAACGATCGGGGGCCGGTCGGTCGCGGCCGTATCGGGGCCCTCACGAGGATACTGATCGGGCATACTTGTTGGAGGCGGGAAGCGGTATAAGAGGTGGTGTGTGCGCGCGCGGGAGCGGGACGGGGTGGCGGTGGGTTGGCTGGCTTCGCTACGGGCGCGGGAAGCGCCGAACCGGGGAGGCCAGCGAACGGGGCGGTAGCTTGGCCGGCCGAGACAAGACGAGACGACGCGCAGAGGCAGAGGTGACTGTGATGTGGTGCGTAGGCCGGCCGTGGACGTGGTGGCCATTCGGACGCCTGCCGGCTGCCGGCTTGACAGTTACACAAATACAACGCGTGCACCGTCCGCATCCGCCGGCTCGATTTGGACGTAGTGACCTGTGTGGTCTTGTGGTCGCTCAGCCCCATCGTTTCCTTATGCCACGGTTTATCAACCCAAGAAAACGATATAGGCCTGATACCTTCATATCGGATTTAATATCTATATATATCCGATCTGATATTTAAGTATTATATATCTATCATTTTAGTGGTATACTGTTTTCTACTATTTCTGAAACAAAAAAAGACTATTTACGACTCTCGACCTCACGTGATAATGAGTCTGAGCGAAACGATCACTCGCGCTGCCGGCCCTACGCCTCCCACTTGCATCTCGAGTGGCGCGGGTCATAAGCACGAATCAACATGGGCCTGCCTGGGCTAAAAGCCTAGTAGCATTCCACCTTTGTCCAGCTACACACGTGCAACCATATAGGTGGGCTGGTGGTAGCAAAACTTGGCTTTTGGGCCTAGGCCTTCTTCTCTTCTTTATCTTCTCAATTCTTTTGCCGTCATGCATTGACCGTGTAGTGTGTACCTACATGATTCCTTGAGTATCTTTCGTGGATGTGTATACCGTGTATTTTTGTGGGTTGCGAATATGTATGCCTCAATTGAACCACCAAATATTTTAGTCATAATACATCAAGATATCAGACCTGTTATCTAGTATACCATCTCTGGTACCTATAGGTATCAGGCCTGAGATAACAATGATACTGCTACCAGTATGTATCGAACGTGATATTTACATGTACTATGTGTGTTACTTGGTATCATGTCTGATACACTTATGTATTAGATTTGATACCTAGTATTGTACCTGATACCCATAGGTTTCGATCTTTTGGAACTGCTACTTGGTATCAAACCTATTATCTATAGGAGTCAAAGCGGATATGGTATTATTGAAGTTTTGTTTGACTTCAAAGTACTTTGGATAAGAAATATACAATTGTAACAATGGAGAGCAATTTTACTTGGAAAAACAAGAAAAAATAGATTAGAAAATTCTAGCCTGGTATATCCCAATCAAAAGGACCGTGAAGAGAAGAATATACCAAAAGGCCCAATTAGTTCACTGGGCACTAGTAGCTCCATACGTGCGTACGATTATATGAGAAGAACATTTTCTAAAAGGCCTAACTACTTTTTTAAAAAACAAAATAAGAACCGTTAGGCCTGGTCTGACCCAACTGACTGACATGTCAGATGGCCCAACTTGGGTGGCTGGCACGCATGGCAAAGATGGAGTTTGGCCAAGCACGTAACAAGGTGAAGCTGCCTTGGTTCTCAAGCGTGAGCACCCTTCCCACCTAAAACACGCGTGGCAGGATGGGGCATGCCATCTCTCCACATGAAGAGATGCACGTCGGATAAGACAAGGGTGTTTCGTTAAACTATACCATACGCCGATGCGATGCCATTTTCTAGCCTTTCAAAAAAAATATTGTGGGTAAAAAATAGGAGATAGTTATAACGGGATAGATCTGATACAAGTATAATACTTATAGGTATCAGTCTAATATATATATATATATATATATATATATATATATATATATATCAGGTCTAATAACTAGGTATCTGATCTAATACGTAGTATGTCTATACTGTTCTAACGATATACCATTTTCTCTAAACTTAATTATACATGTGTTTTTAACGATTTAAAAACATATACCGAAAAATAAATTACATAAAAATTTAAAATCAACTTCAAAATTAAGTTTTGATTTTTGGTTAGAAGAGTAAGCGATGGAGATGAGAAGCCGAGGAGGCATAAGGCTCCGTGCCTCCGAGTGTAGTCCGATGGATCAATCAAGCTTTGGCAGGTCACAAGAATACCCGCACTGATGCCTGGTTTGTCCATTGGTGCTTCTCTCGAGCTGGAGCGACATGCAGCAACGTATCATGATCGTGCGTGCACGGTATTTCTAGCCTACAAACAAAGGTGATCATCTGCAATCTCGGATCTTCATTTATCCTGTCTCCACGAGCCCAATCAAGAGAAGCACAGCAACCCCACATCCCTCTTGCGCCCGTTTCACTCCAGCAGTTGGAAATTTGGAACAAGCTTACAAAATGTTTTAGAAAGCACGAAACACAGAAAGATCAAATGTTTAGGATATCCATTTTGATATTGTAGAATAAACAGATCCAATAAAAATTGTGCCAGACTTCTCTCTTTTTACACAGACATCAATTTCAACCCACAGTTCACTGTTCATCCCATGAGGCAATAGAATTGATAAACTTCAAAACAATCCGAAACACTAACTTTGTCCAACAATCAGCAAATTCCTGTAGATGTTGCAGTCATGATTAAAAACAACAAATCACTGACCCGATTGTTGAGCTGCAAATACAAAACAGCCAACAAATCACGAAAATGTCATGGGAAAAAAACTTGGGAGCAAACTCACGGCCAACTTTGGTGTACAATGATCTGCACACATCCTCCTTCAAATGAAATTGATGAAGATCATAATTTAATTAGCCAATGTGTCAATTGTCATGCACTTGAGCAAGAATGCATTCCCAAAAGCATAGTTTTTTGAAGGTCAATTTTGCCCCTGGAACCAACAAAACAAGTGGTGCATCCTATCTTTGGACGATCATGAGGGGTTGAAGGAGGATTGCCACTAATTTCCACAATCTTAGAAGCTTGTTAGCTCTCAAGTCATATGTGTAATACAAAAGAACATAGAAAAATATAGCGTAAGGCCTGCATAAGTGCATATGAAAGAAGAAAATGAATGCATAGTAAGCCTCCTCTTATCTTATCATAAGCAAGAATAGTGTAGATAACAAACAATGTGCAAGCAATTGAAGGGGACATAGAACAGGAGCACTACAAAAGAGAAACAAACTGAAGAATTTCACTTGGGGTTTGTGGACCCTGAGAGATATACTATGCAGTTCACATGTCTTAAAAAAGATAAACTTGGCATTGCTTTATCACAAATAGAGGCATCTGATAAATTACTGGGGGGCTATAGGAATATTAAGGGGCTCGCTATCGCTATGCTTTCTGAAAGTATGAAGTGGAAGACAGTCTCATTGAATCATCCAGTAGGTGCTGGGGCTGGACAAGCCTCTGTGCATGTAAAAATGCTCCTGTATAAATCATCCAAGAAAGGCGATGTAACAAAGTTATCACAACATGGCCCCAACCTGAATGTTTTCCATTTCAGATATCACATGATACAACAGGTAGTGACTTCCCTTTTGTATTCAACAATTAAAATATCACAAGATCTGTGGCATTTAACTGTATTGATTGAAACCAGATTCTACAACAGAAAATTATTGCAGGAGATGAGATGCGTCAAGCAGATTTATTTTTCCTAAGTGGCAACAAAGGATGCATAACCACTCCATACAAAAATAATCTGAAAGCATCCCAATATATTCCATGATATTCCCAAAAGAAGAGTGAACTTCATGGAGACGTAAAAATTAAAAGGCAGCTTCAAAAGAAACACAAGCAACTGAGATAGACTGAATTTTGTTCTCTCTGGAAAAGGTAAAACTGAAAGTCACAAGATTTTTCAGCTGTGCATACTATTTGGATCAAGATCAAGCACAATCCATATGACAAGTCAAGCGAAAATCTTTACTTTCATTTTCTGACAACCTAGATAAACTAGAAATGCCGATGCCTGATATCTAGAGGAAAATTTCCATGTACGCTAAAAGGTTAAAGGGAAGTAAGTGAAGTGCAGTGATCTATAAAGTTCCCAGTGTCTTCAAAACACAATTGTAGACTGTTGTACATCACAATAACAGTTTTACCAAAGTAAACTACACTGTAACACATGATACAGTACCAGTATTTGCAATTAATTGCAACTCAAAGTCTTAATGCAGCTCCATTAGCTAGTACGATCTCATCACTTCATCAGCAGCTATCGGGGAGACCAAAATTAACAAACACACAAACAGAAAGGAACTAAAATTATGTAGTAGAAGAAATGCAATACAGGTTGCTGAATCCAACACGCACGCATCCATGCAGATCGGGGCGAGCAACAGCAGCTAGCGAGGATTGAGTTACGCTCCCTAGATGGGGGAGAGGAGCTGGGCGAGGCGGGGCTTGGGCTCGGAGTTCATGCCGATGAGGATGACGAGCGGGATGAATCCGTAATGGGCCACTACCTTCGCGTTCTTCATGGCCCACGTGGTCCACTCCGCCGCGAGCCGTGCGGCGGTCGCCGCCGCCGTCTCCTCTCTGTCGGCCGGAGCCTTCCCTTTCTCCGCCGCCGCGGACGCCATGGCCAAGAAGATGGGGGAGATTTGCCGATTTGGGGGAGAGATTGCGCTTTGCGATGTGGAACCAGGAAACTTCCAGGACCCGGGAGGTTTGCGGTTATATATCGAACCGAGGGGCTTCTTGCAAAATGGCATTATATTATTAATTACTCCCTCTATCCAAAAATAAATCAACTACTAAACTTTGTCCCAAAATAAACCCATTCTTACCTTCTCACCTAGTCTGATCCACAAATCAATAAATTTTATCTCTTCAATATATTTTACCTATCCATTTATCAATACTATATTCATATTAATAAAGAACACTACAGGCCTGTTTAGTTTGATATCAAAACATATCCTATTAAATCGTTGGTAGCTTTAAATAGTACATGTTAGATATTTAGATTGCTACCAATTTTTGCCAAATCAATATACTTGACACTACTTTACCTCACCAAAAAATTGGTAGTGCCAAAATTTGTGCAAGTTTTGGCACTACCAATAAATTGATGGGGTAGAGAACCAAAATAGGCTCTAGGGTCTTTTTTTTTCCTCATCACTGAGGTTGCCTCGGATACAAGGATTTAGTTTTTCTTTGGACAGAGTGTAACACCTCGGCTTCCATGTTTCGCTAAAAAAATGTTTTTAATTAAAAACCGTACGTTCGAAAATTTGGTTCTTTATGTGTATCTAGGAAATAGTGCCAAATATCTCGATTAAATCAGTTCCTGTAACCCTAAAAATCACTCTCACACCGATTCTCGGAAATGGAATCCCGAAATCATACCTCCTTTGGAACCCCCATCCCTCCCTCTTTGAAATTATCCCAAAATCCAAACTTTGTCTTAATCTCGGTCAAAGTCCCTCCTTTAGGTTCCCGGAAACATCGATAATTTAAATATGAAGTTCAAATTAAAACCCCTTGAGATCCCTCTAACTTTATCCCATTTTCATCCCTTCCCTTGAACCCCAATTCTCTTCTACCAGAAATTCGTCCAACATTCAACTCATCTTGAAATTCAAAGGCTTCCTCGGTATCCTCCAACTTTCCCCCTCATTCTACTATATTTTTAAAACATCTTCAATATTAATCCCAAGAGTATAGAAATCCTAACCCTGAAATATCTCCTTTGAAACCCCCACCTTGTCTGTTCCACCATTCAAATAGCTTCTCAAAAAAAAAAATCATTACAAACACCCGAACCTATATCAAAGTTTCATCCGTTCCAACCATGCCTCCTTGGAAATTCTCTAAAAACTCTAATCCTACCATCTCCCTAAATTTATTCAAATTTTTATTCATGATTTAGACCACATGTCACATATTCAAATTTCAAGCGAATACCCTTTCCTTGAATTCCTATGATAGCTGCGAATTGAAATATCAAGTTTGAATTCAAACAAACAAGTCCAAATGTCCAAGGTTTCGGACAAAATAATTCTCTAGAAATTGTGAGGTACAACTATACATCTGGGCCGCCCCACCTCTCTCTTCCTTTTACCCACCGAAGCACCTGGCCCAGCCAGCCCAACTCGTCAGCCCGGCCGCGCTATGCCATCATATCACCACTGCCATCTGCCCGAGAATTTTTACTGTTACTAATTTAATTTTTTTTTAATTTACAAAACTAATTTTTGATTTGGGCTATTTGCAGAAGTAGTCTCTTGCCACCGTGGGCCAGGGCGGTATTTAAAAACCGCCGTGGCCCAGGGCGGCGAATGGCCTCCCCGTCAGCCGGAGCTAACAGCGCCGGCCGCCGTTAGCCCGGGGGGCCACGTGTCCTTGCCACCCTGGGGGGCGGCGGCGAATGCCTCCAGGGGGCCGAATGCAAAAATGCATTCGCCGCCGTCCCCCATGGCGGTTTTTAGCATAGTGAACGGACGGTCCGCACAAGGATCGGACCGTCCGAATCCAGAGGGCCGTTTGCAAAATTTTTTTTCTTTTTTTTGATATTTTTTTCTCAACTAGCAACACGAGAATAGCAAAATCTCGTGAAGGTGCAGCTCAAACCGATGTAAGATGTGGCCTGTAGAAAATTGTGAGTGTGCTTTAAAAACCGTGCTGAAACTTCGGACCTCAAAAACTCAATCTTCCCGGCCGAATTTCGTAAAATTTTTTTGGACAAACCCGACAAAGTGGGGGGGAAGCAGATGTAAAATTTTCTGTAGATATCCGTAGAGTACTTATTTGCCCGATTCTGAGACCGTATGCGAAAGCTATGACTATTTTAAGGTAGGTAGCGTGCGTTACAACAATTTGCTATGCATTGGCCGCGCTGGCCGTGGATCCAGGGATTCGGACCGTCCGATCGCCGTGGACAGTCCTATGCATTCGCCGCCCTGGGGGACGGCCCCCCCGGGCTAACGGCGGTCGACGCCGTTAGCCCCGGCTGACGGGGATGCCATTCGCCGCCCTGCGCCACGGCGGTTTTTAAATACCGCCCTAGCCCATGGCGGCAAGAGGCTACTTCTGCAAATAGCCCAAATCAAAAATTAGTTTTGTAAATTAAAAAAAAATTAAATTAATAACAGTAAAAATTCTCTGCCCGACGTGACTCAACCCCGACGGTCGCAGGCCTAGCCAAGCCGCCACGACCCACCCCTTTCTTTCCCCTCTCGGATTGCGTCAGCCCACAGCCCGCACCGCGCTCGCGTGCCTGCCGCCCACCGACGCGCATGCCCGTGAGCTAGCCACCCTGCTAGGCCCCACCCGTCAGCAGGCCACTACGAAGCACACGTCCAACCGCTAGGCTATGGACGGCCATCCCCTTCCCCCGCCCCAGCCTAGCATGCCCACCATGTGTTCGACGAAATGCCGAGCCGAGCATCAGCCGTCGCATCACCCCCTTTCGCCTCACCGACGCAACCACTCGCTGCTCCGCCCATACCCTGGGGCACCGGAGACGCCACCACTGTCCCTGCAAGCCTCGCCGGGTCTTGTCCAAGCTCTGATGCGCAGCGCTAGCCACTGTCACGTCTCCATCACTCCCCGACGAGTCCTAGCCCTGCACCGCCTCATCGCCCTCACCCTGCTGCACCAACTACCGCTGCGAATCCCGCTGACGCCGTTGCCCTGCCGCACCGCGCCACACGGCTTTGCAGCGCCCATGCCTTGCTCCAACTTTTCCCGCCGCCTGCCGCATGCCGAGACGTCCGAGCAACCGCTAGATCAAAGCCTGCCGCGGCCGTCCTCGGACCAACGGTCCGTCAACCCTCCACGGCTCCTCTTGGCCCGCCGGTCTATCGCTGTTCTCACCTCCCTGCCGCCGAGGCTATAAAAGCCACTGCCCGTCAATTCCCTCCGCCGCTCTGCCTCCCGACGAGCCTGATCGTCGCCAGCACCATTTCACCCACCGGCCAACGCCCCCCAGCACGGCGCCCTCCCCACCACCCCAGCTCCATCATCGCCGCCGAAGCTCCACCACGCCCTTTTCCTCTTCCGCTCGCCAGCCGCCCGGGCCAAATCATCCGCACGGCGCCAGAGGCAGGAAGCCCTTGCTCTCGCTTCACCACACCGAGGCGAGGACCGTAACCTCCCTACGTCTCCTACCCCTATCCCGACAAGCTCTGCCCCTCCCACCGCCTCCGCCCGGCTGGGAGACCACCAGGACTCCACCCAGCCCGGAGACCAATAGGACTCCGCCCCTATCCATACTGAGGCTGCCGCTCAAGCCCTCCCGCGTCACCGCTAGGATAGCGCCCCTGCTCCTCCGCCTAACGCCAACACCCCGGAGCCGCCACCGTCCTCATCGGCCTCGGTGCACCACAGGGGCGCCGCCCGCTCCCAAGCCATTGGCCCCCGTCCGTGTCCCCTCTCTGCCACCGTCGTCGACCCTCAGCCTCTCCACCCCTAGCCGCGCTGCTTGTCGCCGCCCAAGACTGGCAACGCGACGCCGCCTCGTCGAGCTCCCTACGTGCGGCCGCCTGCACAGGGCGGGGAGGAGAGAGGAGAACGTAGGAGCAGAGGAGAGGAGAACAAGAAGGAACGAAGAAAAAGAGAGAGAGAGGAGAAAAAAAAGACACCACCAAGTGGGCCCCACAGGGCCCCACACCTTTAATCACCACTGCACAGTAAGGCTCCTCTTAATCTCCCCTCTGATCTTTCACTGACATGTGGGCCATGCCTTCTGAAAATCTAATTAATCCCCTTAATCAATCATGTCTCTCTTACCAGTGGGCCCATTTTCGACCCCACCGGTCACTTAGAAAAGGATATTCAAATGGAATATTCCTTTTTTTCATTTTAATAAATCCGTATTCCATTTCTAGAAATTCGATTAAAGCTTCAAAAATTTATATCCCTTCAACCATAACTCCGACTGACTCCATTCAATTTCCAAAATTTTTCTAAAATTGAGATCTATCTAATGGCACTATTAGTTTATAATAAATATTATGTATTTGTAGGTTTTTATGTGGTTTTCTTTGTTAAACGCATAGCGGACGTTCTGGAAATTCGCATGACACATAGATTTTGAAGACTCGACGACCGACACCAAGTTAAGCCACTCTTCGATCATATTGCTCCTAATTTTATGAAATATGGTGATTAAAAAATTTGCATGACTAGTATACACTTTAATCTGATTCGGCCTCGGTTTGCGTGTAACTGATGAACCTATCTATTAGTTGTATTATTTTTCATAGTATATTGGAAAAATCTTAATCTCCTTGTCGCTCCACTAAAATGGTACCTTGGTATCGATCAAACCCCCACTTACACTGATAATTGACGACATTGGGAAAAAGGCTGAGAACTCTTTTGGAAAACCAGACACTTGGTGTGGGTTTTAAAGAAAAAGGATGGTTTGCGAAAGCTCACGATGCGGTACGCTCGCCTGCGTGGCTTGGTTCCATATTTGCATATAAGGATTGATTCCTTGGAGAATTTCATCCAAGCATCTTACAGTGCGACCACACGAGTATTATGAGATACCTCTGGAAAAGTAAATTGTTGATTCTTGTTTATTTTGTATGCCAGTAGTTGTGGGATGCCGGGATATAGGAGATGGAGACGTATACATATGGACTTATGCCTTTACATGGCATTTATATTCTATTGACGGTAGAAGTATGAGACATTACTGATATCCTTGAGTAGATGAAGCATAGACTTATTGGATGCTTGGTCATGAGACTCGATCCAATTATGTGGCATGAGATATTCATGTATTAGCTTTCGAAAGGCCTTGTCACGTACTTCTGGTACCGGCCAGTACTCGGTGTAAGTTTCGTGTTGTGTGGGTAAAACGTGTAACCTCTGCAGAGTTTAGCTAAACTGTTTGAACAGCTGTGGTCACGGTCAAGGGCGAATATGAGGTCATTCTCTTAGCATAGTTTTGTTTTGCCTATGCTTTGTGAAACTGGTTTGTGGGAATAGAAACCGTTGCCAAAGTTGGTCTGTGTGACTGATGAATAATCTGAGTAGTTTTTAAAATGGGCATGTATGACTCGGGATACCAGATGACATCATAGAGTAAGCTTCCTAAAAGGAAGTGAATAACTATAGGACATGGATGGCTCGAGAAGGCCAAGGAATAAGATGTGATGAGTATATTCACATAGTTAAGACGACTGATGGATGTATTTGAGAAAGTGGAGATAAACTAATATAGGAAAAGAGGAGAAATTAACTAAGACTAAAACTTTGCTTTCCGCTTGAGTTGTTGCAAAGCAACTCGCGGTCGGATCGAGACGATAAGTCTCCTTCCAAATGTATTTATTAAAACTCCACACTTAGAGTTTGGAAAAGTTTTTTTTTTTAAAAAAAGACTTGCAAAATAAACTCAGCCTCCTTTTGAATCTTGCATATTCATATTTTTCTATGGCCTGTTGAGTACGAAAGTACTCACCTTTCTATTATTGTTTTTCTCCCCATTTCTTAGTATAGGTTGAAGATGGCGAAAGTTAGGGTTTCATCCCTAGACCCAAGTCACTGCCTGTGGATTAGTGTTCTAGCTACGCTAAGTTCTACTGCTGCTGTTTCTCTGATGAGGTTTGCTTCCTAGGGATTACCCGAGGTTGCAGCATAAAGGTATTAATTTATTATCAGTGTTGCAATGATTCATCATGTTACCGCGGGTACCAGCATCACATTTCCTGAAACTGGTACTGGCATCGCGGTTCCGCAGGAGACAGTTCGTCGTTTCTCCCGCGGCGCACCCTTCTTGGCGCCTTCCGTACGGTAGTGCCAGGGTGGGGTGTGACACAGAGGGAGTTTATTTCCTAAGGCACCATTCTTAACAACTTTTTGGCTTTTTTTGTTAGTGGCACGTAAAACGAGATGGGTCATTAGCACATAATCAATTGATTGTTAACTATTACAAACTTGAAAAATGACTTTTCAAAAAGAAATTTTTACATAATTTTTTTTAAAAAATATACCATTTAGTAGTTTGGAAAACGTATTTAAAAAAATCGATGTAGTAGTTTAAGTCATAAACTCTTAAGAACGGTGTCTAAGAAAGGTTGGGTTTAGAGATACCAACGAGGAATTCCCCGCTTAGGAATACATCCCCATCCTTGTCCCTGCCAAACACAATGGAAAACTTTGTTCCCATCTCCGCTCCCGCATGGGGAATTAATCTCCGTGGGGTCCCTGTTCCCGCTTAAAACAATATATATATATATCTCAAACTATATATGCAATACAACACATATCATTCACATTTTGTATCAATATATCACCTTTTATGCACTACTTTACATGATAAAAACACAACATTATCATTCTTCAAAAATCACCATAAAAATAATCACATGACACGAGCATAAAAGCATTAAACTGGAACCCCTATATCAATTAATTGGGTCTCCGTGGGAACAGGATCAGGGACAAGAGGATCATTCCCGCCTCCACGAAATCCAACAAGAACATAATTCCCACCATTTAATTATCCATAAAAAACTAATTCCAACCATCCTGCCCTCTAATAGAAGAAAAACGGGGCTCTATTGACATCTTAATGGGGTTGCTAATTGAGGGGAATATAGTTGGTACGAAAACTAAATAATACATCAATGTGGGGGTTTGTCTGTGAAACAGCCAAACTAAGACTAGAGTACTGGAAGAGAAGGCACAGGCAAATCCGCCGCTGCTTTGGGCTCTCTACCCACCGGCGACGAGCAGAGGGACAAGGGGGAGAAAGGGGAGAGAGAAGAGGAGAAGATGGGTGGAGGAATGGAGGTGCACAAGAACCGGTGGATCGAGGAGTGGAACGCCGGCCGCGAGAACCTCGAGTTCAACTTCCGCTGGACGCGCCGCAGCCTCGCCGTCGTCGGCCTCTTTGGCCTCGCCGTCCCCATCCTCGTCTACAAGGGCATCGTCCGTGAATTCGTACGCGACTTTCCAGCCCCCTCCCCTGCCTTTCCCGCTGCATCGTATTTCTGCTTGCTTGTAGCTTCTCTTAGATTCAGATTGGGGTTGTTCAGAAACTGCCCCCTCTTGCTGCGATAGTGAATTTTATTTTACTCCTAATTGGCTAACTGAAGTGAGCGCAATCTGGCTATTGAGAGTCAACGTCATTCCCCGTAACGTCTATATGCAGCGAATTGTTCCTGCTCATCGGGTCAAGAAACTTGAACTCTGAGTTCATCATCTAAAGAGGATCAATTGATATCTATAGATTTTTCCTTTTAAAATGAACGTCTGATTATGGCCCTTGAGTTTGGTATGAAAGAGATAGAGAGGACTACCTTCTGAACAACTAGAGCCTTCAGAATAAGCAAATACATTTTTTTAGCCATTAACATCTATCATGGAAATTATCTAGTTAAATTGTGCATCCAGTTCGCTTCTCTTAACTAATTATCAACCCCAGTCCTTTTTCTTATATAAGGTCCTGCTGTTCTAGCTTTTTTGTGGTGTCCTCTCATTTCTTATTTTGGATGCAGACCAACTCTGCAAGTATTTGAGAGCCATGCTGTCCTACAGAGTCATCAAGTTGGGTTCTTTCACATAATTATATAGCAATCATCTATAACATTATCCTTGTAGTTATGCTGGAGGGCATCGTGGCATTTGGAGCATCAAAATAGGATATTGCCTGAGTGCCTCTTAGATGGAACACTAACTTTCGATCCAAGATCTGTATATAATTAGCATTCATGACAAAGAGGATAAAAATGGCTCACATATTCTACAGAAACCATCTTCTCCTCTAATGACCCTGATGTTAGGTAGGTCTATTTTAGCAGGGGCCGTGCTATACTGCTATGTGCTATATCCATTTATTTGGCACATGTCGAGTTACTAACCAGGATTGAGGGTTCTCTAATACTTGTTTATGTTTCATTTCAACCTTTATTCACTGTAGCTGACTAAATAGGAAGCAAAAGTTAGATGACTGCAATTCGCAAGGACTGTTTATACTGTTTTGTATTATGATTTTTCTGTTAGCATTCTGCTTGCTTGTGCTGGTAGCCCCCAAATCCTGCATGTTTACTGTTCATTTTTCATTTTTCTTTTCATTTCCTACTATGATTTGAGATATTTTCCCCCTAACACTCAAACCACCATCACCTATTTTCATCCATAAAAGCAATTATGTTAGCCCATCCTTCTTTTCTACCAGGTGTATATTAATCAGAATCTACTGTTCTGTTTTCCACCTCTTCCAATTACAAGTGTTTCTATAGTTGCCCATAGTGCTTTAGGCACAAGCGTCTTTTTTACTTCTTCATTTTGCTTTCCTGTTTTAAATTTGCTTCTGTACTGTTGTGGTATCCTATATTTCAAATTGACTATTCTAGCCCAATTCTACCACAAGCGGTGTGTGCTTCTCTCTCTCTCTCTCTCTCAAGCAACCCAGCTGGTTTTATATTAAAGAGAGAGTAGCACTGTACAACAACTTACAATTGGAGACCAATAGAAAAATGGGAAAATGTAGGCTTGAGCATAGTCCTTATGGACCACACCACACCTACCATGTATGCTTTCCTTGGAAAAGAAGGGTAAAAGGTTTGCCGAATTATTCTATGTAGGTTTCAATGTTACAGTTAGATTTATCTGGATTGCCCCCATAACCATGTCCTCCCTGTCGACAATCACTGACAGGGCTGCATCATGATGTTGTGGTGGTTTCTATGGTGCCTTTTCCCATTGGACAGCATTATGAATTTGCTATGCTTTTGAATTTTCTCTGCTCAACCTGTTTAGGCAGATCCAGAATATTTGATGCTGAAACAACCTACTGCATGGTTGTTTAAGAAATAACTGTTCTGTCTACTTTGTCAAACTCTCTATATCTTTCATCTGAAACAGGCTTTCTAGTATTTATTTTATTTTTGTTCTCACATTGTCATTGAAATGATACTTTTTTGGATTTACATTTATGCGTGATACATCTTTTTGCTGATGTGCATGTGTGTGAATGGGTTCATAGTCCCGTCTTTACTATGGTAATAAGTAAAAGCTATTTGTAGTGTAGTTTCAATAGTAAAGGCTCTTCATTAGTTCCAATCAAATTTCTGCAGGTTTTACTTGATAAGATTTTCTCAGTTAGTCAATTGAAACAATACGGGAGTTATAGTTGGTTTTTTTACTTTTTAAAGTTTCTGAATCGCAGCACATGCAAGATGAGGATGCTGGAAGACCATTGAGGAAGTTCTTGTAGCCTGCCAGAATCATGCTAGTTTTGTTTTAAGAAATAAATGCCTTCGCCAAATCATGGCGTTACCACTATGACTATGAGAAACATGGTGATACTCAGTTCTGCTTGTAAGCTTTTAACTGGTGTGCTTTCCAAGTGTTGTTCTGAGAGGTACCTATGTAACCATCGTAGTATCAATAACCTCTCTTTTTCGCATGTAGTCAGTCGTGCTGGTGATTACTGGTCCTTCAGAAATTGGTCTTCTTTACCAGTTTACCCTGCCCTTGGTGGTTAGTATCCTCCCTCTTTGTTTGGGTGTATGAACAGCTTATGAACCTATAAGCCGAAGCCACTTTGCCTTTTTTGTTTAATAAACAAGCAGCTTTTTTGTTTGGCTTTTTAAAGCCACAAGCCACTCTTGCATTAGCACTATTAAAAGCGTGTTTGAATCAGCTCGTGTATGTGGTTTATAAGCCATACGCAAAATGAGAAGCATCGTTAGCATATGATTAATTAAGTATTAAGCGTTAGAAACTTGAAAAATGGATCTATTTATTTTTTTAAAGGTACTTTCATATAGAAAGTTTTTGTAAAAAATACACAGTTTTATATTTTAGAAAGCGTGCTAATGAAAATTGAGGGAGCAGTTATAAGCAATTAGCCGTTTCGAACGGCCTAAGCCAAAAGCTATGTTTAAGAAGCTTTTTTTTTTCTTATATGGATTAGAGAAATACCACCGGTTAATAATACCATAAAAGCTGAAAAACCTTTTTTATAGCAAGAGTAATTAATCGTTGTTATTTCAAGATTAATCTATTTATTCGTCTTGATAATATTTTTCCAACAAAGTTTAAGAAGTTGGGCTTAGCTAATTAGTGACACAAAACAAGGTGGGCTGTTAGCACATGATTAATTAATTATTAACTATTATAAACTTAAAAATGAATTTATTTGATTTTTTTAAAAGGACTCAATAGAAAATTTTGGTAAAAAATACACAGTTTAGTAGTTTAGAAAGCGTGCTTATGGAAATCATAAAGTAGCTCTAGCCAAAAGCCAAAAGGAAGGTTGTCACCCTGTTCTTTTTAGCTTATGGCTACTGGGTTATTGCAGGTACGCTTTTTAAACTGTTAAAAAATGTGGTTTTTGAAAAAACTTTCTATATAAAAGTTTCTTTAAAAATATAAATAAATCTATTTTTCAAGTTTATAATATTTAATAATTAATTAATCTCATGTTAATTTCAAAACTTGTTTGATAAGATTGCTGGCTTCTCAGATGAAAATCTTTCCCGAGCGCTATCTAAAACAATAAGCTTATGGAGGTGGCTTATAAGCCACACGCAAAATGAAAAATGTCATTAGCATATGATTAGTTAAATATTAGTTATTACAAACTTGAACAAATGGATCTATTTGATTTTTAGAGATATTTTCATATAGAAAATTTTTAAAAAATTATACCGTTTAGTAGTTCGGGAAACGTGTTTATGGAAAACGAGGGAAAAATCAATAACCATAAGCTGTTCCAATCGAGAGAAGAACGGTTCGGCTTCTGCGTGTGGCTTATAAGCCGCATGCAAGACGAGAAACGTTATTAGTGCATGATTAATTAAGTATTAACTATTAGAAACTTAAAAAATGGATCTATTTGATTTTTTAGAGAAACTTTCATATAGAATTTTTTTTTTGCAAAAAATGCATTATTTAGTAGTTTGGGAAGTTTGCTTAAAAAAGCGAGGGAATAAGCACAAGCTATGGTGTTCGATACAGCTTCAGCCGTTGGCTTCTTACTCGGTTTTCGTTAGCACGTCTTTCAAAATATAAAACGATACGTTTTTGGCAAAAAAATTATATATGAAAGTATCTCTAAAAAATCAAATAGATCCATTTTTCAAGTTTATAATAGTTAATACATAATTAATTATGCGCTAATGATATTTCTCATTTTATGTGTGGCTTCTATAAGCAAGTTGGAACTCCTTCGCTTCATCTTATTGTTGAAGCTTAACCATCACACGTAAAAAGAGATAGGTTATTAGCGGATGATTAATGAAGTATAATTATTACAAACCTAAAAATTGGATTTATTTAATTTTTTAAAATACTTTTATATAGAAAGTTTTTTTATGTTTAGCAGTTTTAAAAGGGTGTCCGCGTAATCCAGTAGTTATAAGCTAAAAAACGGTGCCAAAGGAGGAATATATGTGTATATGTTGAAATTCAATCTCTTGCTTAGATGAACAACGCGGTATTCATCCTATGCAACTAAACTTTGTTATTCTCGATTTTTCGCAAAGGGATATAATCATCTGAACCTAATTAGAAAGCTGGCTTTGTAATTTTGTAGCATTGGAAAAATCAATTCACTGCTTACCAGCCTTATTGCCTCGTCGATTCGAAAGGACAAACCCATAAAAAATCTAGGCCAAAATTCTTAATTTCCTACTCTTCTCAATTTTCTTTTAAAAAGATCACGGCCGTCTAATTTTCGATCTGATGGCTCACGCCCATCCATCTTCCTTCTGGTCCCACCCAATCCATTCCCAGCAGAGCATCAACACACTCCGGGCCTCCCCCGTCCTCAACCCCGCCTCCAAACCCCCGACCGCCGCCGCCTGTCATGCTCCTCCACCACCGCCTCCTTCCTCGCCTCCTCCTTTCCCCCTCGACCACGGCCACGACCACCTCCCTGCTCGTCCATCGCACCTCCCTCTTTCCGACCAGCCGCATCCTCTCGCCTTGCTACTCCGCGCTCTCCCAATTGGCGGCGCCACAAACCATTGACCACTCCGACGACGACGACGAGCCCCAGGGGGAGGTGCAGGTGCAGCTACCTCTCGACCGGCTCTTCGTGCCGCCCGGGGCGAGCGTGTCCGCCGGGGACGCGGAGGCGGTGACCGCGCGGGTCCTCAAGGGCTCCAACATCGTGCTGGGCCCGTACGCCCGCGGAGACGCCAACGTGATCGCCGCGGACTTCGTGAAGAGCAGCGTGCGCCCTGATGACTGCCCCAGGGACGGGCTGCCGGAGTTTGCGCTTGTTGGTCGGTCCAACGTCGGCAAGTCGTCGCTGCTCAACTCACTCGTCCGGCGCAAGCGCCTCGCGCTTACTTCCAAGAAGCCTGGTAGGTCGTACTTTTGGGGATGTGATGTCACTGTATAATGTTTTGCATTATTGGGTTTGGGGTTTACTGGTTAAGATAGCAAGACGTTTATAAGCTAATATCGGTATTAAGAAGCCAATTCTCATTTCATGTTTCAGTTAATTGATGTAATGATTTTTCTTGTTGCAGGGAAGACTCAATGTATCAACCATTTCAAAGTAAACGACAGTTGGTACCTTGTTGATTTGCCTGGTTATGGGTACACAATTACTTTTAGCCCACGTTCAATTTTGTTAATTTCCTTCTTTTCTTAATTAGATAGATGAACATATCCTTTATCTTAAGAGTTTGATACATTGTGGTTAAGCATTAAGCATGATTTTAGGAATTAAATGGTTGTCAATTACTCAATTGCGTTGAGATCTAGTTCTTCATATATGGGAGTTTCACTTTCAGAGAATCTTCACACTATCGATTGAAACACACGCATATCCGATATGTTTGTTAATTTGATATGACATGTGAAAAATCCAGAATTTTCGTTAAACCTTCTTTATGCAAGTTAACCTTTCAAACCGTTGGCTTACTAATATGCACACAAACGTAATTAGATTTTTTATAATATTTTGCTAATATATAATTAGGAAAAGGTAATCATGAAAAGTGTGTAGTAGCAACCATGCTAATGTCCAACATGGAAAGTATAACACAACGTGTGGAGTGTGTGTTCTTTGCTGTACATTTAGCAATGAGACATTACTCATGACAATATAGAATATAAATTGCATTTGTTGTCTATATACTTGATGAAATATCTCCATCTTTTTGGACTTAAGTAGAGCTTGTTGAACAGATATGCTGCTGCACCACAAGAAGCTCGTATGAATTGGGATGAATTTACTAGAAATTACTTCCTCAGCAGGGAGAATTTGGTGTCAGTTTTTCTCCTGATAGATGCTAGTATTCCTGCTAAGAAGATTGATCTTGACTATGCAAGTTGGCTTGGTCAAAACAAGGTAAGACATAACTCTTAAAAAATTAAACTAACCTTCATGTATCAATTAACTATACTTTTATCCTTCCATGCCTGTGTTAGTAGCACACTAGCATTCCTTGATATTTTAGGAGAAACTTTAGTTGATCGGCATCAGGTAAGAAGATTACTGAAAGTCTACAAGCAGGATGAAATGTCGATATGTCAACTTGTTAAGTTGCATAAGTACATCTTTGTAGCAATAGAATGATCATTTATTAATATCCTGTGTGAATGAAGTCAATGAACTATATCAGTCTGCCTTGTTAATTTAATCAATTTACCTTAGTATTGAAAGATGTTGATCTTCCTTTTTGTTTTCATGAAACAAATTATTACACTACAAATTTCAAGCTGTTACTCATGATCTCTTTTTCTTATGAACTCTCAGAGGAACATCATGTTAAAAATTTTCAAGTGAGCATAAGTAGAAACTCGTTAGTGACTTAGCAGTCACAAAATTTTTTTTCGGCTATCATGATTCTGATGTATCTATGAGTATGGCAATGTGAAATTCTTCATTAATTGAACATAGAAACATAAAGTGGGCCCACAGATCTGAAATATCTCTCTCAAAACCAAACCAAATCTTGCATAATGCAGCTTGACTCTGGAAATACAAAGTAAATGATCTGGCAAACACAAACCGGACAAACATGGTAGTACCTGACCAGGAAGTCTGTAAAAGTATTAGCTTTATGCATTCTTTTGCTGTCCTGGAGCTAGTTCTCGGTTCATTCCTCGTGTAATACTGCAGTATCCCCACCCACCACCAGCTCTTTGCAATAAGGCCTGACTCTGAGCTCTGGAGCTTGGACTGCTTGTCCTGTGCAGTCAATATGAATAAAGCACCCTTTATAAGCTATATAGTCTGTCCTTTTACTGCTGCCTTCCCCCCATGACCATTATTCCCCCCGTGACCATTATTTCACCTTTTCGAGTTTCGACTACCCTCTTTCTATTTTTCTGTAATTCAGTGGAAAATACAGTAATCCTCTTCCAACATATCAGTGGAAAATACAGTAATCCTCTTCCAACAAGGACCTATGTTGGCACTAACCTGGTCCCGAAGACATCCATTAAAGACTTCTTCAAACATATAGTAATGAAGTGACCATATGTATTCTTAATAACAGGAAAGCTCCTAGGGTGCATTATTGTCTTGCCTAATTATTTCTCTTGATGCATCTGTATGTGTAGATCTGATTAAAGATGTCGAGTGCATTTATGAATTTGTTGTGTAGATGATATTGATACTGCATCAAACATAAACTATTATTGACTTGCTATGTGCATGCCATTGGTATTGCTTCAAACATGAACTGTTATTAATTGATCCATGTGACGATATTGATGAAGATTTGAACAGAAAATCTTGATATTCTTCACTTGCATTCTTGCAATGCTCTTATGCCCATTTATTCAGGTCCCCATGACGCTAGTGTTCACAAAATGTGACAAGCGCAAGAAGAAGAAAAACGGTGGCAAGAGACCAGAAGAAAATGTACAAAACTTCCAGAGCTTGATCCGTGAATATTTCGAGGCAGCACCTCCTTGGATCATGACGAGCGGTGTGACCAACCAAGGCCGAGACGAGATACTTCTGCACATGTCTCAGCTCAGAAACTATTGGCTCAAGCATTAAGATGAAATAAATACTAATACTAGAACTCAAGCAACAGCTACGGCATGCAAACCCTGTTGCTCGTTGATGCCTCTCCAGTTCGGCACATTTGCAATCAGGCCTTCACCAACTGATTTGCCTTTTGAGCTGTTGATTGTAAACTATTGCCTCTGTACATGATTACTCAATCAACAGACTGGGCAATTGGGAATACAAACAAGCTGCTAAATCAACTACCCTAGGTTTTCTATTTGTATATCGTACAATCTCAGCCGTTTCTGTTTGTTCTTTTCTGATTATGAGCTTGTGTATTCTATAGGTTAAAAAAACTCTGTTATCAGCTGATCATCATTGAGAATCCCACTTTTTGTTTGTTATGTGCTCCCTTGGACCCTGCATCGCACACATGGCAGGGGATACACGCATTTGACCTGTTAAGGAATGATTTCTGTGACGTACAGAGCATTGAAATTGCCATATTATTGGGATCCATTATAAACAGGGGTTTCTTTTATCTTAGGCCCAAACCTGTTAAGGAATGGTTTCTGTGATAAGGCAGAATGCATTGAACATGCCACATTATTGGGATCCATCATACAGTGGTTTCTTTTATCACATGCTCAATCAAAAAGAAGGGGGAAAGAGCTGGTACAGTCTCGTCTGGAGAAAGAGAGAAAAATGATCAGGTAATTGCAGGCTACTCTTTCTGTCATAAAATGTAGCTATTTTTAGAACTATGACTTTATTCTAACTCTTTTTTATGCTATTATGCCTGTTATACCCCTACCAACCACCACATAACCATCAATTATCCTACTCCTTTTAAGTCTTGCTTGCATTAATTAAGTGCAATGTGGTCTTTTTATCTCTGTTTTTACTGAGTAGTTCTAGTAAATTGTTCTTATCCGTAGGATTTCATGCTGATGTGTGTTTTGTTTGTTAGGCCCCTCTCCTATCTTAGGCTTAGGCTCCGTCGATATTAATGGATAGGGTGAAAACTTTATTAAATGGTGTGCTTTTTATAAAAATTTTCGATCTAAAAGTTGCTTTAAAAAAATCATATTAATTTATTTTTAAGTTTGCAATAGCTAATACTTAATTAATCATTTACTAATAAGATATATTATTTTACAGGATCATCTTAACTTCTTCCATTAACTTCAATCTCACCTTAGGCTACCTAACTACCCTCAGTTTTGTACTATTACTACTAACAAAACTATACTTAACACCTGTTTGTTTGTCTTTATCAGGTCAGGTCTTAAAAGCTGTGCGCCGTTTACGCGATAGATAGATGAATAGCTACTGTACTTAATATAAACCCAAAAGAACAGCTCAGCTGGCTCCCACTCGCACAGCTGGAGGACGCATTTGCCGCTAAACAACGCATTGAGGGCAAATCGCTTCTTAATGCCACAAAGAAGCTGCATTTGACAAATTGACAAAGTGAAGCTTACACACGGTTGGTTTGTTTATGTTCAACGCTTCAATTACGTGTTGATTGCTACGGCAAATTAAAACTACACAAGAATGTACTATTGGTACCGTCCGGTGGTGTACAGGCTACAGACTGAAGAGTTTGCCGTGGTCAACACTGGCACATGGCCGGCCGACTGTACAGTAAAATTGGGGGCAGTTGCAGCCTTCCAGTCTTGCAGAAGAGCAGTTCACGCACAGAAAGAATGTATGCCAAATCGCCAACCGGCCACTTCCTTCGCCCTTTCCTTTACCCTTTCCATCCCTCCAAATTGTGTCCCAAAACTGTACCAACACTGCAACACACGTTGTTCAGCACCCCGTTCACAAGTTGCCCGTAAATGGTCCTTCGCTATCTACTGCTCGGTTTAGCCTTCCACGTGCACTCCAGCACGCGATCTCGAGCCATCCCGCCCATGCTGCGGCACACAGGCAGCACAAGCTCGACATTACACAAAGCCCAATCGTGGCATAAGCTGAGAAATCCAGGAGGCCGGCGCGGGTTGCAGCCAGCCGCGCAGCAGCAGCAGCAGCAGCGTCGTCCCGCGTAACCGCCTCGGGCCATTTCTCCCACAACTCCCACTACGTTACATGTATCCTGTCACGGTCAGCCACGTCGCAGAGCCGCGGAGGGCAGTGCGACCGAGCGAAGCGAGCACCCACGACCGCTTGGCCCTGCACTGGTGGTTTTTGTGCTGTAGCTTGCAGCCGTTAAAAAAAGCCACTCGCCCAGACGCCCACTCGCGAGCCCTGCACGAATGCGATAGACCAACCTCCACTCCCGCGCCCGCGCTCCCCATCCATCTATACACACAGCGCACGCATACACACAGGCGCCAAGTCGCGAGCACGACGAAGACATGGACGGCTCCGGCGCCGGGCGCAAGAAGCTGAAGCACAGGCTCGCGGCCATCCTCTCAGTCTTCACTAGGCGGGCGGGGGGCAGGAAGCCCCGCGACGAGGAGGGGGCGGCGCCGTCGCCGCCGCTGGCATCCCCCTCCTACTCCCACCTCGGCGGCGGCGCCTGTGGCAAGAAGGCGGCTGTGGGGCAGCACGAGCGCAGGCTCTCCTTGTCGATGCCGCGCCCGCCGCCGCTGGTCCACATCACCATCGACTGCGCAGGCCGCCGCTCCGTCGACGCGGCGGACCCGTCCCTCCTCGCGCCGCTCGACGTGGACGCCGCCAGGAAGGTGGAGAGGCGGCTCACGGAGACGGGGATGGCGTACGAGACCGGCGAGTGGGAGGGACGCAAGTGCCCGCCCTCCACGCCTTTCGCCGCGAGGCCGCCGCCGCTGTTGCCGCCGTTGGCGAGATGGAAGGAGCGGGCGAGCGTCTCGTCGCGCAGGCTCTCGACGCACTCGTGGCGCAGGCTGATGAGCAGCTCCTCCTCCGACGATGAGTACGACGAGGACTCGAGAAATCTCTTCTCCTCGAAGAGCTTCTCCTCCGACTCGTCGGACTTCTACAACTGCGCAGGCAAGAACATCAGGGCGCGCGCCTCGGTGTCCGGCCCGTGCGGCGCTCCACCGCCATCCTCGCGTCGCGGCACGTCGCAGAGCTGCCGGTACAGCTTCGAGCTTCCGCGCGACTCGACGGCTTCGGCAGCAACCGACGGCGGGTTTGCGGTGGTGAAGCGGTCGTCCGACCCCTACGAGGACTTCCGCAAATCAATGGAGGAGATGATCGCCGAGGGGGCGGCATGCGGCGACGGCGACGGAGAGCTCAGCGCGGAGCAGCTGCTGGAGACTTACCTCGTGCTCAACTCGCCGCGGCATTACCCTGCGATCCTCGCGGCGTTCGCCGACGTGCGGGAGACGCTCTTCCCCTGAACCCGGCGACTGATCGGCCGGCACCAGTGTGGCGCCGTGGCAGTGCCATGTTAATAGGACTAACCAACCATGTCAGTAAGATTAGTGGCACAAGAGTTGAGCGGTTGAGCCTGTGACTTGCTGTGTGTACTTTTACGATTGCATCGTTTGTGTCATTCACCGCTGGTTCTCCTTGACCTGCTAACTTCTGCTTAATTCGGATTCTGTAGTCTCTCTGTTTGATGGTACTCTTACTTGGTTCCTGATGATGTTCACTTATGAGCTTGGACAGTACTTATGTGCTAATCACAATGAATGGCAGAGCTTTGTTTCACTCAGCTACTCCATACTGTGAAATAGCAATGCGGAACAATACTCTGCTTTTCTTTTCTTCTCCGATGAAAACAAATACCCTTGCTTTGATGGGGAGGATTTCTTCCGTGTCTACTCCAGATTTTGATTAAATTCTTCCTGGTTAGAATTTGGTCACCTAACAAAATTTCTTGCGCTTCACATTTGACTCGAAATCTTATTTCTAACCGCCTGGTTTGTTGAACTCTTAATATAGTCAAGCCCCCCTAATTCACAAATCAATCCACGACCTTAGGCACATGTGGGTTGGTTTGCGCAAAAACTATTTATTTTGACTAACTTGAAGATATATAGTGCTTTCATTCTGACTCTGCTTCTATACAATAACAGACAAAATCATGGAGGAGTGGAATGCAAGTCTGCAAACAAAGAAGAAGTGCCAAATCAGCAACGTCCTCTCCTTTCCAAGTAAACGCGACGAGATATGATAAGGCCTGTTGAGGTCTTGTCCTCCCCGTATGCATATGAATACTACTACTACTACTTACGAGTGTTAGCTTGTAGATTGGGGATAATGCACTGGCCGTGCCAGCAGCTTAATTTAGCCAGCTTGGGCAGTAGGGCTCGCGAGTTTGGGGCGGCCATGTGCATGGTTTGGGTTTGGTTGGCGCGGTTGGTGACCACATCAGACGGACCGGTAGATAGACAGGGGATGGTTGGAGGCGAATCGCGCCAACCGGGGACGCGCGAGCTGCGCGCGAACCGCCTTTCTACTGCGCCGTCGCCATCGGCGGCGCGTCGATCGACCAAACCGTCCTCGCGCCACAGGCCCCAAGCAGTCCCGGGCCGGCGGGCGGGCGCCGGATTCCGCGCCGTTGTACGCATCCACCAGCAAAGCCCGTAGCTTCGCTTGGCAGCAACTGTGCGCGAGGAGTACACGGGCTTTCTCCGCGCGACGTGACCGCACCGGGCGCCGAGAGGCCCCGTCCGCGCGTGACCGACGTGACGCGCTTCGTCGCGGCGCAGGCTGCTGCCATCCACCGTCGCGTCTCGTCGGCGCGGCTAGCTACGCGCCCCGACGGCTGGGCCTTCTGCGTCCACAGTTCGGCGAGTGATCCCTGGATGTGGAGAGATCGATCGGGTTTCTATTGGTGCGTGCGTTGCGGCGGTTCTTGGGACCGTGTTGGCCGTTGGGGCGGGGGAGCCGGCCGGGAAGTGAAAAGGTCATCGATGAAAGCACGCATCGAAGCGTGGCAGATGGCCCCCTGGGGCCTTTTTTTTCCGTGACCGACGTGATGTTTTGGCGCCGGCAGGCCCGGCTCTGGATACCGCGAGGTCACGTTGCGGTCACGTCTTGTCGATGCTCAGGTCAGATGAAACAGAGATGTGACATGTAACCCATGCTAACCCACGTTTTATGTTGGATTCGGATTTTGGAAATTACACGGTAACCTGTTGTACATAAACACTGATCATCATCAAGTTAGACGTGTGATTCGTGAAACAACAGCCTCGCTCGCTTGTCTAGCTTGCAGCTTGCTATGATTACGTAGTAATCCCCATCCATGTCCACAGCCGTGGGAACAAAGCTAATTAAGCACGGCCTAACTTTGTACAGCTACCAACACGGAATATTGCATCGGAAACTGGTAAGCACACGGATCAGCTGATGCATGCATATGTCTCGCCCCGGCGCCAGCTAGAACACCCAACAAAGATTCCGCCGATCGCAGCTGAACGCCGGACGAAATTTCCTTCATTTCTTCACGTCGCTCGTCCGTGTGCAAAGGAACCGGGGACGAAGCTCACACAGCTCTCAATAGTGGCGACGCCTACGTACTGTTGGCCTGTAGCAGCTGAGATACCCCTCCCGAAAACTTCATATGATACCCAGACGACACATGCAAATTGCTATGAATATATCAGCATGCTTTGCGTTGCATGGCATCTCCTGCCTCGACGTGGCACCAAGAGGGAACGCACTCTGCTGGATCGATCGAGCAGAGCACGTAGTACGGGAATACGAATAGCTGTGTTCTATACCTAGCTACTTCTTCCATTTGAAAATATAACTATTTTCATATTATTTTTAAAAAATTTAAAAATAGAATAAAAAGACTATATTGTATTTTATTAATATAAAGAGAACTTAGAATATTTAATAGATATGAAATAGTTGATAAGGGTATAATAGTCATAATAGAATAAAAAAAATAAAAATAACTATATATTTTTAAACAAAACTTAGATGCTATAAATAACTATATTTTATATTTTAAGACAGAGAGTGGTAACGAGAATCTAGAATGATTATGTAATGGAGGAGAGTAGATGTCCCCTAATTATTGCCGTGGCTAGCTAGCTAAGCTAGCACGCGTTAAATTATCGTTATTGATGTTATGATGTAGTTTCCGTTTGTCCTCTTCGTGTGTTTTCTGATTTTTTTTTCTCCCGTTCGTGAGCATGAGTTGTATGCACGTACGTCGTGACAGCCGTTACACATTTACACCGACCTTGTCCTTTTTATCTCGAGCGTAGAAGCCGTAGATGTCGTTTCTTAAATATTGCTCCGTGCTCAGTACTCGCAGTCGATCAACGCGGATTAGCTCACGATGATTACGACTACTGTAGTAGTTACTGTACTTCCCTCCAGAGATTTTAGGTTTCTTTATTTGTCCATAAATATAAGATTTTTATGGTTGATCTTGAAAGAAAAGAATATTGAAATTTCATTTTCTCAATCCATTACTCAAACCACTGTATTTATTGCTCACTTTTATTTGTATCACTGGACATAATCTTTTCTGATCAAATAATGTTTTAAAGGCAAAAAAATAATTTTATTTTAATTTTAAACTCTGCTAAATAATCTATATAAGAGGGAGTAGTACAATAGTGCTGTAGATGACTTGAAGTTGTAGTACACTGTACACTCCGTAAGCCGTGTGCTGTAAAAAGAACGGAAAGCCAGGCAGCACAGAAGCCTGGACTTTGTACGTTCTTGGACTCGAACGTTCCATTGATGCAGATTGCTTATGCTACGTATTTTTTGGTAGAAAATGGTAATTAACACCGTAAAAAATTTGTGTCCAAAGGCAGGAATATTGGGTAGGACTTGGCTAGCAAAAGTCACAACTCCTTAGTCTGAAGTCTGAAGTCATTGTGCTTCGGAAGACAACAAATGAAGAATCTTAACACAATCTTATAAATGGGAATGAGGTTAGTTACGCGAAACTGCACAAGTTTTTATCAGAACAGTTAAATCACAGGAGGCTCAGAGAGGAATTGTCACAGGAGAAGACTTGTCAACTGTGATCTGTGTAAGTTGGAATAACTTTACTGCCCTCTCTGGTTTGGTGCCGTACTGCTCCTAGCTATACATCACAACAACCGGGTTTTAAGGGCCACGAGCACGACATAGATTTATCTTCTAGGTTCTAGACACACACTAGTATCAGTACAATGCTACCGTGCGTGCTACGAGATGAATGAATGAATGCACGGTCCAGTTTTGTGCAATGCATTGCTCCATCCGGAAAATGTCGAAATTTACGCAGTTTCTCCTTGCGATATTCCGACCTTACATTACTTTGTTTGTACATTGTACAGTGTACAGTGCATCAAGTCATGGATCCATCGAAATAACTCTGAGGTCGGTACGTATTCATCCCTTGATTAGCTTCAACGGTATGTTAACCGGCCTGCATTTTATGTACTGCATTAGGCTGTCTTCTTAACTGCTTATTGGATGGCTTAAATAAACCGCACGTAAAACGAGAAATGTCATTAGCGCGTGATTAATTAAGTATTTACTATTAAAAAGTTGAAAAATGGATCTATTTGCTTTTTTAAGCTACTTTCATATAGAAATTTTTTGCAAAAAACACACCGTTTATCGTTTTGGGAAACGTGCGCGCGGAAAACGAAAAAAATAAGCTGGCTGCACATGGACTTGCAAACAGCACCTTAGTCCATCAAAGTATTTTGAAATTTGTACATTAATCTCTTTCCTTTGAAAATCTACTTCGCAATGACGGAGGAACACACAATGGCATTTTTCGCAATGATCAGGTTCCAACAAGTGAATTATGACAAAATTACAACTAGATTCCAGGGCCGAGCCGCTGCACCCGCATCCCCATTCTCTGATGTTATCCTCTTTGCTCGGATGGGATGTCTCGCTGGGCCGGTTTCGATTTACCATCGGCCACTGCTGCGTACCGTCAAGTGTGGGCATTGGTACTTCAGCGTCGAGTGTCGACCACTCAACGCCTCCGGCGAAACAGTGAAGGTGTGAAGGCAGCAAAAATTTTTAGTGTTTGGCCCTTAAAAAAACTAATTTCGAAAATAGACCCCTGTTAAAACTAATTTCAAAAATGGACCGGGGGCTCAACGCCAGGCTTGACAGCGCTGAGTCCCCGCACGGTAGCGCCAGGATCCTTGGCGCTGATCCCCTTACCCCCGGGGCCAGGGGGCCTAGTTGGAAGCCGACGTGGCAGGAGGTCAGCACCGCCGGCATCGGCGCTGACCTCCCCGACCTCAACGTCAACTAGTCTGGCGCTAAGGTCGGGCACTTAACCCCGGCCGCTGCCCGGCCTCCTCATCCCTTTCTTTTCTTTCTCTTCTTCCTCCTTTGAACAGAGACCCCCACGCGACTCTCTTTTTCCCTCTCTAGTCCTTCTTAAATCTTAGGCATTGCGAAGCTTTTTGGATCGGATTTTGTGTGGAGGAAGAGTAGCAAGGTAATCTTCCTATTTCCCTCTACTTATTTATTCCGTTTTGCAAGGTTTTATTGAGTTTAGGGTAAATACTAGAAATGAATAAGGGTTGAGGAATAGAATCAAATTGGCCCTTTTTGCAAACCTATTGGAATAGATATATGTGGTGCGTATTGAATGTTGCATTTCATATTGTTTTGTTACTATTAATTGGGTTATTGATAGCAATGTAGGATTAGGGTTTGTGTAGTGATACCATATTATGTTTCAATGCTCTTATGTCCAATTAATTTTTGAAGTGGTTAAATTTTTGAAGTGGCATATGGCTTTCATATAGCTTGTACTTTGTTTTGTAGGATGGATGCAAAGGGTTATGGACGACCTCGTCGACAACCTCCGGAGGGCGTTCCTTGCCCCATGTGTTGGTGTGGCGATGAGTGTAAATTCGTGATTAGCGAGGTGGATTTCACGTATTGCCAGCGATATTGGATATGCCGTAATTACGCATACTCCCAAAAAAAGCCAAAGCCTCAAGGAAAGAAAGAAAAGTCGAAGAAGCCGGTGGAGGTAAATTCTTTTCTACCGATGCATAATTCTTTTATCCATAGTTGCTAATACATTCTCATATGCAAAGGTATCGAAGCCACCACTACCTCTATGTGACTTTGTGGAGTAGATAGATACGGAGGTTCACCCCAACGACGCACGGTATCTTCGCATATGTCAGCAGTGGGCAAGGGAGGATTTTGAACGACGCTACGAAGCTGAATGCAGGGCTGAGGAAGAGCAGAAGAGGAGGGAGGAGAAAGAAGAGCATGAGGCTGAGAGGGAGAGGAAGTGGCAGAGGGCACAGCGTGTGAAAGAAGCCGGGCCGGAGGCGTGGAAGAAGGGGAAGTACCCCCGATGCACCCAGTAGGGTTGTGCTACTCGATGGTTGAAATTGTAATTGCCCTAAGGCATGTAAAAACTTAAACTATGTGATCATGCCAATTGTCGGACAAGTAATTTAGTGTGCTTTGCAATATTTGGAACCATCGTAGAATAATATATGTCGTGCCATTCGTATTTTCTTAGAGAAGTGACATTATTTGTCGTATGTCCAAACTAAAGTTATGTGGTCATGTCATTCGTTGGAGAAGTGATATTATTTGTCGGTTTGAGGGGTTACAATGGATATTTTGCTTGACAAAATTTGCAAATTGCATGTTATGTGAACTGCTATGAGTGAGAACTATAGGAGAACATAAAGCAAATATATGCATTTGAAGTCCGTGTCACAGTGATGCCCACTGATGGTTAGACAAACCTCAGCCTCCAGCCAAGGCCCTCGTGAGGGCGGCCTCTGGGTGGGGTAGAGTGACCAAGCTCAACGCTAGAGCGATGAGCTATGGTAGGCAGGCAACAGATCAACTACTGCTTGCCTGCCAGTTTGATCTTCGTACCTGCAGAAAAATCTCAGCCCCCCACACCCAGAAACTGGACATATTTCAGTCCATAGTCCCAGCTCCCCCCTCCCCCCACAAACACAGAAAAGTTCACACATATATGTAACGCCCAGAAATTCGTACCGAAATTCTGAACATTAATGTGTAATAAATCCCTGCCCAGAAAAGCCAGGGTACACAAATCCAAGTTGCCATATAGAGGGTCTTACAAACAGAGTAAAATTATATTACAAAAATGCAGCGAAAAAAGGTAAAGATAGTCTATAAACAGCGGGTCCATCGGCAGCGTCCATTCCCACAAGCAACTTGACGGCAGAGCCAGCCTATTCCTCAGAATGATCTTCATCTGACGCGTTCTCCAACACTGGGGGAAAATTGGAGCAAGGCTGAGTACCACCCACAGTACTCAACAAATCACACCCACAATTATGCATATGCACAGGGTACAAAGATGGGATAGGGCTTGTTTTGCATAAAAGCAGTTGCAAATAGTAGTAGTTCGCAAACAGTAAAAAGTTGACTAATTTAACAATATTAATTCTTCACTGATTAACGTTACACCACGTTAACCAGGCCCAACCATTCCCAACTAATTGACGCTACACCACGTCAACCAGTCTCCACTGATGAACGCTACACCACGTACACCACGTTAACCAGGACTCCACTGATTAACACTACACCACGTTAACCAGTCACGACCGGACAACGTTACACCACGCTGACCAGCTTTTCCTGATCAACGCTACACCACGTTGACCAGGGCCGCGCTGATGGAAGTTACACCACGACCACCAGGCGTCACTGATGAGAGTTACACCACACTCACCAGTCTCCACCGACTAGCGTTACACCACGCTAACCGGTCATCCCCGGTCAACTCAACCACGTCGACCGAACTCAACACCTTCCACAACACCAGTTTGATAAAACAGGTTTAATTATCTAGGGTGAGACTAATCACGGTGAGTCTTGGCCAATGTGCCCATAACCACGGATGCGGCTATTCGAATAGTTTTACTCTGATCAGAGGTGTACAACTGTATCCACAAGACACAGCCCCACACACATTCCTGTGTGCCAGTACATCACCACGATGTCCCGTGAGAGGCTGTGACAGGATCATTCACGAAACTCCTCTCTAACCATCCACACCACGCTGAGGTTGCACCTGCCGACAGGGCATGCCATATTGGCCAGGCTACCCCCTTGCGCCACGGTGAATCCGCAGCCGATCAACCCTACCCCGGGCCGACCCAACTCCATCCCGCTCACCCTCTTCTTCGGTGCCTAGGAGAGGGAGAAGAAACGCTTCAAGCCTAGCCGTTGCCCACGCTGGCTTGTGGAAAGTACGAGAAGTTGCCCAAGTGGTTCCCGCGAAACGGTCCTTAATTGCCATGGGTGTGACAAGCAAACCATACACCCACAGCCCACCATTTAGGCCAAATTTTAATAGTTTAATATCAGCCTATCCAAAGTTTCACTTTTGCGACATGGAGTCGAATCATAGAAAAGAAATAGTATTTAATTCCCATGTGAGCTAGGTTGCTAAGCATGGCTAAGCATCCTAAGAACTGTAATCTACTCACATTATTACCCATGTGACAAGGGTTCAGGTTTCAAAACAATGGCTAAGTCCTAACATTGCATAGGTAATAACCACCCACATGAAATATTAAAATAATACAGTTTATTTGAATAAACAAAACAATTTAGCGAAAAATAGGTACAAAGTGATCAAAGTAACAGTGCGACTTGCCTTGCTCCGGCTCAAGGTACTCTGCTACGATCTCGAAATACGCGGGAGAATTACCGGCGTCGGATTCTACAACAAACAATGCATAAACAATTAAAAACAGTACATGGGGCAATCAAACATGGGCTGGAAGTATTTTTAATGGATTCTTGGCATTTTTCTGGATTTAATGAAATTTGAATAGATTTAATCGGAGTTCGTATGAATTAGTTATGATTTATTGAAGTTTTACTGCTATTTTCAGTGTAAATATAATTAACAGGCGATTTATTGCGCATTAAACCGAATTAATGACATCACCGGAGGGAGAGGCGGCGCCGACCAGCGGGCCCCACTAGCCAGCGGCGCACAGAGACGGGCGCACGGTGGACCAAGTCCACCGCGGCCGAGAGCGGGCGCACCACGTGGCGCCACTGCAGGCAACCACATGAGTGAGCGAGCGGGCGGCCCCGATCTACCACCCGGCAGATCGGACGGCCCCGAGGAGCGGCGGCCGAAGCCGGCCGTCCCGAACGGGAGGCGGCGGCGCGCACGCGACCCGATGGTCGCCGACGGCGACCACACGGAGGGGCAGAATGGAACAGGAAAACGGAGGGGATTCTCACCGGCGGCTCGCGACGGCGCGAAGATGACGGTGGCGACGAAAAAGCGGCGGTGGCTTCGGGACGACGTAGGCGACGAAGCTCCGACGACGGGGAACGGGCGAGAGGCGGTTGCCGAGGCGTCCTGGAGGATGAGGAGGACGGAAGAGGAGTTAGGGCGAAGAATGGAGACGCGGCGCGGCAGGAATCACCGGCCGGAGAGGAGGCGGAGGGCTGATACTCACCGTGCGTGTGGGCGGGGCGGTCCAGCGGGCTTTGGCTTCCGGAACAGCGACGAGCGGTGGCCGGAGTCGACGAAAAAGGGGGAGCTCGGGTGCGTGGTGGTGAGGGGGTTCTAGAGCACGGGGAAACTCGGTGTGTTGGGGGAAAATGGAGGAGAGGGCGGAGGGGCTTTTTATGCAGTCGGCCTGAAGAGATCGAGGCCGAACGGCTCCAATCGTGCACGGGAGAGAGAGAGGCGGCGTGGAGATCGTGCGCGCAATTCGTGGGAGTGAGGGGGTGTGGACGCCGGGGAATTCGGGGAGGTGGGGCGCACTCGGTCGGCGCCCGTTTGAACCAAGTGTGAGCGCGGGAGGAGGCGGGAGGTGGCGCCAGATCGGACGGCTCCAGGGATTTTCCCCTCCGCCCGATTCGGACGGAGGAGGAAGACGATGCTGACTGGCGGGCCCGGGCTGTCAGCGGGAGGCGCGTGGGCGCGGGCGCGAGCAAGGGCGCAGGTGCGGGCGAGGGCGCGGGCGAGGGGTGGGCCGGCCCAGCGCGGGGAGGAAGAGGCCAGGGAGGGGAACCGGCCTGTGGGCGTGCGGGGAGGGAGCCGGCATAGGAGCGGGCCGCCGGCCCAACAGAAGAAAAAGAGAAAAGAAAAAGGAAAAAGATTTTCCAGGACGATTTAAATTCCAATAAGCGTTTTTGATTTATTAAAAATAGTTCCTGTGCTCTGAAAATTCCACTAAAAATCCAGTTAATGTATTTTGGCACAGAGAATACAAGAAAAATATTTCCGGCCACGATAATTTATTATCTTGCATTTTACACCTTTAATTATTTTCCTGTTGCCATTTTAAAATTCCTTTTCTTAGGTATTTTCTCAGGTAAAGTTTTTATGTGGCTAATATCAGGGTGTGACAATATACCACCACAACAAGCAATTCACCAAATGGTCATTCACAACAAGCGATTCACCGAAGCAGTGCAGCGCTAACACAGGCAGGCAAACCAACAAGCACAAACACATATGTACATGACATAGTTAATAAAGTCCAGTTCTAATTACACAACGACATAGCTACACAAGCTTACATTAAATCATTTCTTCGTGCGCTGGTGACGAAGATCAGGTGTGAACCTATCGGGGTGCTTGACCTTCCTATGGGGTCGATCCGGCTGTGAGGCCTCAGGGGCGTCCGCAAGCTGTGAGGGACCTATCTCATCGTGCTTAGGCTGTATGTCCTCTCTTTTGCTCTCCTTACGGGCCTCTTCCTCCTCCTCCTCCTCGTCGTCATGTCCCTGTGCAGGTCTAGACGACTGCCCTGATTCCTAGTGCAGCCCCTGCGGTTCGAAGATATCCACTGCCGTGCACCCAAGATGTGTAGCCAACCGGCGACAACGGACACGGAGGACCTAAAAGCAAGACACAAGATATATAAACAACATATATATGGAGAAGATACGTAGACAAGGAATCGATGATTACATGGAGAGCGGTGCAAAGAGTTGATGGCTCCTCCTCTGAACCTAGCGCAACGCCAAGTGCAACCCCCGCGTCGTTAACGGATTGTAGAAGCTCATGGGCCTACATTTCATGAAAATCTCAGTTAAGACCCTATTTATTTGTAGATGTAAGCTTGACATGTTGACAGAGTTCTTACTACTCTATCACGCACAGGACCATGCTCCACCCTATCTCCTTGCCATGTACGTGCATCAAACGAGTTGGCGACTTCCTCGTCAGATGCCTCGTTGGCTACGTCGCTCAAGGTCCACGACGGACGGAGCACAAGCCGGTAATTCTGGCATAGCCAATGGAGGTACTGGTCAAATTCCCGCTTGTTGTGCATCGTTCCCTCGAGGAAACGATTGTCGCGGTATCTAAGCCAGTGCTGGTTGTGCTGCACGTGGTAGTGTTCGCACCAAAAACCACCGGGTGTGCCAAGAAGCTTGTTGATGATCTGGTTTGATGCGATTGAACATACGAAGGCCTGGGAGATCTGCTTAGCTCCAGTGCAGGTCCTAAAATCTTGAGGTTCGTAGGCGTGCCAGTCAATTTGACCCCGCAATTGACAAGGAGAATATTAGCTCAGGGATTCAATCGGCCAATAAGAATCCCGCTAGCCGATTGCCAAAGGAATGCTTGAGCATCGGCTGAAAGCCGATGATAAAACTTTGTCCGGGCCCCAGCTGTCCGCGCCCGGGTCTTGTGCTCGTGCCCGGGTCCTCGTGCCCAGGTCTTCGCTCCCGGGTCCTCGCTTGTGCTCGTGCCCGGGTCAGCAGCAATTGCACATCGGCTATCGGCCGATACGGACTGATGTAGGCTCCTTGTAGCTGATGGCCGATGGCACCTATGTATCGGCTAGGAAACCGATAACGCTATAAGCAAATAGATAAGCTGTCAGTATAACATGTGCATCGGCTAGAAGCCGATGATAAAATAGATAGGCAAAATAGTAAACTAGCCGACTACCAAGGAAACACATGTGCATCGGCTAGAAAACCGATGATAATGTAGATGACCAAAATAGTAAAGATAATACAGTCGGCTTTATAAAAAGATAACCTATCGGCTAAGCACTCCAATAGAATGTCGCATATACACCGATCGGCTCACCAAGAATAAATCTATTATTATCAATCTAGTAGTTCAGACCTAACTGATGCAGCACAGATTAATAATAATAGAGGAACCTCAACAAACCGATAGACCTAATGCAACTGTGATGTAATAAGATAACTTATCGGCTATACATTCCGATAAGACACTTGTGCAAAAACCATCAACCTAGCAGGAACGATTTATCGCTGGCAGCTCAGTAGGTCGGACCCAACCGATGCAGCACGAACTGATGATAAATCGTCCCCAGTAAGCTGATAAGATCTACGCACGCGTGATGTGGTATACCTGATCGGCCTAAGAGGTCGGACCAAACCGATGCAGCCGTAGACAGGGCAGATACACCTGGGTAAGGGGTGACGAGTCTTACCCTCTCGCAGGAGTTCGGACCTAACCGATGCAGCCCCGCTCGAGAAGCAAGAACCCGTCGAAAGGGTGGCGATGCGCCGAATTTGATTGATCTGTGTGGATAATTTACGAGGTACCCGGGCATACGTATATATACCCCGAGTTATTACAGTCCTAATAGGACACGGCACACGAATTTCCTATCTATAAAAGGAAAACTAACAAGTCCTGATCGGACACGAGATCAGGTTTCTCTAAAAAGTATTAAAATTACCTAATTTACAGATAAGGTAATTGACTGCCATATCGTGGTCTTCACGATTCCTTCCCAAGCTCGGACTCTTCTGGATTAGTTCCCAATGGCTGACATCGCTTCTTTCCTTAACCGAACATGGTAACGACCCGTACCAAATTTTGGCGTTAACAGGTAGGCACTCCAGTCAACGATCCGTTTGTTCTTTCGACGGTCCAACCTAGATAAACACATAAGGATTGGTTATAACTCCGAAATATTGCAATGAAGGAGTTCTATGGAAAAATGACATAATTGTGGAGATCAATCGAAGTGGACACGTTCAGGGGCGGTGATCTTTGCCTTCTCCCGAATTGTCTCATTACATGATGGCATAAAAGGAACTCCACCACGTAAAAGCAGACTAGTGGGCAGATGAGTGCTTTCATGTCGTGGTCGACCTCGCACATGGCGTTAAGACCTAAGTCCTGAATCTCCTAGGATCTATATGGCTCCCACTCAACCTGCAAGTAGTTATGTTAGTTCAATATCCGTAGGAAAAATGTAGTGGAGCTGTAGTGGGGGGGGGGGGGGGGGGGGGTGGGGGGGGGTGTCGAGTTGAAACTCACTTGTGAGGGGTGCAGGCTATCGAGCTCATTTGTGTAGTAGTAATATATGGCGTTGTTTCACCTAGCTAGTTGTGGCACTTGCTCAAAGAGGTGAGCCACCGTTGGACGTCTGTCGGGGTTCTGTAAAGGCCACTCCGGATGTGATCTCTAGGATGGCCGCCCCATGGGAAGGCGGAGCCACACCCAAATTTGCAGAGTAGCACACAGGGAGTACAAATTGTTACAATATTATTGAAGAGCATGAGACCAACATGAAAAAGAATTATGCATTTGGGAACTAACCTGCAACAGGAGGACACACCCACTAAGGTTAGACACTGGTGACGTCCGTCTACATGCATCACACAACTGCCTGTACAACCAAGCAAGGGTTGCTAAACCCCAGCTGTACTCTCCTGCCTCCTCCCAATCACGTAGCAACGGTAGCCACATCCAAGAAGCCATGTCTCCTCCTGAGTCTGAAAAGAGCACGGAACCAAACATGTGTAGAACGTAGGCCCTGCAGTGTCGATCAACTATGGCCTTGTCAGCGTCCGGGTCTACCTCTCCAAATATGTGACGCAACCAAGCCAGTGGGACGTCGGATGTCTTGGTTTGCTTCTGTCCCTCCAGAGGTAAAGGAGGCGCATCTCCCAGCAACTCCTCCACACGTGCTCTCCAACCTCCGGATGCCGTGATGCCTGTCACTAGATTGCCCTTGATCGGGAGGCCCAAAATATTGGTGACGTCCTCAAGGGTGATAGTCATCTCTCCAAACGGCAGGTGAAAGGTGTGTGTCTCGGGCTGCCAACGATCGAGTAGTGTGGTCAGTGCTGGAGCATTGAAGACTGGCATCCCCCTCTGCACTACCATGACGAAGCACAGAAGATTGGCCAACTTGAGTAGCGGGATGTACCGGTTGTCGAAAGGCATCACCGGGGTGTGGCCATGTACTCTCAGTACTCTGAGAGCCTGAAACGGTTTAAAAGAATTTGTCAATGTCCGCACATGGGGGTGTGTAGCCAAATAGATAGTAGGCTGCAAAAAGTAGGAGGTCACCTCTCCGGCCGCTATCCTGGGTGCCTGATGGGTCGCCTCATAGTAGGGGTCGAGGCCCGGCGGGTGCGCCATCCTGCAAATATGAAATTACCAAGGTTATTAATCCACAAAGAACAAAATAGACAAATATGGAACTATTGAAGTAAATACAGGTTCATAAATAAAATATGCAAATATGGAACTATCGAAGTGTAATACGAAAACAATTAAATTAACAACCTCATGACGCCGCTCAACGGTAGGCATAGCACGAGGTCACTTACATGGCTGGTCCGTACGCCGTGGGCATGTAGATTTCTTGTGACATTCCTGATGTCATAGTGAACAACGGTTCGGCACTGGACGTTTTGAGTTAAGACTGTTCTGCCTTTCCTTACGTGCATTACCCGAGAAGGCTATATCCATGTTATTCCCGAACCTCTTTGACCTTTTTTCTTCCACGACCTTTAATCATCATTGAAGTATTCGGAATGAACGACTTGTCCTCGTAGGTTGGCCACTGCGAAGGATCTAGGTACGGCTCGAATTTTGGTGAATACGTGTTCCGTAAGGTTTCATTTGACAACTCATAACACATACGTGGCGGTGCCTCAACATTTACACCTTGAAGTCTACAGACGGTGATCATGTGTAAACAAGGCATGTGGTAAAGAATCGGACGCTGGCAAGTACATGTATTATCCTTCTCAACAACACAGTAGCGCCGACCTTCCCATTGAACCCCTGCGGCAGTCACCCCGCCTTGTTCAGTGACCTCATACTTTATTGCCTCGAAGTCAAAGCAAGTCGCCCTTTGCCCCGATGTTTTTCTCATCTCCTTGTTGAGTTTGTCCTTCACTCTCTTCGGCCAACGCACATTGGTACGAACTTGCTCCGAAGCTTCCTTGTATCTATCTACAAACCAAGTGTTCAGCTTGTTGAATGTATATGATACAATTGCAGTCACGGGCAATGTCTGAATACCCCTAAGCACATTGTTGAAACTTTCTGCAAAATTGCTTATTATGAAGCCGTATCTACACCTTTCATGATCGAAAGCTCTTGACCATTTCTGCTTGTTTGTCATATGGTCATCCAACCACTTCCTAGGACGGTCTTCAAGAAGGTTCATCAGTCGTCTTGTCTCAACAAGGAAAACATGTTTCTCGTTAATCTGGATTATGCATTCTAGCTCCTTCATTTGATCTTGGGTAGCCCTTGCGGAGTAGAAGTTAGCACAGAAATACCGCATGCATCATCTGTGATGGATTGGAAGATACCCGGGAATGTGATTATCAATCGAGTTGAGAATGCCAAGATGTCTGTTAGAAATTATGCAAACCTCCTTGTTAGGGCCCATCAGACGCCACCTAAGAGTACGGATAAACTACTCCCAATTTGAAGTATTCTCCTTCTCAACTAGAGCAAAGGCCAAGGGAACTAACTAGTAACCTGCATCGATCCCTATCGCAGTTGTCGGAGGATAAACCCTCGACGGCGGGAAGTCGTGAGACCCCCCTTTTGAGATTCGGCCAGGGGAGTAGTTCTCAGGCGAAGCCGGCTTCAGGGGTAGCGGAAAGATACGCGAAGAAGACGATGAACAGCACACTCAGAGGAGACACGAGGATTTATACAGGTTCGGGCCGCCGGAGCGTAATACCCTACTCCTGTGTGTGTGGCTATGAGGTGGATGAATGTAGTATGGTGGTTACAAGGTTGAAGCTTAGCTCACGGCCGGAGCCGGAGAAGAGGAACGGTGGCTAGGGATAAGCTTGGGAGCAGGAGACAGGGAAAGCTCTGTCCCTTCGGTCCCCCTTTCACGGTGGCTTGGGTCCTCTTTATAAAACCAGGGGAGTCCACAGTGCCAGTGCATGGGAGGGCTAGGTATGATTTGTCTTGTCAAAGTCTTGTCGCGCGTCTCTGCCTGCTGCCGTGTGCTGCTGCGGTCCACGCCGGGTAGGATCGGCTACGGAGGACGGCTGGAGCGTGAAGAGTGACGGCGTACGCTCCAAGTCAAAAGGCTCTGACTGCATCGTAGGTCGCGTCCACGGGGAGCCATGACGAGGCGCCAGCATGGCAGAGCAGGCGACGAGTCGACAGGCCTGTCGCCTCGTCATTTGAATGTAGGTAGTTGGGGGTGGTGCGCTCAAGTCAACCTCGTGCCCGCGCGGATTGCTCGCGCCGGCACTCGGGACAGAGGCAGTCGGCACCGGGAGCCGAGGCGGTCGGCACCCGGACCGACACCGGGGTCCCCGGAAGCGGGGGCTTGGTGCCCGGGGCCGAACGAGCGGTCGGCATCGAGCCGACACCGGGGACCCGTACCGGGACTCGGTGCCCGGGACCAAGAGCGGGGACCCAGGACTGGAAGCGGGGACCCGGGACCGGGGAACTCGGCGCCCGGGCCCGGGGCCGATGCTGCCGTGCCCGGGTCTCGGGCGATGTCGCCGGAGATCCACGCGTCCCCGCAGAACGTGGGACCCCCAATCCCACTTCGCCGACAGTGGCCCCTGGCCCTGTTGCTCGGCCGGGATTAGCCCCGGGCAGGAACAGGGCCACGTCTTGAAGAAAAGAGGGGACGCGGGGTCCGCCTGGTTCGCCATGGACTTGACGTAGCTTGACGATTTGTTGATTTCGGATGCGATACGTACCCGGGAACCGGGCTGAAACATGGAACGAGGTGTTGAGGAAGGCCGGCGGCAGCGGTCGTGATGGCGAGGCGGCAGCTTGCCGCCCGTACTGTCGCCACCGAGTTCTTCGCGGTGACCGCTGGTCGGAGGCCGCGGCAGCAATGAGGCGCGTCGTCCATTTGGAGGCTGCCACCTAATCCGCCGCCGATGAGTTCTCCCGCGCCTGGCCCGAGATGGAGGCGCGGGAGAAGGAAACACTCTCCCGGGAAGAACGCGTCCGGGCCCAAGAGGCTGGGCTCGCGTCCCGGGGGTGTGAGTTCGGCGTGCGCGAGGGAGTCGCGGTTGTTCGCGAGAAAGTCGCGGTGGTTCGCGAGGTGTTCGCGGCAGATCGCGAGGACGTCGCGGCGGTTCGCGAGGACATCGCGGCGGTTCGCGAGGAAGTCTCGGGAGGCCGTGGTCGAGCCCGCTGCCCCGGAGGCAGGGTTCTTCGACCGCGGCGACCATCTCGTAGAGCTGATGCCTGACGAGGAGGTTGAGGAAGACGCCGGTTTCCTTCTGACGCCATGCGCGGGCGCCTTCGGGGTCCGGGGGCTCTCCATGCCCCCGGGCGCCCTTCTTCTGTCGTCGTCCGGGGTCCGGTCCAAAGGAGGCCAGCGACCTCTCCCCATGCGACGGCGTCTCCGGGCCTCGCTCGTGCTTGCGCTCCGGTTTTGCCTGTCTTGTACAAAGAGAGATGTTTGCATATGTATATGGTCATGTTTATACTTTTCGTACCTTGGTTTATTGTGTTGTTCGGAGGTCGCTTGTACTCGGGGTCCCGTGTCTGGGGACGTCGAGTATCGGGCGCCGTCCGACATCGAGGGCCAGCAACTGCGAACAGCCGTAGGGTGCGAGACCCCTGTCCGGGCCCCGGCGCAGCCGCTTGCCCCGGGAGTTCGGGCCCCGGGAGCGGCGAACGCGGCCGTCGGACGCCTCGGAGCTCGTTCCGGGGGCGCGAGCAGTCCGGACGAGAGCTTGGCGGAGCGACGAAGTTCGCAGGTTCGGCCCCTGCCCATCTTTCCGGGTCCCGGGGCCCTCCGCGCCCCCGGGAACCTAGGCTGACCATGCAAATAGAGGAAGAATACAAGTTGAGTAGTATGTAAAGTTGATAAGGTTACGTATCTGGGTATTGCGAAGGGCGGCATGGCTTCGCGAGCACCATCCCGGGACAGGGGTGTTGTTCTCCCTCGGGAGCGCCGAGCATCGGGCCGATCCGCTGTGAATCGCCGTCGCGCCCAGGTCCCCGGGGGCCCGGGGCTGGCACCAAAGTGCCGCGGGCGCCCGAGCGCGAGACTTGCGGAATTGGTTGAGGCTCGGTCCCTTCCGTCTTCCGGATTCGGGGGTCCTTCGTGCCCCCAGGCCCCGTTGGCCTAGGGAGCACAGCGATGCCGCGACGACAGGCTCTACATGATGAACCGTGAGAGCACTTGGCTCGTTCCCTTGTCCATTCCATGTTGCGAGCCGTTGCGTCTACCACCTCTTAGGGGCCTCTTCGCGGTCGCGACCGAGCGGAGGAAAGGATTGCGCATAAGGAATCTACCCCCTAGCAGCGGAAAAAACCGAGCCCGAAGCCAACCAGAGCGGGGCACCGCAAGCCGGGGCTTAGACGATGTCCGGGGTTTAGCAGATGGGATACGGTAGCTCGCTGGTAAGGAACAGATGCTTAGGCGCAATACCCAGCCACCGCATGGGCGCGACCCGATTATGCCCCCGGGGGGAGATTGCCACGATCGCGACACAAAGAAAGGATAAGGGCACGAGCCCGGAAACGATAATAAAAGCATTACTATGGAAAGCGAATGCACATCGGCCTCGATCAGTGCTGAGCTTTAGAGGCACTTACAGGATGTGTCTTCAGATAACATTTGTGGAGATGCTCTCAGGCTTACCGAGCCCGGTTGGGAAGTTCCGATCACCAGGGAGGGGCCTTCCCACGGGGGGAAGATTTCATTCCGACCCGTATGAAATACGGCGGAGATTCGAACCCCAAACCTGAAGTGATCGAGCCCGAACCTGACGCCAAGGATAGCGCCTGAGGCCGTGCTGGTAACGAGCGACGCGGAGCGGAGCGCGCCACCTTCGTTCCTCGAGGAAGTCGAGGTTGCCGAACTGCATATTGTCGTGGTTGATGTTCGTCGGTGTAGCGCTGTACTCGAGAGCCGAACGAGAGGTTCTGGCGACAGAACGGCTTCGGCCCGGTACACCATGAAGAGACGAGGTCTCCCTGGGCGCCGAGCTTGGTGTGGTATGAACCGTCCCCCAGGACCGCCGGGGAAAGGTCTACTCTACACATAGTGAACTGTGAGAGCGTCCGGTTCGTTCCCTTGTCCATCCCATGCGGTGAACGCAACACATGGAAAACGACGAAAGGAACGAGACCGGGGAGGATATTAAAAACATTGCTTATGTAAAAAGTATATACATGGGGCCCCGGCCAGTGCTGAGTTTCCGGAGAAGTCCGGCGCTGGCCCGGGCTCACCGCAACTTACAGGACGTTTTATACATGCAGATTTTGTGAAGACGTTGATGTGCCTAGGAATGGAGCTCGGACTCGCTTCCCTCGCGAGCCCGAGTCCGGCATGTGCTCGGGACCCGGGGGCCCCGGCTGTCATGCGCAGGATAAGTGTCCGGGACCCGGAGGCCCTGGACTAAAATATGGTTTTGATATAAGCCGGGTTCCGGGGGCCCGGGCTTGAATATGGGATGTGAGATGACCCTCCGGAAGCATTCTCGCCGGGGCGGTGCTATCCGGGCTATCGCGCCCTATTCCTGGTGTCGCTTTCCTAGGCTTGCACCCGCCTTGGCGAGGCCGCCCTGGTTCGGCACCTCGGTGTCGGACCCACGGCACGGATTCGGGAACCCGTCCCGCGGCTCAAATATGTGCCCGGGACCCATTGGGCCCCGGACTGAAATGTGAGTTGATATTTATGGTCGACTTGTGCCCGGGCACGGAGGCCTGGGTGAGTACATGGACCACGTCGGGACACTTTCCCGGACCCGCCTTTGTTGAGGCGATGCTGTCTGGGTACTCGCGCCCTGTGAGGATCATTCCGGGTGCCACGTTCCTAGGCGCGCACTCGCCTTGGCGATGCCGCCCCGGGTCGGGCTCCTCAGAGTCGGGCCCGGGAGGTAAGTCCCGGGCCATATGTTTTTGCTGGGCGAGGGGCGCTCTTCGGCGAGCGCCACACTCGCTGCTCGCGGGATATTATTGGTGCGTGCCCAACCACCAACCCGCGGGTCGTGACCTGAGGCCACGGCGCGAGGAGCGGGCACGAGTCCCGCTACCGAGGGCAGCGAGGACGCTATCTGGCTCTGGCTTGCCAGGGGCCGTTCTCGGGCTCAGCTTCCCTTGCGAGGGTGCGAGCTCCTGACACCGGGAGAAGATTCTCAACCGGGAGCGGCCTGCCCGGACTCGCGCTCAACTGAGCGGCGTGGTCCGGACTATCACACCGGGACCTGGAGGCCCCGGACTGAGTCGGGACGAACCGCCCGGACTTGCCATCGCGTCCGATGGAGTCCGGGTAGTCGCACCCTAAGTGTGTCCGGGACCCGGAGGCCCCGGACTGAGTCGGGACGATCCGCCCGGACTCGCCATCGCGTCGATGGAGTCCGGGCAGTCGCTCCCTATGTGTACCTGGGACCCGGAGGGCCCCTGACTGGAATATGATTTTGATATGTATTGTCAACATGTGCCCAGGAGGCAAGGCTTCCGACCGGGCTAAGTATGCACCCGGGGGCTAAGCTCCGACCGGGGCTAAGTATGCACCAGGAGCTAAGCTCCGACCAGGGTAGATAGCACGCCCGGGAGCCAAGGGCTCAGATCGGGAGGAAGTATGCGCGCCCGGGAGCCAGGCTCCGACCGGGGTCGGCCTATTGCCGCTCCTCGAGGCGTTCGGCCAAGCGCTGGACGGCGCGGCACTCCGTAAGGTCGTGCCGGTCCGTCTGGTGGAAGGCGCACCATCCCCGGGCCATTGCCGGCGGCGGCGGCGCACGTGCGGCCTTTGCCGCTTACCACGCGTCGTCGTCCTCGTGGGCGATGTCGCCCCGGGGGCTGCCCGCAGCAGCCAAGGCGGAGCTCTCGGCGGCCGCCTTGGCCTTCTGGCGCTTCCTCCTGTTCCGGCGCGAGGCGGAGCGCGAGGACTCGCCGGTTCCTGCATGATTGCCGGCGGTGATCAGATGATGGGCCTTACCTACGAGGTTGGCGACTTCGCCGAGCCACCGCCTTTCCCGGCCGCTGCCCCTGGTGGAAGCCGGGGGGTGGCGCAGGAGAGCCTTCGCCGCCAGGAGAGCTTCCTGCGGCGTCGCCGGCTGGATGTCTTGATGGTGGCGCGCCGTGGAGCGGCGCGCCTGTTTGCACCTCACGAATGAGGCCGTGGCGGACCCAGCCGGGCACTTACCGGCTCCCTCCGCGGAGGGAGGTGCCGAGGCCGCTCGGCCAGGCCGCCACTGGGTGAAGTCGGCCCGTGCAGCGCGCACCGCGCGCCCCCAGGAAGACGTGGGGGAACGTGGTGAGCGAGCCAGAGGGCTAGCATTGTCCGGCGGGGAGAAGCCGCCGGGCTCGTCGTCGGAATCCTGCTGATGATGATGGCCGCTCGCCATGGAGCGCGCCGGTGCTGCCGGCGTACCACCTGAAAAGGAAACTCCCCCTACCTGGCGCGCCAGCTGTCGGAGGATAAACCCTCGACGGCGGGAAGTCGTGAGACCCCCCTTTTGAGATTCGGCCAGGGGAGTAGTTCTCAGGCGAAGCCGGCTTCAGGGGTAGCGGAAAGATACGCGAAGAAGACGATGAACAGCACACTCAGAGGAGACACGAGGATTTATACAGGTTCGGGCCGCCGGAGCGTAATACCCTACTCCTGTGTGTGTGGCTATGAGGTGGATGAATGTAGTATGGTGGTTACAAGGTGAAGCTAGCTCACGGCCGGAGCCGGAGAAGAGGAACGGTGGCTAGAGGATAAGCTTGGGAGCAGGAGACAGGGAAAGCTCTGTCCCCTTCGGTCCCCCTTTCACGGTGGCTTGGGTCCTCCTTTATAAAACCAGGGGAGTCCACAGTGCCAGTGCATGGGAGGGCTAGGTATGATTTGTCTTGTCAAAGTCTTGTCGCGCGTCTCTGCCTGCTGCCGCCTGCTGCGTCCACGCCGGGTAGGTCGGCTGCGGAGGACGGCTGGAGCGTGAAGACGTGACGGCGTACGCCTCCAAGTCAAAAGGCTCTGACTGCATAGTAGGGCGTCCACGGGGAGCCATGACGAGGCGCCCACGCGTGGCAGAGCAGGCGACAGAGTCAACAGGCCTGTCGCCTCGTCATTAATGTAGGTAGTTGGGGAGTGGTGCGCTCAGTCAACCTCTGTGCCGGCGCGGAGTGCTCCGCGCCGGCACTCGGGACAGAGGCAGTCGGCACCCGGGAGCCGAGGCGGTCGGGCACCGGGACGCGACACCGGGGTCCCGGAGCCGGGGGGCTTGGTGCCCGGGGCCCGAACCGAGGCGGTCGGCACTCGGAGCCGACACCGGGACCCGGGACCGGGGACTCGGTGCCCGGGACCAAGAGCGGGGACCCAGGACTGGGAGCGGGGACCCGGGACCGGGGAACTCGGCGCCCGGGCCCGGGGCCGATGCTGCCGTGCCCGGGTCTCGGGCGATGTCGCCGGAGATCCACGCGTCCCCGCAGAACGTGGGACCCCCAATCCCACTTCGCCGACAGCAGTTAACAAAGTGCCCTTGAACTTTTCAGTTAGGAATGTCCCATCTATTACAAGCACATGCTGTAAATGCTTGAAGGTTTCCACACACTGACCAAAAATCCATAAAGCACGGCCAAAAACACGTCTGGATGCACCATTCACTAGTACGGACATCTCGGGATGAGGCTCCACTATATAGTACATTGAAGGGTTCTTACTCTTGATGGCATTGAATAATGTAGGCAACCGGGCGTAAGCCTCATCCCATTCCCCGTATATAACTTTCATAGCCACCTGCTTTGCCATACGATGGACGGTAGCGGAAAATAAATTGTTTGGCCTCTACCACTGCGCTGATAGAAATTGTTGGTTCACCCCGGAAAAAAGGCTATAACATATTGCTAATGAAACGAGATGTGAGCTGCAAGTGCTTTCCCGATGCCTCTGCGCTACAACATGAGTGCTCCTCGCCTAACCCAAATATCTTCCGTCTATCGCCAATGCTCTTCCGTGCGCGGACCTCCCATTTACACGATTCATCTAAGCAAGCCACTGTGTACCTCACTGCCACATTTGAGTGCTTCACCCGGAATGGACGATGCACATGGATAGAGTATTGTTGTAGCCATATTTTCAACTCATCCATACATCGGAATTCTAGCCCCTTCCTAAGCTCTTCTCCCATTGCATCAATGCCACCGTCATACTCTGGTCCCACCATCTGCAATTGGCCTTGATCTGCGTTGCTGAGATTTCTCAAAACTGAATTATTGCTGAATTGCGACCAACGAATTTTTCAAATGCCATTCTTTCTTCATGTGACATCGCACCAACCGAACGATCATCCTCTGAGTCAGAGGCTGTCACACCCTGAGTTTAGCCACACTAAATATTACCTGTGAAAAATACCCAAGAAAATAAATTTAAAAAGGATAGAGAAATTAATTGATGGTGTAAAATGCAAGATAATAAATTATCGTGGCCGGGAATATTTTTCTTGTATTCTCTGTGCCAAAATACATTAACTGGATTTTTAGTGGAATTTACAGAGCACAGGAACTATTTTTAATAAATTAAATACGCTTATTGGAATTTAAATCGTCCTGGAAATCTTTTTCCTTTTCTTTTCCATTCTGTTTTCTCTGTTTTCTCTTTTTCTCCCCCGCTGGGCCGCCGGCCCACTGCACTGTGGCCACAGGCCGGTTTCCCTCCCCGGCCTTTTCCTCCTCGCGCCGTGCCCGCGCCCTCGCTCGCCCCCACGCCCACGCACCCGCTGACAGGCCGGGCCCGCCTGTCAGCATCATCTTCCTCCTCCGTCCGAATCGGGCGGAGGGGAAATTCCCCGGAGCCGTCCGATCCGACGCTGCCTCCCGCCTCATCCCCCATGCTCTCCACTCGTTCAAACGGTCGCGGACCGAGTCCGCCCCACTCCCCCGAGTTCTCTGGCATCCATGTCCCCTCTCTCCCGAGAATCTCGCACACGATGCCCACGCCGCCATCCACTCTCCCGTGCACGATTGGAGCTGTTCGGCCTCGATCTCTCCCGGACGACTGTATAAAAACCATCTCCACCCTCTCCTCCATCTTTTCCCCAACACGCCGAGCTTTCCAGTGCCCCAGAACCCCGTCGCCACCGCGGCACCCGAGCTCCACCATTTTTCGCTGCCTCCGGCCGCCGCTCGCCGCCGTTCTGGACGCCGCCAGGCTACTCCGCCACCGCCTGCACCTCCGCCGCACCGTGCCGCATCTCGGCCGCCACTCCGTGGAAGCCGAAGCTCGCCGGACCGCCTCGCCCACGCTGCACGTGTGAGTATCGAGCCCTTCGCCTCCTTTCCGGCTGGGGATTCCCGCCGCGCTGCGTCACCATTCTTCGCCCTAACTCCTCTTCCGTCCTCCTCATCCTCCAGGACGCCTCGGTAACCGCCTCTCGCCCGTTCCCCGCCGTCGGAGCTCCGTCGCCGACGTCGTCCCGAGGCCGCCGCCGCTTTTTCGTCGCCACCGTCGTCTTCGCGCCGTCGCTCGCCGTCCGAGCCACCAGTGAGAACCCCCTCGTTTTCCCGTTCCTTTCCGCCCCTCCTGTGGTCGTCGCCGCCGGTGGTTGCCGCCGGCGACCATCGGGTCGCGTGCGCGCTGCCGCCTCCCGCTCGGGACGGCTGGCTTTGGCCGCCGCTCGCCGGGGCCGTCCGATCTGCCACCGCCCGCTCGCTCGCCCGCGTGGTTGCCCGCGGTGGCGCACGTGGTGCGCCCGCTCTCGGCCGCGGTGGACTTGGTCCGCCGTGGCCTGCCTCTCGCACGCCACTGGCTGGTGGAGGTGCCTATCGGCGCGCGGCTTCCCAGTCTGGTGACGTCATAAATCGGTTTAATACGCATTAAATCACTGGTTAATTATATTTACTTCTGAAATAGCAGTAAAACTTCAATAAATCATAACTATTTCATTACGAACTCTGATTAAGTCATTCAAATTTCATTAAATCCAGAAAAATGCAAGAATCTATTAAAAATACTTTCAGCCATGTTTGATTGCCATGTACTGTTTTAATTTGTTTATGTATTGTTTGTTGTAGAATCCGACGCTGGTAATTCTCCCGCGTATTTCGAGATCGTAGCCGAATGACCTTGAGCCGGAGCAAGGGCAAGTCGCACTGTTACTTTGATCACTTTGTACCCATTTTTTGGCTAAAATTGCTTTGTTTACTTAAATAAACTGCATTATTTTAATAATTCATGTGGATTGTATTGCCTATACAATGTTAGGATTCAGCCTTAGTTTTGATAACTAAATCTTGTCACCTGGGTAATAATGTGTCTAGTTTCAATTCTTAGGAATGCTTAGCCAAGTAGCAACGTAGCTTCACATGGGAATTAAATACTATTTCTTTTGTATGACTGACTCAATGTCGGAAAATGGACCTTGGATAGGCTGTTGTTAATTTAAAAAGAGTTTTGACCTAAATGGTGGGCTTGTGGGTGTATGGTTTTGCTTGTCAACCCATGGCATTAGGATCGGTTCGCGGGAACCACTTGGGCAACTTCCCGTACTTGCCACAAGCCAGCGTGGGCAACGGCTGGGCTTGAAGCGTTTCTTCTTCCTCTCCTAGGCACCGAAGAAGAGGGTGGGCGTGATGGAGTTGGGTCGGCCCAGGGTAGGGTTGATCGGCTGTCGGATTCACCGTGGCGCAAGGGGGGTAGCCTGGCCAATATGGCGTGCCCTGTCGGCAGGTGCAACCTCAGCGTGGTGTGGATGGTTAGGGAGGGGTTGCGTGAACAGTCCTATCACAACCTCGCACGGGACATCGTGGTGATGTACTGGCACACGGGAACGTGTGTGGGGGCTGTGTCTTGTGGGTACAGTTGTACACCTCTGATCAGAGTAAAACTATTCGAATAGATGCGCCCGCGGTCATGGGCACATTGGCCAAGACTCACCGTGATTAGTCTCACCCTAGATAATTAATCCTGTTTTATCAAACCGGTGTTGTGGAAGGTGTTGAGTCCGGTCGACGTGGTTGAGTTGACCGGGGGTGACTGGTTAGCGTGGTGTAACGCTAATCAGTGGAGACTGGTGAGTGTGGTGTAACTCTCATCAGTTATGCCTGGTGGTCGTGGTGTAACTTCCATCAGCGCGGCCTGGTCAACGTGGTGTAGCGTTGATCAGGAAAAACTGGTCAGCGTGGTACGTTGTCCGGTGGTGACTGGTTAACGTGGTGTAGCGTTAATCAGTGGAGTCCGGGTAACGTGGTGTAACGGTACCCGGAGGTGTCTGGTGAACGTGGTGTAGCGTTCATCAGTGGAGACTGGTTGACGTGGTTTAGCGTCAATCGGTTGGGAATGGTTGGGCCTGGTTAACGTGGTGTAACGTTAATCAGTGGAAGTTAATATTGTTAATTAAATCAACTTTTTACTGTTTGCGAACTACTTCCCTTTGCAACTGCTTTTCCGCAAATAAACCCTATCCCATCTTTGTACCCTGTGCATATGCATATTTGTGGGTGTGATTTGTTGAGTACTGTGGGTGGTACTCAGCCTTGCTCCAATTTTCCCCCCAGTGTTGGAGGACGCGTCAGATGAAGATCATCCTGAGGAATAGGCTGGCTCCGCCGTCAAGTTGCCTGTGGGATGGAAGCGGCTGCTTGGCCAGATGTTTATAGACTCCGTTTTACCTTTTTCCGCTGCATTTATGTAATATACAGTTTACTCTGTTTGTAAGACACTCTGTATGGCAACTTGTTTTGTGTACCCTGGCTTTCCTGGACAGGGATTTATTACACATTAATGTTCAGAATTTCGGTGCGAATTTCTAGGCGTTACAAAGGCATATTCATCCTCATAGTTGGACTCATTGTCGGATGGTTCATCTAGTAAAGAGGGGGGTAACCCATGATTTCCCAATGTCTCCTCACATTCACTGCGAGTATAAATACCTTCTTGCAACAAGTGTCGCATGCCAAAAGCTATTTGACTATCTGCCATAGGCTTGTGCTCAGCTGATTGTTCACTGTCCTCAATCTGTTAATTATCCCATTTCGTCTCGTTCTCCTCATCTACAGAGTTTGATGTATGACCACCAATTTGTTGATTATATGGGAAGATTGCCTCATTTGGCATCGTCCCAACCGATGCACTCTTCATCTCGGTATCGTCCTCTACCGGTACATTCATTGGCTCATGATAGAAGAGAGGGGAATCCACACACGGAGATTGATTAAGGTCTAGGGACTTGTTGTATTCCGCCTCATGCCCTTTTAAAGCGACAACTTCCAGCGACTTGAATTGCGACCCGATAACCATCTCAGCATATGCTGACCATTCCACCTCCCCATTTAACTCTAACATGTGCTTATGTGACATTGGCCCGGCTCCCACATCATATCTACCTTGCACAACTACCAGCTCATGTCTCCACCCCAACACCTCCTTCATCTAGGACACAAGCTCCTTAAAAGTAGACCTACCGAGAAATACAATCGGCTTAACGGTCATCCCCTCAAAATGGCTACCACCGTTACTTAACTCGGTCATACTACCACCGTAATGCACACAGACCACTCTATCCATCTATAGTGTATGGCCAAAAAAATTTTAAGAAACAACTAGTTAGTATATTTAACCGGAAATATGAAACAACATGTATATATATAAAATACGACAACTAGGATATGGTAGTAAAACTACATATGGAATTCTATTTTCAGTTAAGCCCACTCTCGGACAACATAATATGTCATACAATATTATACATTTGTCTATTCCACCTCTTCTATTCCACGAAAATTATATTGTCATACAATAAAAAATAAACACCTTAAAAAAAGACCATACTATTATCCTCCAAATAAACAACCTATAAAAAAGTACATCTAGTCCACCTTCAATAACTACATTGCATTCATATATTGTCATACAATATTATTCAATACATCTATTCAAACTACACCAACTAAATTGCAATATTTTGGAAACTAGGGTTTCACCTACATTCATCAAATTGATAAAATAAAAGGGGAAAGGAGAGGGATTTGGGGGTGTTTACCTTTCCCTTCGTTCTCCCTGCAAAATCCTCTCCAAAGAGCTTCGTTTTCGTGAATTTTTGAAGAGATTAGAGACAGGAGGAGAGAGTCGGGCGACCGAGCACTAGAGGAAGAAGAGAAAGAAGAGGAAGGGATGAGGGGGCCGAGCGGTGGCTGGGTTAAGTGCCCGACCTCAGCGCCAGACCCGTAGGTGCTAAGGTCGGGGAGGTCAGCACCGATACGGGTAGCGTTGACCTCCTACCACGTCGGCTTCTAGCTAGGCCCCCTGGCCACGGGGGCAAGGGGCTCAGCGCCAGGGATCAGCGTCGTCAGACTTAGCGCTGAGCCCCCAGTTTATTTTCGAAATTAGTTTTGATGGGGATCTATTTTTGAAATCAGTTTTCTATAAGGGCCAATCAGTAAATTTTTTTGTGAAGGCAGAGTGGCAGAATACAGATTCGATGCCTTTCGAACTGTAACGATACGTACATTTTTTTCTCTAATAGGAGAGTATAAACTTTACCATTTCACATTATTATAACTTTACTAGTTTTTGTAAATATAAACCATATAAAATGGTGATCAAACCGTACAACTTACAATAACGTGACCTCGCGATTGGTTGGACTTGTGGCCCATGGAACAAGGACGAACACCGGTTGTTGCGATTTCGAGCCCATATATAGGAAATCAGGAAGCCCAGCAGTATACCTCTCGGCCCAACTCTCCGCGGGCGCACTACTTTGGGCGGGACTCGAGGAGTTCGTCGCCACCCAAATCCATCGCTCTAGTGGTCTAGCCTCTAGGAGAGGGGAAAACAGTATCCTCCGGAAGCGTACCACGGAAGCCTCCGATCGCAATGGCGCCCGAATCCGATCGAGGCCTCGCCTTCGCCGGCGATCGGAGGCCCTTCCGGGAGCCCAGCACTCCCTGCGCCACCGCCGCAGCACGGTCGCGATCGGGCTCGCGAGGCTAGGGTTCCGGAACTGCGCGGATCCTAGCGAGGAGGTTAGTCCCCGTCGCTACTCGCCGTAGCGTAGTGTGTGATTCCGTACTTGATTTTGTTGGGGCTTCGAGTGTCGGTGCGCTTCGGTTGTTGCGGTTGTGAGGAGAATTAGCATGCGGAGTGGTTCGGGCCGGCCGGACTGGGCAGGATTATATCGGAGAACGCTCCTGTTCCAGCTGCGTCGAAAGTTCGAGTGACATTGGCTTTTCTGGTGCATTAGTTTCTAGAAGGTGGAATTTGGTACATGAATTCATGATCGCTGTGGTGATTAGAATTAGATTCAAAAGGCATCCGCCTATTGTTTTTGAGGTTCTGGAGGAAGTTGTTACTAATGTGATTCGTGAAGGACGTGTCATGCTAGAATACAAAATGTTGGACGAGGCCACCGCGATATATCCCTAGTCATTGCCGGTTCCTCTGCTAGTCACTGAACAGTTATGCTCGCATGTATTTATTTTGTTTTCGTGCTGACTTACATTAAGCTTGAAGTCAAGTCTGAAATGTTAGATAATACTCCATTCGTTTCATATTATAGCTACTTCTGCCTTTTTCTGGTGGCTATTCTTTGGATCATCACTAAAACGTGTAATTTATGTCAACTGCTTGCAACCTATTCTTATCTAGTTAGGGTTTGAGATTTCTGACTTAATGCATTGTTTGCATTGTTGTTAACTATGCTTTTAAAATTATGAAACTAATGTACTTCTCATGCACAGCTTAATTTTTTATATTCGATACTCTCTCCTTGAATCTGGTCCATGATAGCTTTAACCTTCTTATATATTGTGGAATTATATTCTATCAAATGCGTGCAATAATGCTAGAATAGCTAACTTTTCTCTTTTTTTCCACAAATTGCACTTGTTCTTGATTGATATTTTTAATTATATAATATATACTAGCATACAGCATGGGCAATCATTTGTGATCACTATCCTCAGGGGAACAGCACTACCTAATAAATGTTATTATATTATGACCCATATTTTGTTATCTCAATGGGGTTTCGGACTGTTCGTGTGTCATCTCCTCCTCTTGATACACTCGAAATCTCTATGCCTGTAAACTTACTACTGTCCACCAGGTATAATTAATTTGCATATGCCTTTTTTGTGGTAAATCTGCTTACATTTTCTTTCTGCAGATGTTTATGATGAAGCAAGCAAAATTTCATGTTTGAAGATGGTTTGGAATAAAAAAAAAATGAATTTTGGGCATGTTTTAGCGATAGCATAGTTTTCAGAATTTTAAATTTGAGTTAGGTTGGTGAAATTCGAAATGCAAACTGTAGTCATATATTAAAATGGAAGAGAGGGAGATAGAGAGAGAGAGTACACATGACATGATGGAATATGGTTCTTCATTTTTCTCACCATATTGTTTTAAATACAGCCAAAAATGGAGATGCCCAACTTATGATGCCCACGCATGAGCTTACGCATGTTGGTGCACAATAATATTGATTACAAATACAATTTGATTGAGAAATGGGGAACTCTATTGCCTCCGAAATTGTTCCAAGATATAGATCAGGCCTGCTTTCTCTGAAATACCTATCCTTTTGCAGATCCAGTTAGTTTGTATTGTCTCCTCAACATGACTTAAACTATTAATGGAACTGCTTAACTTTTAATAGCTTTGGTAAGAGTTTGACTATGTAGGAATAACATTCTTGGGAACCAGGATTAACTGTTTTTATCTTTGTCGTTACTAGAACGTTTACTTGCACTACAAAAGACTATTATTTGTTCCGAGTGCTTTTCTTTTTATGTTCGTATTCTATATGCGATGAAGTTTTGCACCCAGGAGATGGATTTGCCTTGCCATATGCACTTCAATCATGAATAACACAAAAGTACCCCAAGTGAATACCAAGCTTCATCCAATTATTCTGTTGCTGTATTATTTTTATTTGCACCCTGGTTAAAATATAGAACTTAAGTTCTGAGATATATGTTGTTTTCTCTAATCTTTTGATTTAGATGAACCTTTGTAACCTTTACTAGAATCAACAACAAATTCATCAATGTATTCAAAATTGAAAAGCAACTTGCTATGTTCTATTCCGTGATCCTTTTGCCATCACAACCACACCATGGTCCTCACTATGCCTCCTTGCTTGCCACAGTTCGTCATCCAGTCATTGCCTCTCACCTCGAGCGTTGCTGCATGGTGCCGTGGCAATCCACTTTAATTGCCACTGCCATCCATCAACTCCTGTTTAATGCACTGTGTATTTTCTCAAAAACAATGAATTGCCTTGCTAAGCTAAGAGCTACAGATTGACAAATGCTAGAAGGTTCTACAGAATGCAAATAGTTTATAAATCAATTTTACTTGATAGTGTTCAAGAATTCTGTTCTAAGTTTGATGATACTGTAGTATGATACCGTGTTTTTTTTTTAAAAAAAATACCATTCTAAGTGTGTTCAATATATTGGCTAAATGTGCTTTGCTCCTGCATGAGCTGCAATGTAATCGTTGAGTTGTCCATTGAAGGCCTTTTGTGGAGAAACTATGTTTTCCAGTGAAGCAAATATTTCTAATTTATGTATAAATTTTTAATATAAATTATTAAACCCCCTTGGGAAGCTAAAATTAAATTGTTATAGCTTTGGGTTTAAGGAGCATGTGCTGACTGGCAAGCTTATTTGTTTGAGAAAATTGCTTATATGCCTTTCTGCTTGCGTATTCCATCACCTAGTAGTGACCAGTGAGGTGGTTGTTATGTCCGACATGAAAAGACCATTTGCCCCCTCTCCCCCCACCCCAAGCTTTCTTCTTCCTCATGGTCTTTCCTCTTTCTCTTGTTCCTTTTTGTTTCCTTGGACCTCAGCCAAGTGCACTGTGCCATGGGAAATTTGGCAATATTGAAAAGTCTAGTGGAGGTTAACGGTGAGGAGGTGATGGAATTGACATGGAGGGGACCAAACATTTCTTAGGAGCATGAAAGGGATCGAGTAAAACTCAAGGGCATGTTAGGAATTTTCTCAATTTATTTCATGAATTCAGGATGGAAGGAACTATACATGACAATTAGGATTTAGGACGCTAGGGCTTGGGAATTGTATGCGTAGTTTAGTGCATTAGATGAAGGTCTTGTGCACTACGAAACTTCAGTTCTTTTGCTTAATTAATTATGCTATTCTGTCCTATAGTTCTCTTTGTACATATCTGCAGTCAACTCATTGTTAGCGTGATCGAATATATCGAGTTTACCTCTTCCTTATGTGACATTCTATATTGAGGGTTCACTTTTGGGTTAAAAGTCAACAGTGGCGAAAAAAGGTAGGAAAGTTTTTCATGTGCTCCTTTCTAGATTATTTAAAACTAACAGACTGCTTCTTCACAGGATAGGTTCTCTATCTTTTAAAAGGTTTAATTTTATATTTCAAGCTACATGAGCATGCACCTTTGCCATTAGTGTAATCAGTTATCAAAACCCAACAAGCTAAAGCTGTGAAAAGGAAATTCTTTCTGCATTGTTGGTGGCTCTGGCTCCTTAGTTTACAGTTTAGATACCCCAAGACTTTCACTTTTCCTAGTGGTTTAGTTCCACATCATTGTGATGGATCATAAAATATGATTGTGTACTCCTTGCTTCATTAACACAAGTTACGATGGTGAGTGCTTTGCTTTCATGTACCTGTTTTCTCGAAGAAACATATAGCTTTGTACTGAGCTTTTCTGTTACTGACTGACCAGTGATCAGACTACTGGTTCTTTAGTAGTTTCTTTCTACTTGTCTTGAACAACCAACAGAATTTTACAGCTTTCAATACATTTGGGCCACAATAAGCTACAGCATAAAAAAGTTCAGTGATGGCAGCCTCCAGGCTATAATTTTGTACTTTTTTCTTATGAGATAGTATTTTGTGGGAAGTTCATATGTACAAATACAGGATATATATCCAATGATTTGGTGTCTCACCTTCCATCTTTGGTGCTGGATAGCAAACACTTGCATTTTGTGGGAAGTTCATATGTACAAATACAGGTTATATATTCAATGGTTCAAGTGACTCACCTTCCATCATCGGTGCTGGATAGCAGACCCTTGCAAGAAGGGGAAACTACATGCCTTCTGTGACCAGACCTTAGAAGCCATTGGCCAGGTGTGGTGGTTAATTCCAAGTGCCATCAGCCTGAGTACTGACAAGCTGCTTCTCAAGCAGTCAGAACAATTTTGAGGGTGGTGGCTCTCTGTGACAGAGGTAGATTCTGAAGCATCTGCAGCTCGGTTGATACTATTGAGTTCTTGGTGGCTTGGATGATTTGGAAGGAGAGAAATAACATGATGTCAACCAAGTCAGCAAACCCTGGTGACAACTATCTAAGGATACGTGGAGGAAGCGGCATTGTGGTGGTCAGAAAGGAGCAACAATCCAGGAGTTTACCTAGTGTTGTTTCTTTTTCCTGGTCGGAAAAGATTGTTGTGAGACTTTCAGTTGGGACTATCTTTCTCATTTTTTTTCTTGGTCGATCATCATCCAGTTGGTTGTTTTCGCTGAACTCAAGTTCCCTAATACAACTATGCACAAATATTTTGCGTATTCCATTAAAAAATAATTAATATACTGTTCCAAGACTTATTATCCCTGGTTCTAATCCTACAGAATAGTGATATGCCAACTTGATATGTCACTTAAAATTACGTCAATAATATATGAGATTTGTTTTGTAAACATCAAGCAATGATACTCTTTTATCATTGATTAATTCTCCCCCTTTTTTTCAGCACTCCATTTGATCTATTATTTGTATTCATTGATTACTTCCCCCCTTTTTTTCAGCATTCCAATTAATCCATTATAGGTACCTACTGTCCACGAGCCCTCATTTGATGCATATGTACTTGTTAAGCTTCACTAATAGAAACATATTGTCGCAGTTTCTTGGGGATGCCCTTGTGAATTATTGTGAAGATTCGCAACCTGTGGCTGTTGAAGCGATTTATTTTCACATATCTTAAGACTTATATTGGAAGCTCACGCATTGAGAGAGTGGCAAATGGCCAAATGCTCATTCATGCTCAAATCACTGAGGTATCAGCTGTGAGGTTTTTCGCCTATGGTTTCAATCATCATTGCTGTTGCAAGGATCTCCCTAAGTGGTTTGGTACTTATAGCACATAACCTCTAGGTAGCACTTGTTTCATATAGCCATATTGATTATACTTATTGTACACTGTACATTCATTCAGTCAGTATCAACTGTTGTCCAGACAAAAAGCTGAACGTCAGAGGCTCAAACCTTTTTCTTTTCTCTAACACGCAGGAGAGCTGCGCATCATTATATTAAAAAGAAGGAAAAGAGTCTAATAAGACTCAAACAAGCCCATTAGGGCAAGGTTTAGTACAAAAGGGCTTGCCAAAGAAATAAAAGAAACATGACCAGCGACCCAAACAACCCCATATACGGCCAAAAGCTGCTAAGGCTTTGGTGCCCGCCATACACCATAACCTGGCCTCATCCCTAATGTCCTGCACGATGACATCGTAATTAGGTGAGCCCCCCTCAAAGACAACCATTCCTATGCTTCCATAACCACCAAGCCACCAACACAATCACAGAATTGGAACCTTTGCGGTGTTGCTTCTCAACTTGCTGCAACGCTTTCTGCCACCAATTGATGAAGTTGTGATCATCCGGCCCTGGTTTTGCTGTTGCAGCCCCACCAAGGACAAGACAGAGAGAACGCTTCTTGAAAACAAACATGTAGTAAGCAAATGTTGCATGTTCCCCTCCTCTTGATCACATAGTGGGCATTCGTCAGGATGGTCAAGACCTTGACGGTCCAAATTATGGGCTGTCCAACATCGATTAAGCGACGCCAACCAAATAAAAAATCTGCAGCGAGGCAGAGCCCATGTTTTCCAAATTTCCTTCCATGGCTCAAATTCAACAGCCCCCACAAAGAAACGATGGTAAGCTGATCTAGTTATGAATATACCCGAAGGAAATGGCACCCATATGTGCTGATCCTCCACTCCAGGAGTAAGATCAAACCCAGTTAAGATATCCCAAAGCTGAAGATACTCTAATGAAGCCTCCATTGACAAGCCACCTCTAATGTCACGGATCCAGCCGCTATCTGTTAGTGCTTCCTGCACCGTTCTTCGGTTTGCAATTCTATTTGGCACATGCACACAAAGAGATGGTGCAAGGTCAGCCAAAGATTTGCTGTGCAACCATTTTTCCTTCCAAAATGATGTCTTGCTGCCATCACCAATAATAGAGATAACTAAAATGGAGAACATAGCCACTGAATTGGGATGTACTTGGATGTCAAGCCCCGCCCATGAGCGATCAGGTTGAGTCTTTTTGAGCCATAACTATCTCATTCGCAATGTCCAACCCAAGCACCTCTAGATCAAGAAATTCCAATCCATCAAGATCAATCGGTCTGTTGACCTGGCCCCAAGCAACAAGGCAATGGCCTCCATTCACCTCCTTGCGACCCTTCCATAGAAAAGCTCTACGAATCTTGTCAATTGCTTTGATAACCCATTTAGGAAGTTAGAGGCTCAAACCTCAGTGCAGTATCCTTTTTTCTCTGTTACCAGAATGGTTAACTAGAATGTGCACATACATATATGTCTACAAATAAGGATGTTTAAAGCAACTATATATTCTAAATATGTGAATGACGCCTAGCACCTTATTCCACTGCAAATATATGCGCAACATTTTAACATCCATGGGCTGTATAGAATATTCAGGCAGCCGAACACACTGGACACCCAGTAACATGCACACACTACGGTCATGTGCCTCATTTCTTCAGAGGGAAGGATAGCTCTGTCAGATTGACAAGGCAATCGCACTCGTGGATTCCAAAACTCTTTGGGGCTCTTAGGAAAAAAAAAGGGTAACATATGCCGATCCATGCCACCATCTGCACCAAATTTTCTGTTATCTCATCTTGGCCCCATATTGGGAAGTATATACTTACTCCAAGTCATGTCCTGGAGTACTAACTGTAAGTTGCTGGGTCTGAGACTTGGATCCGTGACATGTGAAAGGACTGTATACTGTTAGAGAAAGGGTAGATAGGAGCTGTTCATTCACTGAAATAAAGGCAATGGCATTCTTGGAGTGCTGTGACTGCAAGAATCCTGAAAAGCGATGGTTCAAGAGATCGCAATGTACGGTAGTGGTGTGGCTAAAGAGGAATCCAGTGGGAATCCAGGAGGAAGTATACTGGGAGAAATGGCAGGCACGAGCTGCATCTCAGATCCTCCATCATTGGAAGATGGATCCTGTAACATGTGCTGAGTGTGCAGCAGCAGTGATTTGGGTCTGATTGGCACAATGGCAGGCAGTTGCTGTTCTCTAGGGCACAAAGGCCACAATTTGCTTGCACCCACCGAGGAAGCTAGTTGTTGGATTTCCCTTTTTCTGGTGTCCCACAACAGGTAGATGTTTGGTTTCCTAGGGTTTTGTTAGAGCTGTAGATGTATGTTTAGGCTTCACCTCTTCCCAGGTAACATATGAAATGTGTGCGGTCTGCATATTGATAAGAGGAGAATTTCGGAAATCAGGTGAAAATGATCCATTTTGTGTTGCTACTTGCTACATTGCTGCACAGATCAGACCACACCTGTGCTACCACCATAAGAATTGCTGCAGCATTTGTCTCTGTCCTGCTGCACACCTGGGCCTTTTTGTAGGTTCTCGTCTTACCTTTATAGCTGTGAGCAACCTCTGTGGCCTGCTACAGAAAATATTTTTCTTGACCCCTGTAACTTCCATTCTGGTGTTACCCGCCGCCCATATTGCCTGTGCTCCAATTACAGGGCTGGGTAGTGGGTACGCTAGCATAAGGCTAAGGCGGTGACAGGTTGAGGGCACCTTTTTTTAATGGAATTCTAGACTTCCTGGAAATAGTCATATCTGCATCATTGCAATTAGACTCTTCCTGTTCTTGGCAAATTTATGTTCATTTTCAGTAGAACTTGGAATCAATTTTAAGTGCAGTGCCAATTCTGGGCATCCTTATTTTTTTGCTCGGAGTTGACTCTCAAATTGTTAGGCCCTACCATGGAGAGATGTTGGGGACAGCACTATTTTTATGCAGGGATCTTCCCTACAATGAAAGGAAAAAATGGAAATTAGGTACAAGGGTGCAACGCTTGGTCGGTTTATAAAGATCATTTGTCTGCTTCAGTGCCACGATGATGGGTTCAGCATGAAGTGCTGACGGCTGGCATCTGTTTATGTCAAATAATTCCTCTGAATGGGCATTGTGATAGAAGCAAGATGCTCCATGAACAATCATTGGAAAGTTCAAGTCCGAAATTTCTGATCTGCCGAGGCCCCAGTAAGCGTCCTGATTCAAAGTATCTTCTTATAAATCCTAATTCATTCTGTTCTGGAGATTTTTGCGGTGCTAGACACTGATGGAGTTATATTTGTCTCCAGAAAACTGATCGGTGGTTATGCTCCATGGATGCTTCAAGGAGAGATTTTGCAGGTGAACAGTCTAGCTTAAGGAATAGCACGTTACAAACTTAAGTTGCATACTAACCTCTAGGCTTCTGAGCATTATTCCTTTTTAAACTGCGTTTGTTCATTGCTGAGACATTATGTAGGGAGAGAATAATAAATCATGGCACGCGAAGTAACCTATCGCAGTTGCTTTAGCTAATCTATGCACTTCACTTCTTTTTAGAAATCTTGCTTTAGTTAACTTAGCTTTAACAATTGAAGAAACGATGACTACGTACTTAATTCCTCGTCTAAAAAAAGTGTCATCTCATGATGATCTATCTTGCTCAGGATTACGCGTCATGCACAGTTCATTGATTAAACTATGTCACTCACTGCTCACTGCTAATAGGCTCTGATGTCCTATGCATGTTCCCGTTTTTTCAGGACTTGCCACACGTCCGTCCAGTATCTACGTAACCCTTAATTGGTACGCACTTGTTTATATTATTTTTAAATGAGCGTACTTGATCTCAGTTAAATTATGAGGCTACTTACATGGGGTATATAGTGGAAAGTAGACAGCTAAGCTGTAGGCATGCATTCAAAAGCTGCGCATAGAACTATAGACCACATAACTTCCTCTCCTCTTCCTTTCATCCTTTTCCGTCTAGCTATTCTGTACTTAAACAACAAAGAGCAGTCCCGCTAGATTGCTCCACCAACCTCCTCAAACATCCAGGATTCTTATATATCATTCACTTCTTCACCAAGTCTTCTTGGGATACAACATATCTGTTAGTTCTATCCTTTTCTGTCGTGCATGTGTTCATGTACAACAACGTCGAGATTGAAGCCAACACAGCCATGCACTACTAGCTAGATCGAGCAAACACCATTAGAAAGCCTACCTACCTGCATGGACCCTTGGTGTGAAATTGAGGGCAAGAGAGCCCATGATCCTATCTTCCAAAACTGCCGCCAACCTGTTGATGGTTTCTGCAAGGGGAGGAGCGCAGATGCTGCAGCCGCTCGCGCCGAGCGATGCATCTGGGTTCCGGGGCCAATCATCGTGGGTGCTGGACCATCAGGGCTCGCTGTTGCTGCATGTCTCAAGGAGAAGGGGGTTGGCAGCCTTGTTGTCGAGCGCTCCAACTGCATAGCTTCCCTTTGGCAGCTCAAGACATACGACCGTCTCAGCCTTCATCTTCCTCGCCAGTTCTGTGAGCTTCCCCTCATGCCTTTTCCTGCCGACTACCCTATTTATCCCTCAAAGCAGCAGTTTGTAGCCTACCTGGAGAGCTACGCTGCAAGGTTCAGGATCTGCCCCACGTACAACCGGACAGTGGTGTGTGCAGAATATGATGAGCAGCTTCTGTTATGGCGGGTGAGGACACGAGCCACCGTCACAATGGGAGACGAGGTCGAGTATCTGTCTCGGTGGTTGGTTGTGGCCACTGGTGAGAACGCCGAGGTTGTTGTGCCGGAGATTGATGGCCTAGAAGAGTTCAAGGGAACTGTTATGCACACCAGTTCATATAAAAGCGGCGGCGCATTCGCTGGGAAACGTGTTCTCGTTGTTGGGAGCGGCAACTCCGGCATGGAGGTGTGCCTAGACCTCTGCAACCACAATGCAAAGCCCCATATTGTAGTAAGAGACGCTGTACGTGACTTCTCTCCTCTTCTTTATCAGTTCTATTGTCAATGTTATTGAGTAGTATTACTTAACCGTAAACTATGTTCTATAAATTTTATTAGTTTCCTAGAAGTCTGAACCCTATATGAATTGATAGTTCTAGGCTGTAATGATAGGAGGTGGTGCCCCTGGGTTCCTGTTTTAGGTTATAGTTCGCGGAGTGCTTGTTTTGTTTATGTCGGATGTCAGCAGCTCGAGTGTGCTTGCTCATGAACATGGCGTCTAAAATCATTAGCGTGAACCAAACCAATATTTTTTAAGGGCCATTTGGTTCTTTGCACCTGCAGCACACTAGCTATTAATATATGTAAGTTCAGGGTTAAGAGCAAGCTGTCACTTGAGGAAAGGAGAGATTCTTGAAACGGAAGGCTTCTCTGGCTGCTGTTCGGTCGTTCTTTCTCGGGATTCATTCCCACGCGTGTGTACTTGCAGCTTTTCTGGCCATCTCTGTGTGACTGCGTCCTTCATGTCCATTTTCTTTTGGTTCTTTGATTAGTGTTCTGCTTGTAGTTTTCTTGCCCCAAGGATAGTGCAAAGAGCTTTCTCGTCTTTACTTCATGGAAAAACAATTATCTGTGCACATTAGCCATGCATGGGTCCCCATCACCACCACGAGAGCATAGCATAAGTCTGTCACTTAAAAAGAAACATTAACAAAATGGCTTGAGAACCTACCTTTCATGACTAGGTGCATTCCTTTCTCACAGCTCTTTCATCTTTCAAAGAGCTTGGTGAGGTTAAAAAAATGCTAGCTGGGTTTTGCATACTATATTATATTGTAGATAAGGGAATAAGTTTGGTCCAGGGTGTGTGTTCCAAATGGGTCATGTTGCTTCTTGTAGCATGCGGAAAGCAGGCCTTGGAAAACAGAGATTTATTCTGAATAATTTTTATGTTCCAATCATTAGTCCAAGTGTTGCATTGCCTTTTTATTGAGCGCTAACTAAGATTTTGTTCATCATTGGCAGGTACACATCTTGCCCAGGGAGATGCTGGGTCAGTCCACCTTTGGGCTGTCAATGTGGCTGCTCAAGTGGCTCCCAGTCCACGTGGTGGACCGGGTTCTACTGCTCATAGCTCGGACCATGCTTGGGGATACTGCTCAGCTTGGGCTAAAACGTCCTACCATCGGTCCTCTCGAGCTCAAGTCACTCTCAGGGAAGACCCCAGTTCTTGACGTCGGCACATTTGCAAAGATTAAGTCTGGTGACATCAAGGTCTGTTTCACTATAACTGAAGTACAAATCAGCATGGAAATGATTGTTCAATAGAGATAATACATTGATCTACTATCATTAGTCAAGTACTGATCTGTATTTTTTTTCTTTCCAAATGATTGAACTGCACAGGTACGGCCGGCCATAAAACAAATATCAGGGAGACAGGTAGAGTTCATGGACACACGGTTGGAGGAGTTTGATGTCATTGTACTTGCCACCGGCTACAAGAGCAACGTTCCCTTCTGGTTAAAGGTACTATTACTCTTTTATAGATGCATGTCTGTAGAAAAATATCAACGGCATGCCATGAAAATGCTGCCAAGAATTCTCCATGCATCTATAGAAGTAACTGTTTTAGATAAGTTTGCAAAGTGATAAACTCCGTCCATCATCTACGTCCTGATCTCTAAATCAAACGGGTTTGCTTTGAAATTGGCAGGACCTGGAGTTGTTTTCGGAAAAGGATGGGTTGCCAAGAAAGGCATTTCCAAACGGTTGGAAGGGCGAGAACGGGCTCTACTCGGTCGGGTTCACCCGGCGCGGGCTAATGGGAACATCGGTGGATGCTCGGAGAATTGCTCACGACATTGAGCAGCAATGGAAGGCTAGAGGGAAGCACCCGGGCATGCTGCTCTAGCTCCTGTCTCGATCGCTCGCCACGGTTACGGGAGGCGTGTCATCGGTCATGCATAAGCTTGTGAATACTAGCTAGTAGGTTTGGTGAGAAAATGATGATACGATGATATTCTGCCGACTTCAACAACGGGGCGCTTGGAGTGGCCCAAGGGTGTAATTGCGTGCGCTGCTGCATGCTGCGTTGGTTGCATTTTGGTGCTTGTATAGGGTATTGTATTGTCAATTTTTGTGCCGTCGTTTGCGTTTGATGACTAACCATCCTATGGGCTGCTCTGTATCATTCTCCGTGGAGTAATACTGAAGTGCCCATGTTCGACAATCAGGCTCTGTTTGGCCTCGACTGAATGACTGATCATCAAAGAATCTTGCTTGGTTTTTCCTATCTACCGCGTTTGCATCGTCTCAATTAATTGTCACGGCTATTTTCATCTTATTTGCCTGATCATCAATGAAAGCTTCATTTCTAAGTACAACGATCAAGATTCCTTCCAACAGTCATGGTTAGTGTCGTGGCCGCTAGCTAAGCCTGTATGTTATATCTACTGTTGCTTTTTATAGTTTGCTCGATCAAAGTGACTTTCGGCTTGGAACTTTGCATGAGAGAGGCCCCTCCTATGCCCTACGGCTCTAGGCCTCAATAAAGTACGAGATTGGCTACCTACTGGGAATCCGTTTTCCTTTTGGCAGCCATGCATCAAAGTTGGGCAGCAGTTTTGGGTGCCATGGGCAAAATGACAAGTTCGGCCCTGCCAATGGAACGGACTGGGCACAGAACATGAGGCCCTACACAAGTTACTTGGGGGACGATCGAGGTAATTTTCTTGGTACTGGACTTGGAAGGGACAACGGGAATTTTCCAGGGATTTCCTTTCGCTGTGGACAAGACTGCATGCGACATATAAGGAGTATCTCTAGCCTGTGGAAATCTTACTGTGGCAGTGTGGCCCTCTTTTTCCATTTGGTCCTGCTCGACCTGATTCCTGAATCTGAACATTTGATACTTGCATTTCGTTTTGTGAGTATCGGTCGAGCTCATGGTTTTACTCTGCATCAGTGGTGGAGCCAAGTGTTACGTGGAGCCCGGGCAACCAAGGAGCTCTCACTGAAGCTTTCACGGTGATTTTTCATAATGAACAATTGCGCTTGTCGGCGTTGAGCCCAGGCAGCTGCCCTCCCAGTTCGGGAGGTGGCCGCACCACCACTTCACATTAAAGCTTAAACTTTAAGGTGTGTTTGAAGGATGGATGAAAGATGTCCGTCAGGTTTTTCTTTAAGTGTTTGGTTTGTGCGCGAGTGATGGAGTGGCTATCTTAGAAATATTCTTCAAAGATATTGAATAGATGGATGTAAAAAATTTAACCCGATAAGACTACCACCTTCGCTAACATTAATCATTAATAACTAGATAGTGATAATTAGTATGTTTTGTTGTTAAATAGTCACTACCATTTCAAAATTAGCACTGATTAGGGATAGTTAGTATATTTTGGTGTTAATTAATTATGATAAGATTAGTGATAATTAACCTGTTTTGTTGTTGATTAATAATTTTTTATTCTCATTCCATCTCCACTCATTCATCCAACTAAACAAAAAATTAGCTCATTTTATCCACCCAACTAAATAACTAACATGGGTCATCCTATTTAACAAAATATAGATGGTTATATCCTATCCAATCTCATCCTTAAACCAAAGGCACTCTAGATGCTTGATACAAGAAATACAGATTTTGTAGCACAGACCGGTAATTGAGCGGTTACTAGAATTCCTCGGAAAAATTTTCAATTATTTTAATTCAAATAATGGTTAGTAGTCGATAACCGATATACGTGATATTCCTGTAATTTCACAAATCAAAATGATTTTCTAAAGATACTAATGAATAACTTGGCCACCGCGTCAAAAACGCACAAAGCCTAATGTTGCATCATTACAATAGAACCACACCAAGTGTCACATTATTACATCTCCAGAGTGACTTTCTCCAACCCCGCAACTTGCAATATTCACACATCAAAATGAATACGATACATGAATACATGACAAATGAACCCTGCGAACTATAGCACAATCCATAGCACAAAATATGCCTCATAAGTGCATGCACATTTTGTTAGGGTTCATAAAACAATGGAGAAGCATGGAGAGAATTAATAAACGTGATGGAAGGAAGGAGTTATAAGAAATTAGCAGAGTGGCCCGCGCATTTGGACGACTAGATTTGTTTTAGCAGTTTTAGTATCTAATAATATTACTCAAAATTGTAATAAATATTCACATATTTGTAAGATAATATGTATTTCTATCTATTTACACAATCACACACTTCCAGAATTTCTTTTATTCGGCCAACAATAACAAGTCTACATCTTACTCAATCTAACTTATTTGATACTCATTTTCTATAATTTAGTCTCTATTCAAGATTGATTGAGAGCCAACATCTGGTTGACTAGTTTACAAAAAAGTCCTCGTGTTATAGAGAATATTGGATTGTTCATTTACTGATATAACATTCCATTAGTTTTTTTTCCTTCAAGAGCTCGCGAGGTTTTTTGGGGATATAAGAAAAATTGTTAATTTTGGATCATAAAGTTAAAAACTCCGGAATTAAACATCTGATAGGCATACTTCTCAACCATTTAAATCAAGATTAAATCTATCATCTATAACTGTTTGATATGAGGTGAGCTCATGACATATATATGTGATTGTTAGTTTCTAGCGGCTAGCACTCCTCCGGCTCTAGTAACGCTGGCCTCTATTTCTCTCTATCTCTCTCCCCTTTCCCTACTCTTCTCTCTCCAACCTCTTAATATCTATGTTATCGGCTAGAATTTTTCCTCTCTTAGTTGTTCTGCTGTATCAGTTTTTTCTTCAACAAAGTGGCAAGAAGGTAATATGACTCTATAGTTTGTTTGTATACAAATAAGATAGGTAATTATGGTTTTTATTCAAATTACAATTATTTGTGTTCATCGTCGACTTTTCATATTTTTGTTTTTTATATGGTACTCCCACCATCCCAAAAGGAGTTAATTTCTAGTGTTCAAAATTTGTCCTAAAAAGATTGAGTTGATTTGTAGCCCTTTACCTCAAGGTAAAGTATTAAATGTGTCTTCTCCCTTTAATCCTATGTACTTGCCCGCCTAACAATACAAACTCCTATTGATTACTGGCACTTCAATCTTTTTCTCTAACTACTAATTTGTATTAGAATTGTTACAAATCAATTTTTTTTGACAGAGGTAGTATTTGACATGGGCCTTTTTTGCTAATTGTTACTATTTATTATTTTAAATTAAAGTGGTATATGGAATCAACCAAAAATATGTCTCTTTATACCTGATCAATGTGAGAATTTTTAAAACTTTCGGGCAAAACTTGGTTCCTCCTTTTCGAGCTCTCGTATAGTTGCGATAATAGATCCTAGTTCACCATCAATGCACCGCAATAGTGTTCGACAATACCATGCATGTACCAACTCTAAATTGTCATCATGCATGCATTCTAAGCCATTGTAGACATGCATATCGTACGAGTTTAATTACATAACATGTAGATAATTCTATTTTATTAAAAACAATACTCATCTTCCACATTAGTTTTTATAATATCTTTAGTTCATATTTCAATCATAACATCTAGAAATTTGAAATTCCCACGGCAATCGAATTACTATGTTTTTATTAAATTTTAATTACTCTCAGACAATATATTCAAGATGGACACAATCGATATTTTTTACACTTTAATTTCTTAGTGATTTAGGTATTTATTGTGGAATTTGATTCGAAATAAAATGCCGTTGATTTTAATTTATATTTACTCAGAGCTAAAATTATTGTTCGATATTATTTCACATGAAAATTTTTAAATAACTTTTATATTAACATTTTTGTTTATAATTTTATTTTGAATAGACTCTCCCCAATAAATATTTATCAAGGATATATCTTTATATATTTTGACGGTGGATGAACACCGAGAGCGAGGATCCGGACAAACCCCCTTTAAGGAGTAGTAGTTCTCGAGTTTGCCTAGGAGGCGGAAAAAGATTGACGCGGGAGATTTGGACAGGTTTGGGCCACTTGGAAGCATAATACCATACTTCTGTATGTGTTGTTCTTTGTCTTAGCTCAAAGTGCTACAAGTGTTTTGGAGTTGTCTCTCTCCCGCCTTCTCATAGTCTTGGACCTACCCTTATATATCCTGGGTGGTACCACAGTGACCGGACTGAAGGGCTTAGCACCAAGACTTACACCATAAGCTACCTCTAGGTTACAATTAGGTTACAGCAATATGCACGCCCTACTGGGCGTGTTGCAAGGAGTTGGTGGTCTTCCTCCACTGGGCTCTAGGCTTCTCTAACCTGAGCCCCCGTGAAGTAGATCCGGTAGGCCATAGGCGCCTACCATGTGCCCTAGGCGCCGCCCACTCTCATGTAGGGGAGCTTTGGTGGAGAAAACATTGGTCATCATTGTTATTCCGTGGTCCCACTTGTCAGCGCCTAGTAGGAGTAGGTAAATCGTGGGGAAAGGAAGCAGGCCTTTCGGAGTCAAACAGGCCATCTGACAATCCACGCCTCTTGACAACCTGCATAGGACTTCGACTGGCAGGCGACATGGCCTGACTTATCTAGCACGCCGCATACCTTGGCGGGTAGATATCAGTCACATAGCCCCTCCTTGGGAAGACTCACGAAGGACAAGGCATGGTAGCACGCCTCGCCTCGGCGCATTAAATGCACCGGTAGCCGTTCGGCCCCCGAGCACTTCCTCACAGACCCCCGTGGGCCGCGGGTGCTCGAGGGCGACCTTCTCAGGGTTGTTCGTCTGGAGCGAAACCAAGCAAGACCTGGGCTGGAGCTCGAGAGTGGCCTGCTCGGGATCTTGAGCTCCTAGCCTTAAGCCTCGCTTCTTCCTAAGCTCCTAGGGAGGCGGACGGCTTTCCCGATGGATTTTACGTCATCCCCTTGAGCTCGGGGTACAGGAGACGTGGCGCCCGGCCCCTCTGTGCCCGTGACTCGGGGACTGGTTCCCATATCATCGACATATTTATTGTAATTATTACGTATTATTCTAAATTTTGCTACTCCATCAATTCCAAAATATAGCAACTTTTTTGTTCCAAATTTTCATGATTTTTTAAAGTTTATTTGGAATTAGTATCGAAATCCTATTTTGGAATTTATTTTCTTTTTGTTCCAAATTTTAATTAGTCTTACTTTTGGATTTTTATAGATTGTATTTTGTTATGGACTCTTTCAATATTGCTTATTTTTTATTTCAAATTTCAGTTATTTCTAAATTGTATCCCACCTTGAACTCTTCTTGTTTTCCTGATTAATCTCATGTTGTGTTCTAGATGGACTTTCTTTCAATGTTCCTTATTTTTAATCTGAATTTTAGTGATTTCTAAATTGTATTCCTACTTGAACTCTTATTTTTTTTCCTTTTCCCTTTCAATGTTATTTTATATGCATTATTGTTATAATTTTTTAAATCTTACCTTTGGATATTTAAATATTGTATTTTCTATGGACACTTCTTGGTATGTCATCTTTACTTATTTATTTTTTTATTATATTTTTATTCCGAATTTTCATATTTTTTAATGTTTATTTGGAATTAGTATTGAAATCCAATTTTGGAATTTATTTTCTTTCTATTCTAAATTTTAATTAATCTTACTTTTGGATATTTATCTATTGTATTATGCTATGGACTCTTCTTGGTATGTATTCTTTACTTATTTAATTTTTATTCTATTTTTGTTTTGAATTTTAATGATCTTTTTGAAGTTTAATTGGAATTTGTTTGAAAATCCAATTTTAGAATTTATTTTATTTTTGATTTTGAATTTTAATTAATCCCATGTTGTGTTCTAGATGGACTTTATTTTATTCTGAATTTCAGTTATTTCTAAATTGTATCCCTACTTGAACTCTATTTTTTTTCTCTGATTAATATGAAAATTTCTAACCTCCAGAGTGAACATGATGTCTTCTTTCAACGTTATCTTAATAATACACATGAATACGTTTGTTGTGCTGTGATAGACACGAGAATGGCTTTGAGTCCGATGGGTTCATAGAATTATTACAAATTTGATTTTCGAAAATGGCTGAGTCCAATGGTTTCATAGAATTATTACAAATTTGAATTTCAACTTTTGAATTACTATCGTTGTTCTATGAAAGTTGAAATTTTAATCCGGAGAAGCTCTTAAACCCAGCTTTTCATAGTTTTTGGGTACTACATTATTTTCTAGATCCATAGCTACGGAGTTTCATAGTTTGCTTAAAAATCTAGACGGTTTAGGGAAGCCGGGAGATTTTGGTAGTAGTTGCATCCTGCAGCTGCCAGAAGCTTTTCCCAACAGCCCCTTAATCAGTGTTAGGAACAAATTTAAACCGGATCATTGTAATTCACATGCTTGTCATTTGCAGCTTTTTACATGATTCCACTTGACAATAAATAACCCGAGCCAACAAACTTATCTCATTATGCGTCAAATATTTTAAACAAAATTAGTCCAGTAATTATCTAACCTGTCACAGAAACGGAAGTAACTACTGCACAAATGCCCCAAAGGGTGGAGGAGCGAGTGTTTGGATTTTGCAAATTATTAATCCCATGATTTGCCAAAAATGGATGAGTCCCTAACCACGCGTCAAGCAAAGAGCAGTTGGAGAATAAAAGGCATCTGTACGCTTATAAGATAATATAGATGAGATATAAGATAGAATGAAGATCAGCGCAGTACAGTGAAGGCGTGAAGACTGAAGCACTGAAATTTCTTAATGCAAGGTACAGTGCAGGAACATGCAGCTGATGGATGGGCGACTTCCTTCCAGGCACGTAGAGCTAGCTAGCTGCTGGATTTGACTCCACTTCCATGTTACACGACACGCTGAGTGGATAACACTTGCATATGTGCAGAACGAATATCACGGTCATGTTCGAAAGACACCGGTCAGTCTCCTCTCTCGAATGTCTGGCCGACCTCTCTCTGTCTGGCTACAGCCAAAGCGAACTCTACGGCCTGTAGCTGACGCAAACCATATCGGTTATGGGAGATTACACCCACTGCACAGCATGTACGTCCATGTTCCCGGCCAAAGGGAACAGAACGAAGGAGAGAGTGCAGCCATTGTAGGATCCCATGTAGTAGCAATAATGGCCGCCTTTGCGATCATGTTGCAGTAGGCTAATTAGGTTCGAGAATCTTTGGTCGATGTTACAAGTAAAGCTAGCCATCAATCCATCATGATCACGGAGTCCTGGCCCATAGATCGATCGAACATGGTGTCAGAAGAATGAATTGGTACGTATTTTACCAATTGGTTTCTCCTGGCAAATACATATATTCGCTCTCTTGTCATCGTAATTTCCCTGACGCATATCCGTGCAGCTGACGGCGACTCACCCATGTTCTTCCACAGTGGCCGAACTCGATCAAGCCGTATCCATCGGCAGCTAGCATGGCGCAGCTGTCTGCATATACGGTGGCCGGATCCAGTAGGATCAAACAAAGCTACTCCTAGATAGCTAGCTACGAAAGGCCGGCCGGGATGGCGCCTATAGCTCGCGCCAAAAAGGAGTGGACGGGGTAGCCAGGCCGCCGGCCGGGGCGCGCGCACATGCCCAGCAAAAGCGGATCGGCGTACGTGTGCCGATCGATCGCGCGAGCAATCCGGGCACATGCGCGCACGCTGAGCTCGCACGCATGCATGACGCATACGCATCTCTGATGGGTGCGTCCCGGCCGCGCTAGGCTAGGCCATCAACCTTATCGCCGTCGTCGCCGTCGCCCTCTCCCAAATCTCAACCGATCTCCAATGCGCGCGCGCGCGGCTGGCATATGCACCGCCGTTGTTCGCGCGGCCGGCGCACATCTCCCAGGTCCCTGGAGGGGCAGGCAAAAGTAGCCTGCTTTTCGTCTTTTCGCTGCTCCTGCTGCTTTCGCGGCACGGGCGGTGCATTCTCGGCAAGTGATTCGGTTCTACTCCTGCGTAGCCGCATAAAGGCATGCAGATGCAGGCCACGGTGAACGGCTGGCAGGAACCAGTGCATGCATTTGCAGAGTGGGATGGATGCATGCGCGCCTCAGGGCTTTTACTGAAAGGCAACGCCTCCGAGTCCACGCAGAACGCTGGGTGCAAGTGGAACTTTTGCTTAGGGGAATATGCACAAGAGATTCTTCTAGTCATGTCTATGGGGGCAGTACACTAGTACTACTGACTACTGAGTGCGCAATGGTGGTTTCGCTGGCTAGCGCTATAGCCACCATTTGCTCGCGTCTTTTCTGTTGCCAAAAGGCGAGGATAGTGTGTTACCCTAAATGATCAAAGGCATGGAAAGGTCAATCCTAACTAAGCAGGCTGTCTGTGTTAATCTAGCTAGGTTTAGCTTTAGGCATCTCATCTCAGTCACCTCTCAGGAGTTGTGCCCTAGCTAATGTGGGCTTGCATCTAGTACGTAGTACTAGTAGAGTACTCGCACACAGCATTAGTGCTCGGGAAATGCTCTTTTGAGTATGAGATTGTTCATCGAACCATCAATCATATTTGAATGATCATGATTGCTCCGAGACTTGTACCGTACTCCTACCCCTATGTATTCTTTCCCCAATGTTTAATTTGTGTCCTCATCTCCTCGTTCGACACCTCCTCCAAACTATGCCCACACCCACGAGGCCCACTATTCTCTCTTCACGTGCCACCTTCAATATCTTATTCATGTGTCCCCTTATTAGCCTCCCTTACAATTCTCTTCTCGTGCACTCACTATCTCCGATACCTCGCTCTACGACTCTCTATTCTGGTCATATTCGAGTGTGGCCCTCCTTTTCTCAACTCTAGTGGCTTTCTGCCATTGCCTTATCATCCCCCCACTGGTGGTTTGCACCGTTGGATTAGGCATTGTTGACACCTCCTATTGTCTAGACTTTTTCACCCTTCGACTCCAACGATGATACTACCACTTTTGCTACTTGCCATCTCCATCGTCGCAACGCCTAACCTGCGCCATTGTGGCATAGCCACCATCCAAACACAACACATGAGATCTCCTTCTCTTCCACACCTTGTCTCTTTCCCTCCCATCTTCTTTCTGCCCACGGGTGACATAATTTAGACGACCATCGTCAATTGGGTTAAAGTAATTGTAGCATATATATGAGCGATGCAATAGCTTTAGCTCGATCGTGTCAAGGAGAGGTAGGGGTGGAAGAGGACTAATGAATATCCAACAACTAATATTAGTTGACTACGTTTTGAAGAATATATATTAGTCGACTGGTGACCAAAAAAAAAAGTATAGATCGAACCCCCCTTTCTCTATCTGTCGGTGCTCACCTGTGAGGTGACTCAAAAAGCGACAACATCTTCTTCCCACCTAACCTCCTCTCCTCTCCGTCTCTGGTGGCCATAGGTCGCTGACGAGAGGTGGGGGGGAGGGTCTGGGGGGCAGTCGGGCTTGTCCCGTGCTCGGGTAAATCTCGTTGTGGGTCTTTCCCCCCTTTCATGTACAGGTCGAAGGAGATGTCGGTGTCCTCCTCCTTCGTCCCGATGGGGCCGAACCATGGATGGATTTGTTGGACCTTGCTCCAGTATACGTTTTTCGGCTGGCGACCGACGGGTCAGCCACCGATGCCTTAGTCTCCAGTGCATGCAACTTGGAGTTCTCCAGATTCAGATGTGAAGAGGTTGCGCCGGCCATCCTACTCTTCTCCAGCGAGCAGATGCACAAGGCCAACGTTCTTCTCCTTGGGCATCAACGTCAGACCTTCAAGGGATAGCTGTGGTTTGCTTGTTTGGCTAAGGTAGCTTCAACCTCCACTGCAAAAGTCCCAACCGGGTACACTCCTTGGCTCTATCTCTTGTAGCTTGTCATGGTTTCTTTCTCTCCGTCGTCATCATTGACACAAGCTGGATTGCCGCTGATGTGGAAGAAGCAGACGAAGGACCTGCTTGCCTTTTAATTTTCTTTAGAAGTCCTTTTCTGCAAAATTCAAAATATATGGTCAATTTGGCCGACTTTAAGGAGCCTCTCTGTATACTGGATGTACTCCAGTTACTTCCTAATAAAGTGCTCCGGGGGCTTTAGCCTCAGTTTGTTTTAAAAAATAATACATAAAAAACATTAAGTATTTGCTATGGCTGGGGAGTTTGGAGTCTTATGTCCCTTCAGCCTCCTTTGAAGGCTAACCTTTTGTCTGCTCGTTCCTGGGGCACACATCCACCAATCGTGCCAGCTGTACTGCCGGTATCTACTAATGCGTTGTAGAATCTATGCCTGAAATAAGATGGTGCATCTTGCATGTATGCCTGCATCCACCATATAATATCTATTCTAATAAATAAATAAATAAATAAATAAATAAATAAATAAATATATATATATATATATATATATATATATATATATATATATACACACACACACAATTATTAGTACTCTCTCCGTTCTATAATAGTAGTAATTTTTTATTTTTTTAAAAAATAAAAGTGATTGTGATTGGATGAGATAAGTAGATAGATAAAAAAAATTAATAAAGAAATAGCTGTGATTGATTGATAGATAAAAAAATAATAATATTTTAAAATAAATTTAAATAATAAAAATAATAATATTATGAGCCGAAAGAGGTTTTTGGTACTGCCTCCACCAGGTGGGCCGTAGTGTTGACAAGTCAGCGAGGCGGTGCCTTTGTTCCCAGCTGAGGCAAGCGGGAATGTAGAAGATTCATCGAAACGAGGCGAGCAAATCCACAGAGGTTTACCGTGGCACATTGCGTCATGCCCATGCACCATCCCTCTCTAGCTTGAATGCTTACCTAATTTAAGTATAGATACGCTCGCTAATAGGGTGCCAATCAGTAAATTAGTCTTTCCAGGAAAACAAAGACAAAGCAGTAGTGAAGCCGTGCGTGCGCGTGCATGTGCAAACGCAGAAGTAGAACAGGTGACTGCGTTCATTAAGAATTGATCTTGGGTACATCCTGCTTAATGTACCCCGTCTTAAAATATAACTATTTTTAAAATTTAAATTTATTTTAAAATATAGCTATTTTTCTATTTAACTCTTTATTTCAACCAATCACAATTATCTCATATTTAATTTTTTTATCTATATTTTTCTTAATTAATTATAGCCTTACATCTCTCAATCTTACTTACTTCCTTAATTTTCATAAAAACAATTAAAAATAATTATATTTTAGGATATAGAGAGTACTCCCTCTATCTTAAAATACAAAAACTAGGCACTGGATGTAACGAGTACTATGAATCTAGACAGAGAGGTATCTAAATTCGTAGTATTAGGATATGTTATATTCAGTTCTAGGTTTTTATATTTTGAGACGAAGATAGTAGCTCACAAGTTTATGACCAGGTCTCTCTGTTTTAAAATAAAAAACCTGATATTGGATGTAAATATTCTAGTACTAGCTGTCTATATTTATAGTACTAAAATATATTATATCTAGTATTAGGTTTTTATATTTTAAGACGGGTTTTTATATTTTAAGACGAAGAGAATAGCTCGCAAGTTTATGATCGGGCATGTCTTTTCTAGCATCTTCAAAGTTTTGCAGCAGGAGATTGGACAGTCAGTCCTGCAGGCCTTACCACCGGGAGGCCAGGGAAGGGGAACCACGAAAATTGTGCACTCTATAGTTGGCCCAAACAGCTCTTCGCGTGGCCCGTAATTTGCCGGCTACATCTGAATGGCCCACGCTTGCCTGTCTTGCCGATGCGAAATTCAAGCCAAGGCCCAGCACGCCTGCGCGGTGCAAGCACGCAGGTCCGCCACTGCCTCGAGTCATCGGCGTCGGCGAAGTGGCCAGTGGCTACTCCACCGTGCTGTGCCACCGGTCAGAAGACAGATACGTGCAAATGTGCAATAGTACCATAGAGGCAACAAGGCGCCTCCGCATAGGCCCAGCGCATTGCATCTGTACCACGCACACATGCGTGATCGATGCATCGGCGGGCGAGCCATGTGATCTGTGGTGGATTTACCCCCAACTAACGTACCACTTCGATCAGTCGGCCGGCATGCTCACCAAACTAAGTGTCAGTTAAAATTAGTGATGCCTGCACACATGCGAATGCAGCTTTGACAAGTGGAGACCTTGCTGTTGCATGCCGGCACTGTACACGTAACGTACGTACCTGTGTGAGGGCCTTTCGTAAAGGGTGGGCCTTGAGCACATGCTCTGACGATCGGGAGGTAAACGAAATAATAGCATTTGATACACGTGGGCTCGGCGCTGCTGCTCCACGATCGCGTACGTACGACGATGTGTCCCTGCCACGCTCTCCGCACGACTTGGGACGCAGATTCGCCATGAAACCGAGGGCTCCATGTGTTGGGAGGACGTGTCTCCCAAAGGGAAGCGCGCGTCGTACTCCGTTGTCTTTTTCCTCTTAAGAAAACCATGCCCGCAGTGCCACGTATAGTATAGGAGTAACATTCACGAGCAGTAAGGCGCAAGATCCCTCTAATCTCAACAGGCTTTGCTCATGCAAGATTGCAAGATATGCTTGTTTAGGGACACCCTTTCTAGGAATATTCTGACAAGATACTACTACTACATATCCTAATTGGCTCATTCCATATAGAAAGCCTGATATGGCGTAAGATCGATGGCAGCAACATGCTACCGTAGGATAGAAGTGGCCTGTGCTGTCATCTCCTTTAATCATAGGTTCGCAGCACAGGCCGTTGAGATGATCGGGAGATGTCGGGTGAGCCATCGCCGTAGTGCGTGCATGGCTGTCAACGAGCGCGCACAACCCGGCCGCTGTTACATTTTCTTAAGAAGGTATAATAGTTGGATATAATAATTTTATGTAGGATTTTTTAATAATCTAAAGAAAAGATAGGAAGAGAAAGAAGAGAAACCGATGACTAATCTATCACTAGCCTCTACACGCACACGGAGACGAGATAGGCCCGTGCCTTCGTTCGCATTCGTGCTTGCCTCGGCCGCCGCCCTTGTCCTGGCTGCCACTGCGCTCACCTGCATGGCGTCCGCGTCCATGCCAGCCTTTGCCGCGTGAGCCCTAGCTGTCCACTGCCCTCGCCTACATCCCTGCCCGCCCGACTGCTGCCGAGCTCGTGCCGGCCGCCGCCTTGGCTATGTCTGTGCCCGCCCCGACGCCCGCCGCCCTTGCATGCGTCCGTGCTGGTCCCGGCGCCCATCACCGCTCTACTAGAAAGAAAGAGATGTGAGAAGAAAGAGAAAGAGACAGAGACAGAGAGAAAAGATGGTGGACTTAAAATAATATTAAAATATTAATATTATAGTAAATAAAAATTTCTCTATTATACTATTTACTTCAATAATAACATTAATAGGCTTTTTAACTGATCTTGCTCTAACCCGCCGGTGCGATCCTCGCAAAGCGCGAGGTGGGGAACCGCTCGATCAGGCGCCGAAAACTACACGTACCGACAACGTCGAGGGCGCCATCAGCCCGGCCCGGAATCAATGTGGAGTAGTGCGGTGTGGTGTTCCGAGGACACCACGGGCGTGGCGATTGGTTGGGTACCTACTGATCGATCGCGCGATGCCGCCTATGCCGCGCGCGCAGTAAGGAAAAGGAGGAAGAAAACGCAGGGACCAGCACGCGGGCGCGATCGGGACAGGCCGCGCCACGCGACGGGGTCGCCGGGTGGGGCTCGTGGGGGCGTGACACGTACGTCGACGCTAGCGACGGGTTCCACTCCCGTTGCGCCCGGCGGCCTGTGACTGTGACCTTGATGTGAGGCATGGACCCCGGTGGATAGCGTCGCTAGCTACAGGCTCCGCTTGGATTGGGGCTTCTTGTAGCTTGTGTGCCTGGCCAGATCGGATACGAATAGTTCACATTACTGTAGTCAGCTGCCAGATCTGCCGTGTCCTTTTCTTAGGGTCGTCATCGTTGTTGAAGAAACGTGTTGGGCTGTTGGTCTTCTAGTCGCTATACTATTGCGGGGAGAAGAGACCGTCGTCTGGTAAGGAACTGGTTAACATAATAGACTTTTCGAGTGCGTACTGCGTTATACTAGCACTGCTCAATTTCTTATATGGTTTGTATGTTTGTAACTGTAACATAAGAGACTGCTCTCACCGCTTTCACCGTCTTACCTCGCTGAAAGCTTGGGAGGGTGGAGTAGCGGTCTTGCTTCGGCACTATGGCTGTTCATCCGCTAGTCATTTTACGGCATATTTAACCTGCAAATATACTAATCACTATCTAGTTTGCTCGGAATCGGCTTTGAATGGTTCCGACCAAACCGTAGCCGCACTACTGTGGTGGTCTTACCTTTGTCTTTCAATGTATAAGCTGGGCCTGTTGAACTTTGGTCTAAAAGAACCTTTGAGTCAGTAGAAGACACCATCAAAGATGGTTCGTAACAGTCATCAGAGATGTTCTAATATCAAGGGCTTGGTGAACTGTATCTAAAAATACTCCGAAGATGAATCTAGTAAAATAGCCAATTTCTAACAAATTTCAGTATGAAAGTACAAGTCGGTGGGGTTGCTTCTGCAACTAGATAACTAGCACTGTAAACCTGCTCAACGTAGATGTTTAACATATTTTCCAGGCATCACCAATTTGTTAGCCATTCAAATCATCCAAAAATCATAATTGTGATTATAATAATTTTATCATCTAGACGGAATTAAAATCGTAGTAACGAGCTGAGAAAGCAAGGGGGACCTGAAGGAGTGCCTCAAGGAAGGCACGGAGGACATTATCGGTGGATGAACACCAAGAACAAGGGTCCGGACATATCCGTATTCACCATATCATTTGGGGGGTTACCGTCCCTCATGGTATGACGGTTACCGTGCGGTAGCCGTCCAAAACAGTACGAATTTTATCTCCAAAAATTTGAATTTAAAATTTTTAAATCTCACGGTAAGATCATGGTTAACCGTGGTATGTTAAAGCTAAAAAGACAAAATTACAAAAAAAATTATAAAACGTAGTAAAAATTCTAAAAAAATTGTAGAAAATTCAGGATATCTCTAGAAAAACAATGTAATATTGCATAATTTTTTTTCATCCTTGCTATTGTTTTTACACTTAAATAAAGTAAAAATTATATCCTAACCGTCTCTTATTTTTTTAATTTCGATGGAGCTCCAAAATATGAAGTAAACTTTGTTATTTTCATAAACTTTCTTCACCATAGTGATCCATAATTCAAGTACTACCAACTAGAATTTTTTTTGATTTTTTGATTTTTTAAAAAAATTTTGAATTTGGATGAAATTTTGTTCAAACCAAACCACCGGTACCCCGAAACCGTACCCCGGCGGTTTGGGCGGCGATTTGGCTCACCCTGGGCATACTCTCTTTGAGGTTTGGCCAGGGGCTATAGTTCTCGAGTTTGCCTAGGAGGTGAAAAAAGATTGACATGGAAGGTTTAGACAGGTTCAGGCCACTAGGAAGCATAATATCCTACTCCTGTATGTGTTGTTCTTTGTCTTAGCTCAAAGTGTTTCAAGTGTTCTGAAGTTGTCTCCCTCTTCTTATGGTCTTGAACCTACCCTTATACATCCTGGGTGGTACCACAGCGACTGGACCGAAGGGTTTGGCGCCAAGACTTAGCCATAAGCTACCCCTAGGTAACAATTAGGTTATAGCGACGTGCACCCCTACTGGGCGTGTTGCAGGGAGTTGGTGGTCTTCCTCCACTGGGCTATGGGCTCCTCTAACCAAGCCCCCGTGAAGCAGATTCGGAGGGGCACCTACCATGTGCCCTAATCACCGCTCGCTCACACATGAGGGAGCCTGGCGGAGAAGACATCGGTCATCATTGTCATTTTATGGTCCCACTTGTCAGCGCCTAGGTGGAGTAGGTAAAAGGTGGGAGAGCAAGCAGATCGTCCAGAGTCAAGCAACCCGTCTGACAGCCTGCATAGGACTTCGATTGACAGACCACATGGCCTGACTTATCTACCATACCGTACGTCCTGGCGGGTAGATATCAGTCACATCGTCCTTCCTTGGAAAGACACGCGAAGGACAAGGCGTGGTAGCACGCCTTGGCTAGGTGCATGAAATGCATCGGTAGCCGTTCGGCCTTCGAGCACTTTCCCGCCGACCAGTGTAGGTCGGGGCCGCCCATCCGGAGCGGATCTGGACAAGGCCTTGGCTAGTGCTAGGGAGCAGGCTACTTGGGGCCCCGAGCTCTAGGGCCCCGAGCTCGGGGAATAGGCGGCGTGGCGCCTGGCTGCCCCATAGGATGCCGATCACCCTGCATCGGTTCTTACCATATCTCTAGAGTCAATAATTTTCTATGAGGAACTATTGAACTCAATCACTTGCTGCCGGAAATTTTCCGCAATGGGCGCAAGCCTGACGGAGCAGACTTTTTTTTCCCGTAGTATAAACTTATTCTTTAGCAAAATCAAAGGACATTAGAATCTTCATTAAAATAGACTTTGTTTGGTAGTATCCTTGCAGTGAGCGGGATAAAATGAAACAATGGAATTTCCCTTTACCGAGGAACTACAACATATGAACTTCTACGGATCTACATACTAACTCTTCAGTAGTGTGAGCCCAGCGTTGAGCTCATATGCCGCCTGCTTAATCGGCATGCGGAAGTACTGCGACACCAGTTTGAACGTCATTGGTTTCTCCTCTGATCGATGGCCGCTCGAGCGTCGTCGCAACTCCATGCCCTTCTCATTGTCCTGCTTCTTCCTAAGCCCCGAGGGGTGCATGGCTCTCCTGATGGATTTATGCCGGCTCCCCATGCTCTGGGAATAGGTGACGTGGCGCCTAGCTGCCCCGCGCCCATGACGCGGGGAACCCTAGTTCCCATATCACTTATAGCCACCAAGATATGCCAACCCTACTGTCTGCTAACTGGTATGAGCACCGCAATATGGTCAATTAGAGAAGAGTACTTAAAAACCGCCCCACTCTTATATCTAGGATTGCCTTCGGCTTCTTGCTTCTGATCAACGGACATCACTTTAATATTTTAAAACAGTGGAAGTATATTTTTTTATGATTGCATATGCACAAACATTAATATACACTATCGACGATTAGTAATCCGATAGTAGTCTAGTGTATACCTATACCCTGTTGCATTAGGATAGATGACTATACGGCACTGTTAAATACGTGATCCGAATTTCAGCATGTAACATATTTGGATTACTGAATTAGTTTTCTAATAGGACTTCTAGTCTATTCCTACTAGGACTCCTAGATTTATTCCCCTATATATATTCCTTGTAACCCGTACGGGAAGGGGTAACATTCCATTGTTATTCCCCTGCGTTTGTAATCAACTCCTCAATAGCGATCATTACCGGTCGGCGCCTGTGGTTTTTTTTCCCGCAAGGGTTTTCCACGTAAAAATTCGTGTCTCTATTTGCATCTATTTTTTCTAACAAGTGGTATCAAAGCATTGGAGACGACCAACCACTATACTGTTGTTGAGTTCACCGTTACGCCGATCCAATCTGTTCAAGAGATCGATCCGCTCAGCATCCGCAGTTCTTGTCGATTCAATCTGAACGCGAAGTCGTCGTGTTGGGCACCGCCTAGTTCGAAGCGGATTAGACTCCGAGCCGGCATCTGCTGCTAGGAAAATAAAGGCAAGGAAGTAGCATCCTGCGCATGGTCCACGGAGGAGCACCTTGGCCAAGCAGTCGAAGCCACAGTCAATTAAGCACATGAATCAAGGAAAAGAATAGAGAAGCCGTCTAGCCTGTACGGTGGTCAATTTTCTGGCAAGAATTGCTACACGCACATGTCCAAGGCTACCAGGAGTATTCTAGATCTACACCACATGCACCCAAAGTGTACCAGAGGTTTGCGTTTCTGCTAGATTTACCCAAATTTCATACCAACAAATTCAAGAATTAAATTCCCACGACGAGTTTAAAGTACGATCTACCGCTCCTGGACTGAGATACAAGATTTTTACAGTGGCAAGTGAAGATGCGAGTAGTTCTAGCACAACAAGACTTAGATGATGCGCTAGATGGATTTAACAACAAGAGACTCAATGATTGGTCCGATGATAAAAAGAAAAGAGACCGAAAGGCTATGGCACATAGGGGTGAAAACGGATCGGAAACGGTCGAAAACTAGCTATACCATATTTGTTTTCACATTTTTTTCGGAATCGGATTTAGAATCGAAAACCTCGGATCCAAAAACAGAATCGAATATTACCGGATACATATACGGAGCGAATACGAATCGGAACGAATACGGTAATAAATATTTATTCGAATATAAAAATCCCTCAAACTGAACTTTACAAACCAATGAAGAGAGACAACTTATTATCTTTTTGTAAAATAATATATCAATATTTTCAAATTTTTAGATAAACAACATATACAACAATTCAAGCATCCATATCAACAACACATTACTAATTTCTATGCAAGTATACAATCATATCACCATCTTCGATTTAATCACAAATTTTAGATATAGTAATTTTAAGCGTTTATATCAACAAAAATAGTTTAATCACATGATCAAATTTTCCATCACAAAATAGTTCATCCACATGACATAGACCATCCAAATAGTTTAAATATTCAATCAAACAGTTTATCACAAAATAGTTCATCCACATAGACCACATCACATAAACTTAGTTCATCACAAACATTAACATAAGCTTAGTTCATCACAAACATTAACTTAGTCCATCACATAAACATTCAGCAACATTTTCTTCAAATATCCATTGGTGATATGTCATCCTCGTCATCAAAACACTCCACATCACCATCTTCCTCATGATTTGTAGCCTCGGTCTATAAATAAAAGATTGATCACATATTAGTGGAAGTATGAAAGTCAACCAAATAATTCTATGAGTGAATAATAGAACCACAAACCATGGTCAATAAAGTAGCAAAAGTACGCTCAAGGCTGTTCATGTCAATCTCATTGATGATAGACCCAACCACATTTTCACCTAAGTGTTCACAATCATATAATTACTCAAAATATAGAATACTTGCTGAAATAAAGAACACAATTGTACAGTTAACTTAAAATTACCCTTTCTTGATGCTGCAGTCCAGTCTTTAGTGCAAATCAAAGCTTGCAAAATTTCAGGATCTAGACGGCTGCGGAACGGATCAACAACATGTCCACCGGCACTGAAAGCTGATTCTGAAGCTGTAGTTGATACTTGAATTGATAGCACATCACGAGCAAGTCGAGAGAGAATAGGAAGCTCATGTTTCTTTAGTGACCACCAATGCAAAATATTAAATGTCCTTGTCTTTTGTGTCCCATTCTACTAGTGGTTGATCCATGTACACCTCCAACTCAGTTTTAGTGCCTTTTCCAGGTGCACTACTCCCACGCAAGTAGTTCAAAACATCTGCATCAAGGTCATCGTCACTCTCCCCATTCTTATCCTCACCCACTGCAGAATCCTTTTGCACACTTATATCAGCTACATTGTTTGATTTTGTTGGACTAGACACATAAGCATTGAATAGCTGGTTGACAACATCCATGAAATTCTTAATTTGTTCTGCAGCTTTATCACCATAAATCTTGTCTGCATAGTAGTTGACCAACTGTGTCTTAAACCTAGGATCAAGAAAGCAAGCTATAGAAAGAGTCATATTGGACTTTTCCCAATACTTATCATACTTAACTTGCATTTTATAGCCCATAGATGCTATAATTGGATTAGGACTGCTACATCATTCAGATATTGCAAGCTTAATTTGACAGAATTTAGTAAAAAATAGATTTACTGTTGGATATGCACTGTCAGAGAAGATCAAAGTAGCATCATATAATCTCTTCAAACATGAGCACAATGATTTTGCCATGGTCCAATTACCAGCTGTTGATGCACAATGAAGATCTTTGCTTCTATGACGAAAAAAAAGTCTATCAAAAGCTGGTCTATAATGAATAGCTTGCTTTAACATGAGATAAGTGGAGTTCCATCTAGTTGGAACATCCAAAGAAAGACCACTATTGGTATCCAAACCGTCACATTCTGAGGCACACTTCATAAATTCTTCCCATTGCAATGTGGAATTCTTCACAATTGTAATTGTGTTTCTGATATTTGAAACAGCTGATGCAATTTGCTTTAAGCCATCTTGAGCAACAAGATTGAAAATATGATTCAAACATCTCACATGAAAAAATGCCCTATCACATATCAATGGTGATATCTTATTGAATTTTAGTACTAACCCCTTAGCACATGAATCATTGGCTGATGCATTATCCAAAGTAAGTGCAAGCAATTTTCTATCAAGGTTCCAGTCTAATATACTATCATAAAATTCCTTGCACAAGTTTTTCCCTGAATGATGGCCCTCAACATGCATAAACTTGATAATTCTTTTTTGTATGTACCAATTATCATCTATCCAATGCACAGTGATGCACATATAACCTTTATTTTGATTTGAGGTCCACATGTCCATGGTTGTACTAAAGCGGCATGAAAGTGTCTTGAAGTACTCATATAATTTCTTCTTTTGCTCCATAAATATATTCAGTATATCTTTCCTAACAGTTATGCGACTTTTGATTGGAAAAGTAGGACGCAAGGACTTAATAAAATACACAAAGTACTCATGCTCAACAATATTGAAGGGATACTCATGCATAATGATTTTCAAATAAAATTTCTTCAAGCTAATAGCCTCATCATACCTGTAAGTAGCAACAGATGTAGTTCCACCGCCGCTCTCATCCTTTTTGAGGTTTAGAAGCTGCTGACCACTTTTGATTTGGTGCTTGTGGGATAAGTGATTCCAAAATACCGATGTGCCCCTGCTGGTCTCACGACGAGATTTATAACTGCACTTCTTGCATTTAGCCCACAGCTCCACAATCTTTGTCCCATCATCTTGTGCAATCTTTTTATCAAACTTGTCAAAGTGCCTGAGAACTACACTTCTTTGCTTTTTTTTGCAAGAGGAACATCTGGAGTAGTAGTAGTATCCTCTATCAAATCCACTTCAACTCTTGGTGCCGGTGTCGGGGCGATTGGAACAAGCGCTTGTCGATTCTCGGCATCTCCTCCCTGTCCCTCCATTGGATGAGTTGGTTATGATGTTCGCAAAGCTGCTACACTCGCACTGCACATACTTGCGCTGCTGCTACTTGCATATGATGAATCTATGACCTACATATGACATTTATTGCTCAATCACATATGGTTTGCCTGGTCAGAAAAAATTGCTCATGCTAGAAAAGCAGAGTTCCATCTTCCCAAAATGATGTCTATTTTTTGTTTTATTAACCAGGTAAACTATATAAACCGCAGTTAACAGGTTTTTTTTATTTCAGAACAAGCAGATGGATACCGTAGAAAAGGTCGGCGACGCAGCGCTAGGATCGGGCGGCGTTGGCCGTTGGGGCGTCGAGTGGCACTGGGGCGTTGGGCGTCGCTGGCGGTTGGGGCGTTGGGTGGTGCTGGGATTGAGACACCGGGTGGCTACACGGGGCAGCGACGTCGGGGCTTCAGGCGGCAACGTCGGGGCGTCGAGCGGTGACGAGGCGCTAGGACCGGGCGGCAACACTAGGGCGTTGAGCTGTGGCACACCTGGGTGCTGGCGCGACGGTGGGACGACGGGGCGGCAACGCGACGGGGGAGCCCGGCCGGGAGGGTGGCGGCGCGACGGGGAGACCGGCCAGGAGGGTGACGGCCCCTGTGTGTGTGGAGACTAGAGAGAGAATGGACATGGAAAGTTAGGGTTAGGTTAGGAGTAAATGTAATGGGCTATTAGGTTGGGCCACGTAATGACATAAATACATAGTGGGCCATTTGGATTTGATGCGGATATCCGAAAATTTGTCCTGATAGTTTCCGACCGATTCCGGAATCCGCCGGATAATGCCTTTACTGTATTCGTATCCGAATCCGAGAAAAATTATCCGTTTCCGTTTCCGAATCCGAGATTATCCGAGAATTATTCGACCGATCCTATCCGTATTCTAAATTTTGAACGGTTAGTGGATAATATCCGAACCATTTTCACCCCTAATGGCACATATCCATCTTCATCTATCTAATAATATTTTGCAGGAGGTGCTTAAGGAGAAAACAACCGCAGCACTGTGGTTGAAACTGGAACAGATTTACATGACAAAGGATCTGACCAGTAAGATGCACCTGAAGCAAAAGTTATTCTTGTACAAATTACAAGACGATGAGTCTGTGATGAGTCATCTCTCCACTTTCAAGGAAATTGTTGCCGACCTTGAGTCTATGGAGGTAAAGTACGATGAAGAGAATTTAGGCCTCATTTTGTTGTATTCATTACCTAGCTCATATACAAATTTCAGAGATACCATTCTTTATAATCGTGATCCTCTAACTTTGCAAGAAGTTTATGATGCTTTGCATACCAAACAGAAGATGAAAAAGATGGTACCCTTTGAGGATTTAGGTTCACAAGCAGAAGGTTTGGTTGTTCGGGGCAAGCAAAAGAAGAAGAAAACAAACCAATCAAGAGACAAAAGTTCTGACAGTCATCGTGGGAGATCAAAGTCCAGAGGTAGGTATAAGTCATGCAAATACTGCAAGAGAGGTGGATATGATATCTCTGAGTGTTGAAAGCTACAGAATAAAGAAAAGCGCAACGAAAATCATAGGCTGAAAGGTAAGAAAAAAGATGAAGGTAAAGCCGCTGTTGCTACTGATGATGGTTCTGATGGAGATGTACTAGTTGCTTATGCCGGTTGTGCGCAAACTAGTGATCAGTGGATTCTTGATACTGCATGCACCTATCATATGTGTCCGAATAGGGATTGGTTTGCCACCTCTGAACCTGTCAAAGGTGGTACTGTGTTGATGGGTGATAACACGCCATGCAAGATTACATGCATTGGTTCAATTCAGATCAAGATGTTTGATGGTTGTATCAGAACATTGTCAGATGTACGGCATATCCCATATTTGAAGAGAAATCTCATATCTTTATGTACTCTTGATTGAAAGGGGTATAAATATTCCGGAGGCAACGGAATTTTGAAAGTAACAAATGACTCTCTTGTTATGATGAAAGCTGATATTAAAAGTGCCAACTTGTACCATCTGCAGGGTACTACAATATTAGGTAATGTTGCTGCAATTTCTGATTTATTATCTAATTCCGATGCTACTAATCTTTGGCATATGCATCTTGAGCATATGAGTGAAATTGGTTTGGCAGAATTGAGCAAGAGAGGATTGCTAGATGATCAAAGCATCGGGAAGCTGAAATTTTGTGAGTATTGTATCTTTGGCAAGCATAAGAGGGTGAAGTTCAACACATCTACACATACTACAGAAGATATTCTTGATTATATGCATTCTAATTTATAGGAGCTTGCTCGAAAGACATCTCTAGGAGGTGCTCGTGATATGATGACTATTATTGATGATTATTCTTGAAAAGTTTGGCCTTATTTTCTAAATCACAAGTATCAAGCATTTTCTGTATTTAAAGAGTGGAAGGCTATGGTTGAAAAACAAACCGAAAGGAATGTGAAAATACTTCGTACTGACAATGGGATGGAGTTCTGTTCTAAGCAGTTTAAATCATATTGCAAGTCTGAAGGCATTGTGAGGCACTACATCGTTTATCATGCACCTCAACAAAACGGTGTAGCTAAGCGTATGAATAGGACAATTATATTAAAGGCCCGTTGCATGCTGTCAAATGCAGGTTTGTCTAGACTGTTTTGGGCGGAAGCCGCTTCCACCACTTGCTATCTTATTAATCGATCACTTAGTACTGCCATTGATAAGAAGATTCCAATTGAGGTATGGTTTGGTTCCCCAGCAAATTATTCAGAATTAAGAGTATTCAGCTGTACTGCTTATACTCATGTTGATAACGGTAAATTGAAGCCTAGAGCAATTAAGTACATCTTTCTTGGTTATCAATCTAGTGTCAAAGGGTATAAACTATGGTGTCCTGAAACTAGAAATGTTATATTTAGTAGAAACGTTGTCTTCCATGAATCAGTTATATTACATGACAATCCTTCTACTAATACTTCTGTCGAGAACCAGCAGAAAGTAAGTGTGCAGGTGGAGCACTTGGGCAGTTCGGGACATGTAACAGAAAAGGAGAATATTGCAGTTGAGCAAGAAACACCTATTGCTGAAAATTCAGATTTTTCTACTATTGAGCAGCCGCCACAACATACTATTGTACTTGATAGGACAAGGAGAACTATCAAACGACTTCAAAGATTAATTGAAGAAGCAAACATAGCTACTTATTCTTTGAGTATGGCAGAAGAAATTAAAGGTAATGCAGAACCTTCTACATATTCTAAGGCTATTGTTTTCGATGATTACAATAAGTGGATAGCTGCTATTCATGATGAGATGGAGTCACTTGAAAAGAATAGTATTTGGAAACTGGTGAAATTGCCTAAGAAGAAGAAGCCTATCCATTGCAAGTGAATTTTTAAAAGAAAGAAAGGTATGTCTCCAAGTGATGAGGCAAGATATAAAGCAATGTTGGTTGCTAAAGATTATAGCCAGATTCCAGGTATTGATTTCAATGATGTTTTTTCCTAGTTGTGAAGCATAGTTCAATTCGCACTTTACTCATTATTGTTGCAATGCATGATTATGAATTAGAGCAATTAGATGTTAAAACTATATTTTTACATGGGTAGTTAGAAGAGGACATCTATGGAGCAACCTGAAGGTTTTATTGTTCCTAGAAAAGAAAACCTAGTATGTAGGTTGAAGAAGTATCTTTATGGGTTGAAGCAATCGCCTAGACAGTGGTATAAGAGATTTGACTCTTTCATGCTTTCTCAGAATTTTAGAAGATCAAATTTTTATAGTTGTGTTTATCTAAAAATTGTTAATGGTTCAGCTATATATTTGCTTCTTTATGTCGATGATATGTTGATTGTTGCAAAAGACAAATCAGAGATAGTAAAATTGAAGGCACAATTGAGTAGTGAGTTTGAGATGAAGAATTTGAGTGCAGGAAAGAAAATTCTCGGTATGAAAATTAATAGAGAAAGACAGTCTAACAAGCTATACTTTAGTCAGAAAGGTTACATTGAAAAGGTTCTTCGTCGATTTCATATGCATAATGCAAAACCAGTGAGTACTCCTTTAGCTGCACATTTTAGTCTATCTTTAGATTTATGTCCACAGTCAGAATATGATGTTGAGTACATGTCTAGAGTTCCATATTCAAGTGCAGTTGGTTCACTTATGTATGCCATGATATGTTCTCGTCTTGATTTATCATATGCATTGAGTGTTGTCAGTAGATAAATGACTAAGCCTGGCAAAGAGCATTGGAAAGCAGTTCAGTGGATTTTCAGATATTTGCGTGGTACTTCTAATGCTTGTTTGTAGTTTGGAAGTTCTAGAGATTGACTTGTTGGTTATGTAGATTCAGATTTTACTGGAGATTTGAATAAAAGAAGATCACTTAAAGGTTATGTTTTCACTGTTGGAGGTTGTGCTGTTAGTTGGAAGGCAAATTTACAAGCAATTGTTGTCTTATCAACTACTGAAGCAGAGTATATGGCTATTTCTGAAACTTGTAAGGAAGTTATTTGGCTTAGAGGTTTGTACACTGAACTTCGTAGAGATACGTCTTGTATTAATATATTTTGTGATAGTCAAAGTGCAATATGTCTAACAAAGGATCATATGTTCCATGAGAGAACAAAACATATTGATGTGAGATATTATTTTATTTGAGGTGCTATTCCTGAAGGTGATGTCAAAGTATGCAAGATAAGTACTCATGATAACCCAGCTGATATGATGACAAAGCCAGTTCCTGCTACTAAGTTTGATGGTTGGTGTTACAATATAGTCCTAGAAATTATTTGGCACGCGGTTATTTTACCTACTTGAGGTGTTGTTTGATGATTGATGATTTATATGCTACAAGAAAAATTCGTCTCAAGGTGAAGATTGTTAAATACGTGATCCGAATTTTAGCATGTAACATATTCAGATTACTATATTAGTTTCCTAATAGGACTTCTAGTCTATTACTACTGGGACTCCTAGATTTATTCCCCTATATATATTCTTTATAAGCCGCACGGTAAAGGGTGACGTTCCATTATTATTCTCCTGCGTTTGTAATCAACTCCTTAATAATAATTATTGCCGGTCGGCGTCTGTTGTTTTTTTCCCGTAAGGATTTTTCATGTAAAAATTCGTGTCTCTATTTACATTTTTTTTAAGCGGCACGAAGAAGATTTTATACAAGCTGGAACTGTTAACACCAAAATTTGGTGCGGCTCTGTATCAGATTCGGTTAAAAAGAAAATTACAGTTAACTAACGAAAGTTGATCTAGAAGGGACCGAATCCAGGAAGAAGCCGTGAAGACCACACTGTATATATTAATTAGGCAAGTGCTGGTGTTTATCTTTAGGAGACCTGGTCTCGTGTCTGATCGGGTCCTGTTAGTGTTTCCTTTTGTGTTTAGGAAATCTTGTACCGTGTCCGATGAGGACTTGTATCAACTCGGGGTATAAATACGTATGCCCGGATGCTTTGTAAGATATCTACATCAATCAGATCAATACAATTTCGGCGCATCGCCACCCCTTCGACGGGTTCTTGCTTCTCGACCCGGGCTGCATCGGTTAAGTTCGACCTCCTGCGAGAGGGTAAGTCTCGTCATCCCGGACACCGCATCGGCTAGGACTTCCTCGGTTAAGTCCGATATTCTAGTCGGTTCACGGTGAACGGCTTACTACGATATATCTATTTTATCTATGGCTGTATCAGTTTAGTTTGACCTCATAGATCGATTAGGTATATCACATCACGCGTACGTAGATCATATCGGCTTACTGGGAGCGACTTATCATCAGTTTGTGCTACATCTGTTGGGTCCGACCTACTAAACTGCCAGTGATAAATCGTTCCTGCTAGGTTGATATTTTGTGCGCAAGCGTCTTATCGGGATGTATAGCCGATAAGTTATCATGTTTTACATCACGATCGCATTAGATCTATCGGCTCATCGAGGCCTTGTTATCATCATCAGTCTGTGCTGCAACGGTTGGGTCCGATCTACTAGACTGTTGGTAATAACTTTGCTCTTAATAAGCCGATGGGTTTGATGCGATGTTTTATCGGAGTGTTTAGCCGATAAGTTATCTTTATATCCAGCCGATTGGTCACAAACATTTAGAAAATCGCTGAGAACCCGAGCACGGACAGCAGGCGAGGACCCGGGCGCGGGCACGGGCACGAACGGCAAGCGAGGACTCGGGCACAGGCACGAGCAAGGGCCCGGGCACGGGCACGGACAGCACCTTGGGCAGCGCTAGCTCTTATTATTGCAATCGGCTGGAGTTTATTTAATTCGTTTATTTGCGCATTCTGTCTATTTATGTTATTAGTTTACAGCCGATTTTCAAGTATTCTTTCGGTGATCAGCTAGTTTGGTATTTGCTTATCATTATTAGCTATTATTCATGCTATCATCGGCTTCCAGTCGGTGTATAAATGCTACAGTTTATATCGGCCATCGGCCGATGAGACGAGTCCAGATCGGCTTCCAGCTGATTGGCTCATTGATCTAATATTTTCTCTCCTTGTCAATTGCAGGATCAAATTGACTGGCACGCCTACGAACCTCAAGATTTTAGAACTAGCACTGAAGTGAAGCAAATCTCCCAGGCCTTCGCGTGTCTCCAGACGCCGAACGGCCCCCGGCGGTTTTCGGCGTCAACAGGAACTCCCTCGGGACCTTACCTCTTGTTTGGCTGTATTTGTATATGGAAAGATATGTAAAACAAATATGCAGATAAAACACTAATGTAGACCTAGGGACTAACTAGTCAGAACTCTCGTATGGAGCTTGGCGAAATGTGGTCGACATATTGATCTTCGGGACTCTCCTTGGCTTGTGTTTCGATTGTCTTGCCTTGTCTACCTCTCCTAGGACTAGAATTTATACCTAGGCTCGTATATTCTTTAGGGACTTAAGAGGATAATTATGATCCTGGTTGAGTTCGAGTACATCTTCGCTATCTTCCTTACTGTGGTTAGATGCATCTTTCTTATCTGCTCTAGGAGATATTCCTAGTTGCAGGGAGTTGTTTTCATATACGAACAAGCATATTATTTCTGTACTGGTGTATACGTGTACGTGTGGGTTATTCCTCCATTGTTATATCCGTATACTTATGGGGTATGCTATATTCCTACGTACAACAGAAAAGATCGGATGTGATTCGAACACCAAGCTTTATCTGACCGATCTGCTGTTCTGTCCAATAACAACGATATCAGGTCGCACCCCCACATAGGAAAAGCAAAAAAAAAAGCGACTCCTTCCCTGAATCCCAACGGAGATGCCATGCCGCGGGAGACAGCACGACGCTTTACGCCCGTGTGCGGCCACACGTGGCCCGTATGCGACAAGCCCGAATCCTCGCAAAATCAGGCACCACCCGGCACCACGTCACGTGGCAAATCGGGTGGCTCCATTTGTTGCCGCCGTCTGCCCGAGCCCCCAAGCGGCCACTCCCTCGCATCCCACCTGCCCGCGCGCGCGGCCCAAGCCCGTGCCGCCACCACCACGACGCGACGCCGATAAAGTCGGCACGCGCGCGCACCGAGCGTGATACCGATCGAAACCCCTATATAGGCCTCACCGGCCCGGGCGGAAATATCTTGCGCGCATGTAGTGTAGGACGAACGGAACAAAGCTTGCGAGGAAAAAGCGAGCGCCTTTTCTTATCCCGTTCGGCGCGCGCTGCCACGACCGGACTGGTGCGTACCTACCGATTACGATCGGTTGTGGTGTCATGATGGGAAGCGAGTGCAAGGTCCACCAGTTCCAGGCCGCCGGCGGTGGCGGTGGCGACGACGGGGGACCAGGCGCCGTCGCGCCGTTCGTGGCGAAGACGTTCCATATGGTGAGCGACCCGTCGACGAACGCCGTCGTCCACTGGGGCGGCGCCGGCAACACGTTCCTCGTGCTCGACCCCGCCGCCTTCTCCGACTTTCTCCTCCCCTCCTACTTCAAGCACCGCAACTTCGCCAGCTTCGTCCGGCAGCTCAACACCTACGTACGCATACCCCTCCTCTGCTTCTGCCATCAACAGCAGCTATGCTTAGCTCCGTGCGGCTTCGTGTGTCGCCATGGTTGTAACTCTCGCGTTGCTGCTGTCCTCTCTCTCAGGGGTTCCGCAAGGTGGATCCGGACAGGTGGGAGTTCGCGCACGAGTCGTTCCTGCGGGGGCAGGCGCAGCTGCTGCCGCGGATCGTGCGCAAGAAGAAGAAGGCCGGGGCGGCGTCGGGCTGCAGGGAGCTGTGCGAAGAGGGGGAGGAGGTGCGGGGCACCATCCAGGCGGTGCAGCGGCTGCGGAATGAGCAGAGGGGCATGGAGGAGGAGCTCCAGGCCATGGACCAGAGGCTGCGAGCCGCCGAGAGCCGGCCCGGCCAGATGATGGCGTTCCTCGCCAAGCTCGCCGACGACCCGGGCGTCGTGCTGCGCGCCATGCTCGCCAAGAAGGAGGAGCTGGCCGCGGCCAGCAACAACGGGTCCGATCCCCGCAAGAGGCGGCGGATAGGGGCCGACACGGGGCGAGGCGCGGCTGGCGACCGGCGGCGACGCGGCCGAGCTGGCGCAGAGAAGGGACACCGTGCAGTTCCCGTTCTCTGTTCTTGGCCAAGTGTTCTACTAGGCAACAGGGACAGATAGGTGTACACGTATGCTGTTTCCGTCGTATATATAACAAGTGTAACTCTGCGTCGGTTTAGTTGCGTACTGTTAAGTTAGTGTACTTGCGCATATAGGAGAGTTTGCTTAGTCGCTATCGTTGGATTTGTGTGTGCATATCAACTATCAAGTGGCTAATGACGCCCGTTTGTTCAATGTATCTTACTTAAGACTTCTCAGCGAGAAATGTTAGATAGGTTGATTCTAAGCTTATGACCACGGTATGAGGTTATGTTATCCCTTGGACCGTAGCGTTACCCTCGCCATGAGCCCCTGACCAGTTGAAGTATATAACACGCTGTGGCAGCAGAAATATGTTGGCAATAAGATTACATCATAAGACATTGAATGGAAACTTCAGACATACTAGTCGGTTTTGTTGCCAAAAGAAGAGGAATACTGGTCTTCCTCGCAGCAGAAATCGCAATTTGTCGCTTTGTCTCCTCGAGGTTACCATGAAAGAATCCAAGCTTAAACATTTGCGGCTGTTTGCCTTTTGAAAGACCATTGGCGGCTGTTTGTCAATCATGGTTATTTCAGATTCTCTCTATTTTAAAATATAAGTATTTTTAGATTATCTAACAGAGTTTATAGAGGAGAAAAAAAGATTTTGTTGTCTATCAATAAATAAGAGATAGTTAGGAGTAGAATGATGATTTGAGCTAAGATGGAAAGAAATTTAAAGAAAAAGTAGTTGATAGGGCAAGTAGTAGCGTGCATGATGATAGAAATTTTATATTATGGAACAAGATTTAAATTATAAAAATACTTATATTTGAAAGCCCGTAGATATCGACTAAGGGGGGGTAAATAATCGTTCCTGAAAATTCTTCAAATGCAGTGGCTAAATACTGACCAGAGCCTTCGGTCTCAGGGGTAGGACCCTCTGACCGGCTTTCTCGGGATGGCCGAGAAGTGGTCGGATGGTCCGGTGTGGTGCCTCCACCAAGGCAGAAGTCCACTATGTGCATACAACACCCGATCCCTAGATCAGTAGTCGGATACACACATAGTCATCGGTGATACAAACTCAGAGTACAATAAATACATACCAGAGTACATATAATACATACAGGGAGGATACATACAAAGGTTTCTATCTAGAACAGGCCCTAGATAGACAACGGCAAGAATAGGGTAACTAGCGAGATATAACACAGACAGGGCGGAAGCAGGGGAGGAAAACTACTCAGCGATGGGACACGACGATACCAGAGGCTTGGTTAGGAGCTAGGCCCGAAACCTCAGAAGTCCTCCTAGTCGGCTTGGTCCTGGAAGATCTCGGCAGCAGTCGGGTCTTCGTCTTCTTCTCCAAAACCTAATATAATATATACAAATATAGGAACAAGGGTGAGTACTTTCGTACTCAGCAAGCCGGGGGAAAGGTGCCATGTCGACTAGACAAGGGGGCTAAGAGTCTTATTTACAAAAATAGCCTTTAGAAACATTTTGCTTGTCAAATACTAGTGTGTCAAATTTTTAGTTGTCGGAAAGAGCCTCACGTCTCGATCCATTTCGCAAGTTGCTTTTCAACAACTCGCCACATTATGAATCATGTATTTCCATTTTTATCTTTTAGTGATAAATCGAGTAACATCGCAACTCGACTATCACCCGAGTGGCTCCGACCACTCCTTAGGTTTGTTACTTCTCTCGAGTGGCTCCGACCACCCATTGACCCTGAGACTCGGCTACTACCAAATCTCAGCTATCTCTTTTGGCAATTCCGGCTGCAACCGGTTATTAGCTCATTCGCTACACTGGCTACAACCAGTTAGCTCAATCTTGCTGCCCTGGCTACAACCCAGGAGCCTGCTCTTTATCGTCTTCTGGCTACAACCCGAAGACTTTTCTCCTGTTAACTTTTCACATACTTGTTTATGGTGCTTCAACACCCCGGGTCACACAGTCCCGTTTCTGGCCACACAGGCCTTTTTTCGTTTGCTACTCGGCAAACTCTGGTCACGATTCCCTTCCTATCAATCAATTTCACAAATCACTGGCAATCAAATCTACGCTATGGGAATCACCTTACATCGCCCTTAACCGTGGGCACGGCTGTTCGAACAGTTCAGCTAAACTCTACAGAGGATGTACGCTTTACCCATCCGACACGAAACTTACACCAAGTACTAGCCTGTACCGAAAGTTCGTGACAAGGCCATTTCCAAAGCCAGTCTAGGGTTATCCAATGCCAGCAGAAGGATCCACATAGGATCAATGCTTCAGGTCGGCTCCAACCACCGTCAGCACCAGGGCTCACGAACCACAACTCAGATGAGTCCACTCCAGTCGGCACCGAACTTCCCTAAACCTATAATTTACTCGGCCAGGGGCAGCCCATACTACCCGTATAGTCGTACTGTAAAAATGCTCGGATGCAATTCCCAAAGGAAACGGTTCTTATCGACACTATATAGCTAGGCCACATAGGCACTGTCTCTCTACATCAAGGTTTTCACAACTTTTATTTATTTCACAAACACGCCGATACACACAGAGTACCAGGTTTTCAAACAGTTGAGCAAAAATCACTGTTTTCCAACGACAATACAATCGTTGCAGAGCTAAGCCATTCTACTCGGCATTCGTATCCGTAGATAGGATGCCAACGTGCCATTTGTGGGGCTATCAAGGGAGAAATACATCAATATCCTACCAAAATAAGTGCGACTACTGTGTAAGTCCGTCGGTTGCGCTTGCAGACCGAGGCCGATCAATTTAAAGTGTAAACTAAACATGCATATTTTGCAAACGACATAATTTTGCACATATAGGAGGCAATATGATCAAAGAGGCTTGCCTTGTTCCAGCGGAAGATCTTCCTCGGCGAAGACGGCTTTTGGATCGTCCACCAGTTCAGGATCTAAACAAGCAGAAAAGATAATCACTGACACGCTGAAAAGAGGTAAAACACTAGGAAAAGAACATCACGGTAGTCGGCTGCAAAAGGTAGCAGTCGGTTGAGGGTGGATGGTAGTCGGATGAAGGTTTATCATAGACGGCTGAGTTAAGCTTGCGGACGGGGCAACAAGGCTCATCGGTTAGGAACTCCGGATGGTAGGCTCGGCGATGGAGCTCGGGGAGGGGGGAAGATGATGGCTTAGCTATGAAGCTGGTGATGGTGGTTTGGCAGAGACGGCTGGGTTGCAAAATAGAGAAAAGAGGAGGCATGGATGCCCTTTTATAGCAAGCGTGCGGGCAGGGACACGGCGGTGCAGGGCGGCAGAGAGGGAAAAGGAGTCAAGATAAGCTGGCAAGGTGACGCGACGTCAATGCAGAGATTGACTTAGGGATTGGGCGTGGTCGGTAGAGTTGGTATACACTGTAGTGACGATGAGACACTCAGGTCGTGGCAAGGACGGGTTGGTGATACTTTGCTGACAGAGCCTCTGACTATCCATTGGTCCAAGCGGGTTCTTGCGGTGCGGCGGTTATTGTCCGTTGGTCCGAGCGGGGTTGCGGGCAGGTGGAGGTCGGATCACGTCACCACTTCTGTAGTCGGCGTCCAACGGGAGGAGCGTTGAAAACATGGCTGCGGTGCAACTTGGTGAGGCGAAAGACAGCACGTCCGTTGATAAGGCAAGGTGTCGTGAGCTTGACCGGATCAGGGCAGGTCGGGGTGGCAAGACAGAACGGGTTAACAGGGTAGTCGGTAATGCAAGGGGTTACTCGGCGGCAAGGGTGGCTGAGTGAACAAAGGTAAAAGAGCAAGATTCAGGAACTGAGTAGGAATCTACTCGGCACAAGGAGAAAAGCAGTCGGCTAGCCAGGGAGAGAAAACTGGGGCACGGCTAAACGGGATTGGAGAGGAGTTAGAATTCAGAAAAATGAATTCCAACAGGGAAAAGAAAAACGGGTCGTTACATCCAGCCAAGAACTTCAGAGCCTCTAACTTGCTGAAGTGGGCTCTCATAAGCCATTTCAAGCAGAGATGAATTAGTAGGAAGCATCATTATTCTAAGCAAGTAAACAGCGGCAAGATCAAGGTAGGAACATGGGTGAATGAAACACAATAAAGGGATAACCAAAAGAGGACACGAGAGTTTTACTCGAAGTTCGGATCATAAAGATCCTACGTCTCCGTTGAGGAGCTCCGGAGAGCTGGGTCTCAATTAACCCTTTGCCTCACCAAGCGACTACGAAGATCAACTTGGTATCCACTAAAAGTTACCTTCTTTTCTTTCGAAGGCAAGATCTAGCCTCACAAACTTACCCGGGACAATTCACAGCTTGAGGAAGCTCGCAGGCAACGCCTAACTATCTAGTAGGTCACCCTACAAGAGTAACAAGCTCCAAATAGCATCTCCGCGTTTATTCTTAAGTACACAAGATTCTCTTAACTCTCTCTTAAGAAATTTTACTCAAAACCACACTAGATCTTTACAAGAATCACCAAGAAAGCCCTAGAACTAGGTGGGAGAGGTTAAACAACCTTGGGAGAAGCTAGAAGACTAAAAAACAAAAGTAAAATAGCCAACCAACAGCTGAAAACCAAGATTGGGCTTTATATCCACTAGCATACATCACTTAGTCATTACTCACAGATTTGATCCTTGGGGGTTCCGACTCCTATGCCAAAAGCCTCCGGCCAACACTTAGCAACAGGCTAGAAGGATTGGTTCGGAGCATCTAACCACATGGAAGGAGCATCCAACTCTGACAACAAAACACACCTAACCCAAGTACAAGTATTGTGCTAAAGTGATATTCTATCAACTAGTTGGATCTTTAAACACTTGAGTAGTTATGAAAAACTAATTGCAACCCCTCTTGATAGTACGCTTTTCTATGACTCAAAAGAAATTTAAAAGAAATTAAAATAAACTTTGAGTCTTTTTACCGCTTTGTATCATATTTTTGTGGGGGTCTGAAATCATCGTACCAAGTAACTTGTTACTAATCTCTGTATATTTTTAGATAAACTTATTATTCTTTTGACCGTTTTATCATTAATTATCCGAAATCCATTTAAAAGGCTAGATGTATTTTCAATATTTTAAAACAGAGGTAGTAATTCGTATCTAGCCTTTCTGTTTGCCTACGACTCTGCTGGTACGTACTCTCACCGGTCAAAGCCCTCAAAGATGACAGCCGTGCTAGCACTCATCTTTCGGAAAACTCTTTTAATCACTTTGAGTAGTCTACTCATCTATTATATGTCATCTAAAAAGGAGTAGTTATCAAAAATTAAAAAAATTAACAAGATAATTAATATATGATATATCACTCTAGAAATATGCTAGTTTAAATTTTATTTCTACATACTGCATTACGAAGATAAATATGATTGTGAATATATGCATATAGTTAGAGTTTAATTTGTTCCTTTTGTTATAATTTGTTGTGATTGAATTTTATAACTTATATGTTTATAGAGTAATATATTATTTATTAATCTATCTTATTTATTTTTTATAACTATTTAAATGATATGCAATAAATGAGTGAAGAATCCATTTTCCTCATCTTGCGTCCTGCTTTCAAATTCAGCATCCCCTCCATTACCGACCTTGGTGCCATCCACGTTCGACATGGTACATAACATGTGCTCGTGACATTCAACCTCCAATATCCTTTTTGGTAGATATTTTCACGGAACCGGATTTGGACTAATGGAGAGTGTGAGAGAAAGAGGGAATTGGATTTTTTTTTTTTTTTTAGAGGAGAGGGAATTGGATTCGTTCACCAAAAACTGGATCATTTTCAGCGGCCAGTCACCAGTGACAGGGATGGGCACTCTCTCTGTGAGAGCTAGCAGATTGGGAATCTCTCAAAACGAAAGCGACTATCTTGGGCGAAGTCCAAGGTACGTCTGGGCCATATTCAAAGTTATGCTCTTCGGCCTATCTGAGAAACATGGGCTGCAGACGCAATGACGATACAAACAGGGAGGACATGAGGCTACGCATTACAGATTCGCATGTTCCCCCTTTAAATCAGTGTAGTAAAAGATGAAAAACGGGTGTAGAAGGGATAGGGTGAAGATTATATTAAAATTATACGGAAATTTGTCGTTCACAAAATAAATATCTAAACACACATTGTATTTGCTAAGTTGTTTAGTTTTGCTGGAATTTAAACACACATGTTGTTAGTACTTATAAAAGGATAATTTCAATACTGACTCAAAAAGATAGTAGCACTAGCGTAGTATCGAAAATAGTTCTGCACCAAAATACCACTTGCAACTTTAGTTTATAAGTAAATTAGAAACGCTAATCATCACATAGTTCACAAACTATATAATGCCTTAGCAAAGAACAAATGTTTTAAATTCAAGATATCTCTCTCTCTCTATATATATATATATATATATAAATATAATTTTGGCTGTTAGCATGCTATGCTATATATGTTGGGATTGGGACATTAAACGGTTTAATCGGGTGATTAATCGCTAATCGGCCGATTAATCGAGCTAGGCACAATGGAACGAGTACAGCCGAGACGTCTGATATTTGACACTGTTTTAGTAAAAAATGTTTCAGATATTTTATCACTCGATAAAAATATTTTATATATTTTATTGCTTAGTGAAAAATGTTTTATTTTTTCTCATTAAAATATAATCATGTAACATTTTGTTGTAAAGATTTAATTACAACAAATAAAATGGTATAAATAGATCACGGATAGGATAAATAGTTAAGGAAAAAACTTATTTTGAAACTTTATGAGATCTTGCATGTATGCATGCATCCCTCTATAGAGGACAACGGAATACAAAGAGATATTTATTGTAACATCGATAAACACTACAAACACTAAGTCTCAGGGACTAAAACATCAAAAAATTAATAAAAGTTAAAATTTAAAATATGCAACTAAGTCAGATTATAGCTGAAATATTTGTTTCTTGTACGTGAAACATTAAATTTTAATGGTTGAAACATATAATTTTTTATTAGAAATATAATCATGTGAGATATTATTATAAAGGTTTAATTACAGAACAGTGTAATTAGATTATAGATTGAATAAGTAATTTGGGAAAAAATATCGGTTGAATATCATAAATAAAGAGTTAAATACGTATGCATTCTAAGAGAGTAGTTGCCGCACAAGAGAGAATTGTGGATGGGGAGGGCTGGAGACAAGTGTTAGTGGTGACAGAAGGGGAGGACTGTAAGAAAAACGGTAGAGAGAGAAGAGCTGTATGCAGGCTGTAGGACGTGCGACGTTTTCGTAAGAATTGGACGCCGGATGGAAAGCATTTCCGTGTTTTAACATCCAAAAAACAAAATCCCGTTCCGAACTGCCCGTACGGATCGTTCTGCCTGCCGGGGCTGATCGGCTGCTTTAACGTCCAAGCAACAAAATCCCGTTCCAAACTACCTGTACGGTCGACCTTTTCCACACTCTTAAAATACTTACTCCCTCCTTTTTTAACTATAGTATTTTTGGTTATTTAGCAAAAGTCGAAGTTAAGAAAAAATTACTTAAATGACCTTGCTTGATTCTCTCGAATTGTCTGAGTGGCTGAATTTTAAATTACTTGAAACAACCCACAATTCCCACCACCCCAAAAGCTACAAAGAATTACATTTAGGAATGGAGGGGTATCTATATTGCCAACCGATGAAGACATAAATCCCAACATGATGAAGTAAAAAACATCCAATGTAACAAAGTTTAAGCTGTAAGGATGCACCTCAAGCCCTGTTTTTATCCAAAAGTTGGCTCTGCTATTCCGGATCTGAATAATTCTGGCCCGGCGAAAAATCTAAATAATTCTCGATTCCACAACAAGGCGATCATTGTCCTGCTGTTACTTTAACGAGCAAGTATCATTTGGCGATCCGTCTGTCCGGTGCTCGATCTTTCCTAGGTGTTGCAGAGATCTTCTTATCCATTTTTGCCCACTGCAAGAAGGTCCGTTCGCAAGTAACGCAACCGCAGGAATGTAGCAGGGCGATCTCAGCTCTCGCCATGAACAAGAACAAGAGACTGTTCGGTTAGGTACAACGACCAAATTACTCCTTCGAGTACCGTGAATAGTGTCCATGCTGGTGCTCATGTGCCCATGGCTGCGATTCCGGAATCATGTCATGGATGCATGGTAGATTTGGATTTTTGGGGATACGTGGTAGACTATTATGATTTTATGACAACTATTTAAGTACATAAGTAAAAGAATTAAAATTTAACAAGTTAAAAAATAGAATTAACAAGGTATTCTAAGAAATTCCTATAAAAAAGTTTTTTAATAATCATAATATTTAACAATTTAGGAAGCACATCCGCTATAAGAATTAGCGAAAGGAAAAAACTCAGCCAGTTTTATCGCTCAACAATCTTTGCAGTTCCCACACGCGCGTCAGAATTAATTGACACTTATTTCGCAAAAACATAAGTAACGATCGATTAGTTAACCGTCTCGTCTAGAAAAGGTGTTCGCCGTGGCGAATTAAGGATAGCTTCGCACGTAACGTCGTACCATCCAACGCCCAACCTCTCAGAGGTATTTAAGGAGAGCCGTTCTGGCTTACCGCCAATTTAACGTCTCGCCGTGGATGCGAAGAGTAGCCAAATCGACGGCCATGCACAGCTTCGGTGAATAATGCTGCAACAGAAAAACGAAAACGACATACTACTAGAAGATGAATACACTTTAATCCCATTGCCGTGTGTTTAGTACATGTTTCTTCGTTACTGGCACATGGCATTGCGGCATTGTGGCAGCGATTTACATTGAAGAGTATTTATGATCGGGGGCAAGCATTCAGATGTCATCAGGCAGTCTTTGAAGATTTGTCGGTCTTTCGAACGAGCAGTGCAACCAGCAGTCAGCTGCCTCTGGAGTTTGGAAAGATCGAATCAATCGATATTGCGCTGTAACAACTCTGAAGTCTGAAGTCGTGCTGGTTACAACTTACAAGCACAATACATCATTTCTCTCTCTGGGAGAAATCTTCCATCGTCACTAACTCACCGTCAGTCATGGGTCATGACAATCTGTTTGCAACCAGCATGCTACTGGATCAGATGATCTGATCCCTTCAGTACATAACTCACCATACATTCACTACATAACTCTCCATACATAGTGTTGGTGCAGCTCGATTGTTTACTACTCCCTACGTTCTAAAATATAATAATTTCTAGCATTCAAAATTTAATCTAAAATATAATAACTTCTATACCTACATTCTCTTTTCAACCAATCATAAACTTCCACCACTAAAGTTTTTCACATACTTCTACTTCTTAACCAATCATAACCTTCCTCTATTTAATTTTATCAACTTCTTTAATACTGTTAGAAAACCAGTACCGATAAACCATCGATAACTGAACGCAGAAAAAACACCATAGGAGATCAAAAGCTGATAACGACACGAGGCACGATATTTATTAACGAGGTTCAGCCGTGGCCTAATCCCTGGGGCATTGATTATGGACGCTCCTCTCCGATCCAGCATAATTACAGCGTATCAGAGTTACAACGACTCTTGACTGTTATGTCGCCGGTCAGCCGCTCCCTCTCGCCTATGCTAAGTCGTCATCTGGTTACAACAGGTGTGTCTCTATTTAAGAGAGATCCTAGGAGAGTTCGACTATAACTCTCCCTAACACCTAGTACAACTTCAAATCCTAAACTGTAATTGACTGCGTACACATATTCGACACAAACTCTAACAAACTCCACCTTGACAAATATGCCACGCCAACTTAAATTTGCTCCATGTGCGAACCTCCATGTACCCAGACTTAAATTGTTTCCTTCTTTGCCACTCATGCCAGGCTGCCCGACGAGCCTATGCCCGGCTCGCCACCATCAGGAACGTGCACTGCAACATCAGCATATCCGTCTTCCATGACTTCACCTGCAACAATATTCCCTTGTAACCTGTACAAACATGAGCCCATCCTCTCACCAGTCATAACAGTCTTCCCGTCCTTCATGATCGTCATAGTTTTCCCATCAGAATTACCATGATATAACCATCCTTCCTTATGTAGACTCCTAAGCGAAATTAAAGTCCTCCGTAGTCCTGTCACGTGTTTCATATCCTGAAGTAGCATCTCGTTGCCATCATACATCTTAAACTTGATATCACCCACTCCAACAACACGGTAACTTGTGTCATCACCCAAGTAAACAACGCCAAATTCACCAGATTTGTATGAAGAGAACCACTCCTGCTTCGACGTCACATGATATGAACTAGCCGAGTCCAATATCCACGCTTCACCAGACTTCTCGTTACACACTGTGAGTAGCTCATGACTGCTGCTATCTGAGTCATCACCGGCTGCTGCTAAACTTGCGGTTGCACTTCTCCTTTTCTTCAGTAACCGACAATTTCTCCTTATATGCCCAACGTCATGACACTTATAGCAATGTACCACCTTGATCTTCTCTTTGCCCTTTGACGTCCCCGACTCGTTATCATGTTTTTCCCTGACTAGAAAACCTTCACCCTGAGAAGCTCCCGTTGCAACTCTTTGATCTTCTCAAATCACGCGTAAGCAATACTGAAACTATCTTCTCAGTCTTGATGGTATCTTTGCCGTACGTCAGAGTAGTCACGACATGCTCGTAAGACGGTGGAAACGAGCTCAGAAGAATTATGGCTTTGTCTTCATCCTCCAGTTTCACATCTAACTTGCTTAGATCTGTGACCAATTGATTGAAGACGTCCACGTGGCCCCTAAGATCTGACTCCTCGTACATCTACAAACCGTATAACTGCTGTTTGAGATACAACTTACTCGTCAGTGACTTGGACATATACTGGGTTGTCAATTTGTCCCAAATTTTCTTCGGTGAATCTTCCTCCATGGCATGGTACATGACTCAATCCGAAAGATACAATCATATCGTCGCAGCTGCCTGTGTCTTGATTTCCTCCTACTTGTCATTACCCATCTTCATCGGTTTCGTCTCAATGAGAGCCCTAGATATCCCCTGTTGTGCCAACAGATCCTTCACCCTTGTCTGCCAGAGGACAAAATTTCCAGTGCCATCGAATTTCACCACATCAAATTTGGAAGCCATCGCCGATGCCATCGACCATAATCAACTCAACTGCCTGTCGCCTTAGTCAAAATTGATTTGCCCTAATTTAATTGACACAACCGACTAAAACCAGCCGAATCGTACGATTTTTTTCCTTCTCAAAAAAACCAGCCTCGTTTGTTTATTATTTTCAGTAAAAAAAACCAAGTCAAGGCGATCAGAGGGGATCGGCCAGATCTAAATTGACCCGACGCCCCCTCCTCACTCCCTTCACCTCGGCCTTCGCCCCCTAGTGCCGATGCCGCCCTTCTCTGCAGAGCAGTGTGCCGCCGCCGGCTGTCCCCTACACCCACGCGCCGATGGCCCAAGCACCACCCCCAAGAGCCGACCACCCAGGACGCCGCGCACTCCTCGTGCCTACCGCCGTCCCGAGCTCCTAGCCCTGGCCCTGGGGGGGACGCCGCCGCCGCTGGGCCTCTCCCCGAGGCCCGACCCTTACGCCGAGCACCTGGTCACCTGCACGCCGCTTGCCGAGACACGCCCTACCGTTGCCTGTGTGCTCGCTACTCCAAATCACCAACGCCTCCAAGAAATCAAGGTCAGATTCCTCTCTTTGCTTGGTGATTTGTTTGATTGTGTTTTAATTGCAATCTATGGATTCCTCTGGTGTATTTATACTAGTGATATGAGTCCAATTCCAATCCAAACCGGAGTCCACCTTGTTTCTACTTCGTGTCCGACTCGGTATCTTTTCGTGCCTTCCTTAGTCCGTATCAACGCCGTGACCAAGCTGGAGATTTCTCCAAGTCTGACTCATCCCTTTTGCGCTACGAACACCAAGACTACTCCCTACACGTTTCCAAAACCCAATTGGCTACACCTACAACGTCGCTCTAGTATCCTTCACTGTCCCGGCCTCGACATGAAATCGCACACACCACAGCGACCCTGACCTCCGAGCTTCACACACATCCAACGACATCTAGCACCTGAGCAAGCACCACAGTTGGACCGACCCTCAAGCCAATCTGACCATCCTTGCCTCCGTTCTCCCACCTGTTGTATGTATGCTGCTTTGAGTAGCATCCACCGTGCAGTACCTTGTCGACATGTCCTAATCAGCCTTTAGGATCCACCCACTCTAACTTCCGATTGACCGCCCATCAATCTCACCACGAGCTGGAGACGACAAATTGTCATGCCGTCTTCCCAGCTGCCAAACCGACCCGAGCACTACGTCTAGCTGTCTCCCTGTCGAACACAGCTCACCGAAAGGCCTAGGCCACCCCGCCCAGAGTGTTCGACTCCACCAATCGAGAACGTCAATCGCCTCTAGCTTCAATCAACCCTGAGCATCACGTCTGATCGACTCCCCGTTGAAAGTAGCTCATCGAACAGTTTAGGATGTCTACCTGATGTGTCAGAATCCACCGATCAATTCATTGATCGCCGCAGTGCTCCACCTTGCGCCAATGCCCTTCCCTGGGCATTACTAGCAAGCTGCACGGTGTGGGGCACATCCATCGCACCTCTATCATTGAATCTTCCGCGGGCTCTGATACCACTTGTTAGAAAACCGGCACTGATAAACCGTCAATAACCGAACACGAAAGAAACGCCATAGGAGATCCAAAACCTGATGACGACATGAGGCACAATATTTATTAACGAGGTTCAGCCGTAGTCTAATCCCCGGGGCACTGATTACGGGCGTTCCTCTTCGATCCAGCATAATTACAACGTATCAGAGTTACAGCAACCCTTGACTGGTATGCCGCTTTCCAACCGCTCCCTCTCGTCTATGCTAAGTCGTCATTTGGTTACAACAGGTATGCCTCTCTATTTAGAAAGATCTAGATAAAGTTTGACTATAACTCTCCCTTAACACCTAGTACAACTCTAAATCCTAAACTGTAACCGACACGTACACATATTTGACATAAACTCTAACAAATACCCGTGTCTATCTCTAAAACTTCTTATATTTTGGGACGGAGAGAGCACTTTCAATGGATCGGCACAGTGTATGGCATTAAACTGGAAACATTTGCAAAGTTGCAAAAGGACTGTATACACGCATCTAGAGTTTGGCCAACATACCCTCTCTATTTAAAAATATAAGATGTTTTTGTTTTCTGTAAAATTAATATTTAAAATTATAACTAATAATTAAGTATAAATATATATATTTAATGTTATGTATGTAGTATCACTGTATTTTTATTTAATACTATTTTATATGATGTTATTTTATGGGGTTGTGATGATATGTTATAAAAAAATTAATGATTAAAATATGATGTTAAAAACCGTATAGAAATCTACTAACATTTATATTTTCAAAAAGAGGGAGTGCTAGGAAAGCTCATTTGAGGGGATAGTTCTGGAAACTGAGTACCTGCAGGCAGAGTAGGAAGGTAAAAGTCTCGATCTCGATCACTTTCAGGCTTGGTACGGTGGCATGCGGTATATACCAGGAGAGGTGGGAGAAAGTAGTTAAGAACATGGGTATGCACAACAAGTAATTGACCCTAACTAATGACTGTTGAGCAGTATCTTGTGTATTAACTAACAGTCTAAAACAGTATTTTCAAGGAACAGCAGCACAGTTCTGCCAACCATTAGCCAATTCATGATCCGGCGGCGGAATGGTGGTGGATTCGCGCACGTAGCAGGGGAAATTCAGCTGTTCTTCAAGTTCGTGTGCTTGTCTCCAGCCAACTCCCAACCGAAAGTGAGACGAGCTGGCCCAAGTTTCTGCACTCCATTACTGTCCATTCAGGATTGGTTACACCCAAGTTTCCGAGAGTTCTGCCTCGTGCACTGTCATCTCAGACTGTTAACCTTGCGCCATTTGAACACGCATTCACTTATCTAGTCCCGTACCGTACAGCGTACATGTACAGGTGTACAGGCCGGTAGGGGCGGACCTATCCATTAGATGGGGTTGGTCGGTTGACGCTCACGTCGTCTTATACCTTCAGATTCTTCCTAGTAGTAACTTATTAAGTATGTATAATAAAATAAAACTGTGCTATATTGATAAAAAGAGTCTTATATGATTTAATTTTGATAAAGTTAAGAAGTGGTTTCAAGCGATAAGAATTTTTGTAAAAAAAATAAGTGATCGAAGAATAGATTTGTTTAAACCTTCTAGAGGCCCCAAATATGGCTAGTAATTTACTAGTGATACGTTCTTTTCAATACTAACCAATTAATGACAGTTATTAGTAACTAGGAATTACTCATGTTTCATGAATGACTCATTTTTGCAAATTGATAGCTAATGTGATGAATTACATGTGGTGCAAATATTATTATTTTATTTTCAAATGAGAGGTATCATCTTGAATGTTCTTCTGTGCCTTCTCTATTTTTCTATACGATTATAATATAAATATGATACGATATGTATTACATTTGATTATCTTTGTTAAATATTACCGTTCTATTTTATTTTAGAGCTACGTCCGCTATAGTAGGCCGGCCAGCATGGCCAGCTTTCAATAACTTCCGTGGACAATATACACACTGATGCTATATCCCACAATCACCCGAGATGGACTGTTATGGCGTTGGATGGTTCGTTGGTTGCTTGCGTTTATACTAGAAGGATCGGAGTCCGGAGACAACATGGGGAGTGATCTCACCGCCGTCAACCGGAGTCCGGAAGAAGACGGACGTGGAGGCCGCCGGTGCGAGCGACACAGAGAGCCACGCATATATAGATGCAGCAGCGAGCCGGCCGGGACGGCGATGGCGACGCCGGGCGGCATTCAATAGCGCGCGAGAGCTGGGGCAGGGACGGTTGAGGGCCCGTTCTTCACAGTTCCTTGGCTGAGCTTATTATGACATACGAAACGGGATAAATCATTAATATTTAATTAATTAAATATTAATTATTGTAAATTTAAAAATAAATTTATTTAATTTTTTAAAAGGTTCTATATAAAAAATATTTTAAAAAACATATATTACCTCTGTTTTAAAATATAAGAATTTCTGACTACAAATCTACGTATACATATATTTAGATTCATAGCCAGAAGTCTTTATATTTTAGAACGGAGGTAATAGTTTAGTAGCTCAGGAAGTATGCTCATAGAAAATAAGAAAGTAGTTAAGCTAAGTACTCTCTGTTTCAAATTATTTGTTGTTTTAGCTTTACTCTAAATCAAATATTTCTAATTTTAACCATTATTTTTTAAAAAATTATATAGTTTAATATTATAAGATTTATATTTTTAGATTCGCTATGAGGAATACTTTTATAATATATAATTCACATGTTGTTAAACTATATAAATTTCTAGAAATGATAATCAAAAATTAGGAATGTTTGATTTAAGATAAATTGCCTAGTATTTAAAAAAGGAGTATTGTTTAGAACGGTGCCGGTGCGTTGCAGTACACTACGACAACACGCTTAGCAACTGTTGTACATGTATACCAGGCGCGCAGGGATACGACGTAGCAGTGGAACTGCTACTGTTTTGCTCAGCGTGATAATTATGGGTGTGCCAATTTAATTCCCCCAACTCCCTATACCCTCTGGCTCCTCTATAAATAAACCGGATCTGTGCTGGGTGTAGATCCGTCACCTGCATTGTTCCAACCGCAGCTACGCATCTTTGCCTCGTCAGGTTTGCTCATTGGTGTCTCCATGGATAGGCTCCTCGCCTGCTTCCTTTGCTTCCTGTTGGTCAGTTCCTAATTACCAGGCAGCTCGTTTGTATTTCTTGTTCTCATCATCTCCCACACTCTTGCATACATGCATAGGGCGGTGTTCTTTTTTTTTTTAAGAAATGGAGCTCGTTCTCCCCTGTTTGATGTTGTCAATATCATTATGAGTGGTAAAAAAAATAGTGGTTGTTATGTGTTGCATGCCAATTTGCAAGATTCAGCTCAGTCACAGCATTATTCTTTTTCAAACTCACAGCATGTATTATGCTCATACCTAAAAGTAACTTTTGTGTTATCTCAAAAAGTGGAACTTTTGTGGAAAGCCAGTTGAAGAACAATAAAGTAGTGCTATAATACTACAGCCATTGTATGAAAGGTTGCACGTATATAGCAATTGACAGGTCGAGTTCACCCTGCAAGATGCAATTGCAAGCTACTCTGATTTTGCTGTGCTAGTTGCATAGTTGGTCACTTCTGATCTACTAGAGCAACTGAGAGATGGAGAGGACATTGAGTTCCACCGTATTAAAGCTACCGATCTGAAACGCGTTGAAACTGTAGTACTTGCTCCGTTTTAGATTATAAATTATTTTAACTTTGGTCAAAGTCAAACTACTTTAAATTTAACTAAATTTATAGAAAAATATATCAATTAAACATTTATAAAAATCAAAAACTATATTTTTATAGCATATTTTTCTTATGTTAAAAATATTACTGTATATTTCTATAAATTTGGTCAAATTTAAAAGAGTTTAACTTGATCAAAGTTAAAATAATTTATAATCTGAAACGGAATTTATAATTTGAAATGGAGGGAGTAACTTAAAAATAATTTGCATGCAGATCGCTTCAGTAAGAAGCCATGCAGCTCGGACTCCGGAGCAATACTGGAAATCATCTCTTCCCAACACTCCCATGCTGAGCTCGCTCTCTCAGCTTCTCAACGCTCCTGGTAATTAAGCAAACAGCTTGGATACACTCTGGATACAAACTACTTGATCGACTTGTTAACAAACACTTCTTCTTGATTGCCTATACAAGGCGGAGGCACGTCGGTGAACGTCGGCTGGGCGGCGTCCATGTCGACGCGGGGCACGGCAAGCCCGGCGGCACAACCGTTGATGTAGGAGGCAAGGGTGGCGTCGGTGTAAACGTGAAGCCAGGGTACGGTAAGCCCGGCGGCACCACGGTCGGCGTCGGGAAGGGCGGCGTCGGCGTCAACGTGAAGCCTGGCTACGGCAAGCCCGGGGGCACCAGTGTCGGCGTTGGGACAGGAGGAGTGGGCGTGAACGTGCAGCCTGGCCATGGTAAGTCCGGCGGCACCACCGTCGGCGTCGGGACAGGAGGAGTGGGCCAGTGAACGTGCAGCCGGATATGGTAAGCCCGGCGGCACCACCGTCGCGTGGGAAGGGTGGCGTCGGCGTAAACGTGAAGCCAGGCTACGGCAAGCCCGGCGGCACCAGGGTCGGCGTCGGGAAGGGCGGCGTTGGCGTCAAAGTGAAGCCCCGCGGCAAGCCTGTGAACGTCAACGTCTCACCTTTCATCTACAACTACGCCGCAACGGAGACGCAGCTGCACGACGACCCCAAGGTGGCGCTCTTCTTCTTGGAGAAGGACCTCCACCCCGGGAAGACGATGACCGTCCATTTCACGCCCACCACGGCCGGAGAAAAGTTCCTCCCCCGGAGCGAGGCCGACGCCATCCCATTCTCCTCCGAGAAGGTCCCGGAGATCCTCAGCCGCTTCTCCGTGAAGCCAGGTTCCGTCGAGGCGGAGGAGATGGCGCAGACGCTGCGCGACTGCGAGGCGCCGGCGGCGAAGGGCGAGAAGAAGGCGTGCGCCACATCGCTCGAGTCCATGGTCGACTTCGCCACGTCGAGCCTCGGGACCAGCCACGTGAGGGCCGCGTCGACCGTGGTCGGGAAGGAGGGGTCGCCGGAGCAGGAGTACACCATGACGGCGGTGAAGCGCGCGGCGGCCGGCGGCGACCAGCTCGTCGCCTGCCACGCGGAGCCGTACGCGTACGCCGTGTTCGCATGCCACCTGACGAAGGCGACGAGGGCGTACACGGTGTCGATGGCCGGCAGGGACGGCACGACCGTGGAGGCCGTCGCGGTGTGCCACGCCGACACGGCCGGGTGGAACCCGAAGCACGTCGCGTTCCAGGTGCTCAAGGTGAAACCCGGCACGGCGCCGGTCTGCCACTTCTTGCCGCAGGATCACGTTGTCTGGACCCGCAGCGGCTAGCCGATCAGCTGCCATGCCCATGCATATATACATGATGATCCTGGTGCCTGAGTTGGATCATGCAGATGCTACCGTATGGTATCTTATTATATATTTTGCATATTTGCACGCACGCAATTCAGTACTTTGTAATTTGGATGGTGTTGCCAGCATCGCTCGCCTGCTAGGTTTATACTGGTGGCTAGATGTTTGATGTATAGTTTAGTATGTGGATGCAATAAACAGACTGGTATTTACTTCTCTTTGTCAGTGCTCCCTGCATAAACATTGTAGCAGACAGCAGACTAGCTCAGCTGATCTGAACCAGGCGGAAAAGACGATGGGCTCGATGGGCTCTCCCATCTAGCTCCAGTACGTACTATCCCCGTCCTAAAATATAGCTACCTACAAACCTTTTAAAAAATTAAGAATTATGATACAAATATAAAAATACCCTTATTATAACCCTATTATAGTTGATAGGGTACGAGACCTATTCTAGTTGAATTATATGGACCACCAGAGCTAGAATGAAAAGTTTAGTGTCAAAATTCACCTTTTACAAACATGTCCAACAATAAACTCAAAACTTTAAAGATAGCTATATTGACAAAAGGAGTACACATCACTAAGGACACACTCAAGAGTCTACATCTAGCTCCAATACTAAACCAAACAGATCACACTTCACCAAGGATACTCTCAAAGAGTCAAGGCTGAGGATAATGCCTTAGATGGCAGTACGTAGGCTCTTAAACTCACAACTACAAGGCAACCAACAATTCTGAAAAAACATTGCAAACTTTAAGTAACAACTAGACCGTAATGCGTACTTGGTGTACAAGAAGTTGAGTGTGAGCACAAGTTATCAAGGAAACCATGTAGTACGTAGAAACAGCATAGCATTACAGGTCGAAGTGTGTTGCCAGGGCTGCTATATCAACATTTAGCTATCCATGAATGAGCGATACTGACGGTGAAATGATTGTTAAAAATGAATTAATCATTTACCATATGGTAGCAAGAACTAAAGATTCCCCATTGACCAATAACCACATAAGTCTGTGCATCCTCAGAAGTCCAACAAACTGAATGGAAACGTAGACAGAGAAATCAAATGCAACAAAAACTCGTGTGCAAGGCTCTCGCCTAAATTCAAATGAAATGTTCTCTTCTTGTGTCGTCAAGAGTCTCCAAAATCAAAGCCATAACTCTTCATCCTCATTCCAAAATCTTTATCATCCCAGCTGGAAGGGGTAAGGTGTTAAACCGACGTGCTATGCTTTCCCGTTGTAATTGTTTTCTTTCAAGAATTATTTGTCCTTTATGTACGTGCACATGCCTGAGTGCATCCATTTTTAACTCGTTTGATTAGAAACCATCGTAACTATGACCAGGTCTCAATGTGAAATCTGCCATCCCTTTTCTAGTTTCCTAAGCCACTTTGAGGCATTCTCTTTTGACATACCTCCTTCCCGACAGATAACTTCTTCTAATGCATCTGTAACATCAGCTGGCATTTTGGTAGAAGAGCCTGCAATGTATATTGCAGCCTCATTGTTTAATAAGTTCCACACACTTTCACTTTGCTCCATTATCCTGTGCTGCACATAGACCTTTTGAGGCTGGTCTCTAGAAAAGGCAACAAAGAAACCACCACCTTTTTTTGACGACAATACTCCCTGGTCATGGGCATGAGCATACCAGAAGTCCTTGTATAGAAAATCATTATCTTGATTTCTACAGCCAAAAAAGAATAGAATGGGTGCTGTTGGTTCTGATGTACTCCATGCAGCCCTTTCCGCAACAAATGCTCGGAATGGTGCACATCCAGTTCCTGGTCCAATAAGAATAAGAGGAATCGATGGACGTGGAGGAGGAAGGGAACCATGGTGTAACCAACATGGTATAAGATTTTCTGCATAATAACACACTGTAAGGAAGGATTGAATGACTGCTGGCCTTTTTTTGTGGCAGTGTGCAATGACTGAACTTAGAACGGATTAAATAGAACACTATGGCACCATGAGGATCAAGCTCAGGAAAAGAACAGAAGTACACACGCATAGAGGTATCTGTATGTAATTAATAGAAGCGAGGAATACCTTCATTTGGATTTAGCCGTGCCAGCCATGAAGAGCAGAGACCATGCCGTGTCCTATTGAAAGGAGTACGCCATGACACAACGCTAACAGTCAAGTGTAGTTGATTATGTTTTGCTAATGGAGATGATGATATGGAAAAGGCTCTTTTCTTAATGAGGCGTTAGTTGCACCAACCATTCAAAAGGCATTAGTACCGAGGGAAAATCCTCCAATACCTAAAAGCAGCACAAAACCACATGTCACAGTTGAACCATGAAGAGTAAATTAAAAGGACGAAGGACCTATTGCCATGTATCAGCTCATAAGCTAAGGGATGTGCTGCACGAACATTAGTAGGAAAAATCTTCAGTAAAGACATTGCTTACTTCTAGAACAGTTCGGCCCTCTTTTTGATTGTACTGGTAAAGGTCATCTCTTCCTTCCGGAGAAGCAAAATACTGAAGCTTTTCCTTTTCATGTTCAGCTGTTGCAAAATAGCTCATGACCTGCAACAGAACATTAAACTTCCTTGAGCATTGAAATAACATATAATGGTCCTAGTCATAGGCATCAGGATATCACAGGAATCAATAAGAAATTAAACAAAAAACTAGAAAAGGTGTTGTATAAATGAGGCATTAAGGATGATGTCTTGCCTCAAAGAAATATCGCCGAGGGGAAGCTGACGCGACATCCATTGTCAAAGCAACAAAGGCCTTTAACTTGATACGATCAATAAATCCATTCACAAGTGAACCCTCGGAAATTTTAACCCTGTCCTTGGCTCGAACCTGGCAGACCAAAAGAAAAAATCTCCTCTCTAGTTAGCTACATAACTGCAACAGGTTGGTGCTGGTTGAGAAAATATGAGAGACAATTACAACTGCTCTCCATTCTTTGGGGATAAACTCAAGAACAATGCGTTTATTGTTAGAAAAAAAGACTATTACACATGATGAATTGCTTGCTAGTAAACACCAAAATCCTGTTAAGGGAGTGGTATTTCATTTTTTCCCAGTAAACAGTAGGTGCAAAACTCCTAATGTGGAATCATGGGGAAATAAGTATGAGAATACTAAAGAAAGTGGCATATGTGGTCAGGAAAGCACAAGGTACAAGTAATCATTCCACATTATAGAACTAAAACTACAAGGCAGATCCACATACCGTTATGTAACAATCTGGATCCAAGTTACAGCGTTCAATGAAAGAGTCGACAGCTGATGGATTCTGACTTGGTAGAATTTCTAGAGTGTCACCTACTTGATAAGTGATGCCCTAACATGAAAAAACAAAAGATAATTTCAATCTGTTTATGTTACACCTAACAAAATGATTGAGGTAATGTCATCACAAATGGTACAGAGAACATACAGAAGATGGATTTTCCAGTTCAAAGTGGCGCACATCTCTGTCAGTATCTTCCTTAGTCAAACGCTGATTTGATACCTAGAAAAGTTTAGCAATCTCATCAACCAACAACAACTTATAAGCATATAAAGGTAAAACTACCGAATCACAACACAATTTTTACATCATCAATCTATTCAATAATGCCACAACAGGTGGGAAATCCCCACCATGGACAATTGACTATATAGGTGTCTCCAGAACAAACAACAGCGTATTCCTTGCAACTACAGCATGCATATGTTTGGCACTTATCCGGTGAACAGAAAAATGTATCCGGAATAAGGTGTCTCACCAGTCACCGGTAAGTTTACTATTGAACTTAAGCGTCAGAGCCAGTTTGGTTCAATAGAACCTCTAAAATATTTCAATCATGGGTTACAAGTTGTAATTTTATGCAAATATGTTTGATCCCTTTGAACAGTGTTACTATGGGCAATCAGTCATCAGGACTTCTGGAGACATACCTAAACCACTAATGAATTTTGTGAGTATTGCAGTTGGAAGTTACTTGGGGGTAAAATAATTCAAGCTACCCATTACAAGATATAGGGCAGTATGTTGTAAGTGCCCAATATTCCTGAGAAGACTGTACAGCTATAATCAGAAGTTCAGAACTGCACAGTAAGTTTAACATCGTACAATCAGAGTCTCAGGCTGTAAACGAGTTACCATTAATCGAAATATGGATGATAAAAAATAACATGAAAGATAACTTAAATGTTAGAGATTGGAAAGGATACATAACATACCATCTGTAACATGTAATGTGGCTCTTCGTCATTATTATTGAACTGTAGAGCAGGGGACATTGAGCGTGCTCTGTCAATTAAATTCTTGAAGTCTGATAAATAAAAGGAAGCTAGAGACTTAAAAGAAATATTAAACTATTGTTTGCAGTTGCCAAATATTATGAAGATTATCACTTCACACCTGAAAGGTAGGAATCTTGTTGAGCCTCGCCAGAAGAGTGATATATGACTTCAACTTTTGCATCTCCTAAGATATTCAAATCAGGATTAATGATATCAGACATTCTTGGTAACAGTGATGGAGTTGTTTGATTCAGTGATTCCCACAAAGACAGCAACCAGTGATCTAGAGCTCCTTCGTATCTGGTAAACAGCAACAAAAGAATTGCTTGGTAAACTGAGGGGTTGTTTGCAACAAGAGAAAGGAAAATGCACAAATTTTGGCAACCAGAAAAACATGTGGCATCCAACTTTTCCAGGATTTGCATGTGAGGTATCGAAAAAATAGCAAATGAAGTAACAGAATTTAAACATACCCTGAAGGGTGTTGATCATCTCCCAAGTCCTACCTGTATGATTGGTTCTGCACCAAGATGTAAAAGCCTTCTATCAAGTTTTTTTGCAGGAAACTGCAGCAAATGAACATCAGTAAAGAGAACAGAAGCAGGACTACTTGACAAGTTTGCAAGACATAATAATTAAGACTAGTGAACAACAAAACACCGCTAGCAGCCTAGATTTGCTTTGATAAATTTTAATGGAAATAAAAGATGGCACTATATCAGCATGGTGGAACATGCAACCCGAGTTATGTTTAGAGTATACAGAAATGATATGTAACTAAATAGGTCATAGCCCTCAACAAGCTTTCAAATGCAGAAAAATGCTTACTCAATCTATTGCAGTAACTCAAAGGAACTTCTGACCTCTGATAATACATTACAAGAAGCTACTGTAGCAACACACAATTGGTCATTGCTAACGTACAAAGAGGTCTCCCAAAATCATATTTCACAAGTTTTCTTAAAAAGAATTGAGAAAGACCTCAGCGTACGTGCTGCCTATAACATTATCCTGCAAGCATAACTGATGTTTCACAAGCATATTTAGGAAGAAAGGGATTTCATAGGCAATAGTTCAATCCCCACACCAACAGGAACCAGGGAAATTTCATACATTCCAAACTATGCCTTAATTACCTAACAGTACCTAAAAACAGTGAACTACAACAGGAATAACAAGCTAAATAATACAAGTTAGAAGCTCACATTGTACTTCTGATAGCCTGAATCTCCCAGCCCAAACACCGCATAGCGGACCCCTTCAAGCCAACTAGTACTCAAATTCTTATTAAGAAGGTACCTCCAAAACCCCTGCCATGCCCAAAAAGAAACGAATCAAAAACCCAATTAGCAAAGCTCGAAACGTTAGACCCTACCCAACCCAAACGGATCCTATCTCCAAGACCTTCATGGAATCCGGGGCGATCGCCCTGCCCCGTGGTGGAAAACGACGAAGAACCACGAACCTCTCGTTCAGCAAGCAACTCTGAAAAAAAACAAGCATACACATCAATTCGAGCGGTGATCAAGGCGACGTCGGACCGAGAGGACGTGGGCTTGGGGTTTCAAGGTTTGAAGCTTACGGGCATCGAAGCTGTCCATGGTAGGACGTCGACGGCCGGAGCAGCCGGCCGCGCTCGGCCTGGCGGCCGACACGTTCGGCGCGTCCATAGCCGTTCCCGGTCGCGAGGCGTATATAACGAGGAGACGGCTGTCCGCCGCCGGAGGCGCCGCCATGGGTGTGGACTGTGGAACCAGGCGTAACGGCGCGGCGTAAAGGTGCAGGAGGAACGAAGAGGAAAAAAATGGAGGGGGCGCCACCGTGCTTGCAGGATGAGAATTGATATCGGTGCAGCGGCGGGCGAGAGCGGCGGCGGACGCAAATTCAGAAAATGGCGTGGGGTAGCGAAGGATGCTCACCGGCAGGGCGAGCGAGATGCGGCGGAAGCAGAAGGGCGCCGCGCCACCGCTTGCTCGCAGGATGGAGATCGGCGCAGGCGGCGGGCGAGCAACGGAGTCGAGACCGAGGGGATGGATGCGGAAGGAGCCGAGAACGGATCGTCGCCGTGTGCCCGTGCCCCGTGCAGTAGTACCTCTCGGTAGTCGGTTCTCTCAGATGCACAGGCCCACGAGGGTACGAACTTTGGCCCAACAAACCTAGAAAACCACACCTATTTCTTATTCTAAGATAGATTCTAAGATGTTCACCATATCCATTGGGGTGGAATTACCGTCTTCCACGGTATGGTGATTAGCACGGTAATCGTTTTCCCTTAAAACCATACGAATTTATCTCCAAAAAATTTAAATTCAAAATTTTCAAATCTTATGGTTACCATGGTAAGAAGGTCGCGCGTTACCGCATGATAACCACGGTTATGTTAAAGCTAAAAAAAAAAAATACAGAAAAAGTTGTAAAACATATTAAAAATTCTAAAAAAATTGTAAAAAATCAGGAAAATATGGATATCTTCTAAGAAAAACAATATAATATTGTATAATTTTTTTGCATAACCATTGCTATCCTTTTTACACTTAAATAAAATAGAAACTATATCCCAACCAAAGTTATTAGGACCGGACCGCGACATTGAACTGGTAAGGCCATCGATTGCGGTCACTGGTCCAACCGTTAAGACCGGTTGAACCGCTGGTTCGATAGTTTTAGACTGGATAAATTGAACCGGTCATGAAATATATTGAACCGGAGCAATATATATACATATATTGAACCGGAGCAATATATATACATATATAGTCGATTTATAGAAAAAAATAAGCACATAGATATTTTAATTATATAATCACAATAGCTGCACTCAAAAATTATTGTGACATTTCAAATCATAGACATAGTACATAAGTTCTTACTTCATAATTTAAATTCAAAACTGTGCGCCTATGACCTAAACTTGAAAAGATGAAGCATTTCCATTTATGCCCTTGTGTAGATAAGGTTGCACTGAGTAGACAGAGGGGTAAATCTGTGAAGAATCAAAAACAGTCCAGTTCAGTCGGAACCGATCGAATCACCAGTTCCTAAAAAACCGCCCGGTTCAACCGACGTTAGCTTGTGTTCGATTGTACGGGCGGTCTTTTAAGTGAACCGAGCCGTATAGTCTCTGTGGGTTCGGTCTTTTAGCGGTCAACCGCCCGGTCCGGTGTCGGTCTAATAAGTTTGATCCCAACCCGTCTCTTATTTTTTTAATTTTGATAGAGCTCAAAATATACGTAACTTAATTATTTTTATTTAAACTTTTTCACCATAGTGATCCAAATTAATACTACATACATAGAATTTTTTGGATTTTTTTATTTTTTTTAAAAAAAATTGAATTTGGATAACATTTGTTTAAACCAAACCGCCGGTAACTGATACCGTACCCCGGTGGTTTGGGCGGTAACCACGTGGTTACCGGCGGTTTGTCATCCCTAGTAGTACCCATGTATTGTGATAGAAAAAATATACACCAATCACAAATCATATCATGCGAATACGATATGGTGTCAAATAATTTAAATCATGATAACACAAATAGTATGTCGCACAAACCATCATAAGTAGAAGCAAAAACGGATTTAATAGTGATAAAGGCTAGCATTGATTTGTTATGAATGATCTGTTTGCAACACCAAAATCTTGAACAAAAAGAATGCTTGTATGTTCGTAGTACTAGAATTGCCACTAAAACAAAATTCATTTGCATCTATCATATTACAACAAAAATTTCATAGCATCCCATGCAGCATATGAGACATAACAAAATAGATTAGCTAGTTCATAGTCCTAGTATTGCCAAGAACACAATTGATTTGCATCTAACATGTTTGCAACAGAATGCATCATACCACATCCCACATAACATTGACATGGTTTAGCAGTAAGAGCCTAATACTTGGTTGTATTGGAAGATGCCATCAAACAAAAAATTTGGATTGAATTCACTTCCACCTTCACCCGCATTGTAAGGTGAAGACATGGTGAACAAATATAATGAGCAACGTGAGGCTCACATCAAGCTAGATATTTTAAGCCAAAGTTTCATATCCTTGTGTGGTTTGCCTATTCATGAACACCACACAAGAGTTCAAGATCATTACCCCCAAATTATTCCTAAATTTTATTACTTCTATCAATTACATAATATACGAATAAGACCGTAAGTAAGTACATTATGAACAATTGTAATTCTAAAAAAAACCAGCAGGAAACCAGTTTAGATTTTGGGCTACCAGAGATTGTTGGCAAGATTTCAAAACTAACGTTAAATAGGCAAGAACAAATGAAAATCTTTTCAGCGTGTGTTTGATGGATTTACACCGTTTGGCGATATGTTCCAGATTCGTAAATAACAAAGGTATGAAGCAATAATCCATCATTTCACACATAATTTTGTACCAGTTTGAGTCACAATTCATCATTTACATTTTACTGCAAACATTTTTATTATCGTTAGTGATTTTCTATGAATATTGAAATCGAACCACAACTCATTATTCAAAATTTACTACTGTAATCTACTAACTTCTAGGAGATAGTATAAACCTAAGCACGTTAAAATGTACATTGGCTACGAACAAACCTTAAGATGGAGTAACTCTCTCATAAAAGACCATTCAAAAGAAAAATAGTAAGAAAAGATAGAGAGTTAATATTCTGACCTACACCGCAATAAATGGAGCTGCAATTCTTAAGGTAGTAAGTTGGATATAGCAGAAGCAATAGAACATTTCATCAGATGAAAGCATGTGGGTTCGAGAAGCAATACAACCTTTTTTTTATTGAACCTATTGCCGGGCCTAACAGATTTTACAAACCATGAATATATCTATGAGGATTGCTTTTAAACAAGATGATATTGCCATTAGCCCATGATCAATGATATAGCTACTAACTCTCAACAAGAAAGGTCAAGCATTTTTGTCATTACCATAAGGCCAATATCCAAAAGACACTAATAATATGAGCAAAAACCTGCAACAAATCTGTATCCACCATGGCATTAAAATTGTTAACTCTATCTACATATCTGCCATACTCTTGAGAGAAAGGGCATTCATTCTAGTGTAAGATATATCATACTAATAAAGGAACTTTTCAACTTCAATAAAAATAAAGGAAATGAATTTTGCACAATTTGTCTTGGTGTCAATGTTTTATAACGGCAATAATTATATAGGGCTATGCATCGGACCTAAACTCGATGGATTCAAAAGAACATAAATGTTTATACTGGTTCAGGCCCTCAACGTGAGGTAATACCCTACTCCAGTTGTGGTGTATTGCTTTCACGTTATGTGGAATAATCTGCCCCAAGGGGCTCCCTACCCCTCCTTATATATGCGGAGGGATGAGGGTTACAGGGTAGGAAACCTAGTTGGATACTGTCGGAGGACGAAGCCTCGACGGCGGGAAGTCGGGAGACCCCCCTTTGAGGTTCGGCCAGGGGAGCTGTTTCTCAGGTGTACGAGGCGTTGGAGAAGACGAGAAAACCGTGGCACACAGAGAAGACAGGAGGATTTATACAGGTTCGGGCCGCCGGAGCGTAATACCCTACTCCTGTGTGTATGGCTAGGTGGGAGAATGAATACGGTTACAAAGTGAGCTCAGCCGGAACTGAGGAAGAAGAACAGTCGTCTGAGAATGAGATAGAGTCGGGAAGCCCGGGGTCTAGTCAGAGTCCGAGCTCGGGGTTCCTAATGCTCAAGCTTGCTTGCCCCTCGGTTCGGTGGCCTGGATCCTCCTTTATAGATTAGGGGAGTCCACAGCGCCAGAATACAGAGAGAGAGCTTTTCCGGCGAGCTCTCCTGTGCACACGTCTGCCTACGACGCCTATGCCGGAGCTGTTGCTGCTGTGGACGGCTGGAGCACCTGCATGCCAGCAGCCGCCTGTTGTGCCACGCCTGGAGGAGCCCCTGTCGGGTGCTGCGGGCGGTTGGTTTGGTCGCCTGGTTGCCACACACGCCTGGAGGAGCCCCTGTCGGGTGTTGCGGGCGGCTGGTCTGGTCGCCTGGTTGCCACACACGCCCGGAGGCGGCGCCTCCGGGCTCCCGGGCGGCACTCGCCCGGGGCGGAGGCGGCGCTCCCGGCCGACAGGCGGCGCGTCCGGGCGTGGGGACGAGCACCCGGGGCCGCGGGCGACGCATCCGGGCACGGACGACCGGCGGGAGACACGGCCTCCCTGCCGGCCGCCGGTCGTGCAGGATATGCCCCCCGGAGGAGCCGATGTGGCCGGAGATCCACGCGTCCCCGCAGGCTGTGGGACCCCCAGTCCCATTTCGCCGACAGTGGCCCCTGGCCCTGTTGCTCGGCCGGGATCCACTTCGGCCAGGAACAGGGCCATGTCTTGAAGAAATGAGGGGGCGCTGGGTCCGCTTGGTTCGCCATGTACTGACGTAGCTTGACGATTTGTTGACTTAGATGCGATACGTACTCGGCACCTGGGCTGAAAACATGGAACGAAGTGTTGAGGAAGGCCGGCGGCAGCGGTCGCGATGGCGCTGCGGCAGCTCGCCGCCCGTACTGTCGCCACCGAGTTCTTCGTGGCGACCGCTGTCCGGAGGCCGCGGCAGCAGAGAGGTGCGTCGTCCGATTGAAGGGCGCCACCGAATCCGCCGCCAACGAGTTCTCCCGCGCCTGACCCGAGAGGGAGGCATGGGAGAAGGAAACGCTCTCCCGGGGAGAATGCATACGGGCCCAAGAGGCCGGGCTCGCGTCCCGGGGGTGTGAGTTCGCCGTGCGCGAGGAAGTCGCGGTAGTTCGCGAGGAAGTTGCGGTAGTTCGCGAGGAAAACGCGGGAGGCCGTGGTCGAGTCCGCTGCCCCGGAGGCAGGGTTCTTCGACCGCGGCGACCGTCTTGTAGAGCTGATGCTTGACGAAGAGGTTGAGGAAGACGCCGGTTTCCTTCTGACGCCATGCGTGGGCGCCTTCGGGGCCCGGGGGCCCTCCATGCCTCCGGGCGCCCTTCTTCTGTCGTCGTCCGGGGTCCGGTCCGAAGGAGGCTAGCGACCTCTCCCCGTGCGACGGCGTCTCCGGGTCTCGCTCGTGCTTGCGCTCTGGTTTTGCCTGTCTTGTACAAGGGAGACATTTGTATATGTATACGATTATGTTTATATTTTCGTACCTTGGTTTATTGTGTTGTTTGGAGGTCGCTGGTGTTCGGAGAGGAGCTCAGACTCGCTTCCTCGCGAGCCTCAAGGTCGGGAAACGGCATGCGCTCGGGACCCGGGGCCCCGGCCACGCTAAGGATATGTATCCGGGACCCGGGGGCCCCGGACCGAAATACGGTTTTGATGTAAGCCGGGTTCCGGGGGCCCGGGCTTGAATATGGAATGTGAGACGACCTTCCAGAGTTCCAGACGCATTCTTGCCGGGGCGGTGCTGTCCGGGCACCGCGGCCGGTCCTGGAACCTAGGCTGCACATACAACGGGGGAAGAATACAAATTGAGCAATATGTAAAGGTGGATAAGGTGACGTATCTGGACATTGCGGAGGGCGTCGTGGCACTGTGAATACGGTCTCGGGGGCGGGAGCGTCGCTCGTCCCCGGGAACGTCGAGTACCGGACTGACTCGCCGTGAACCGTCGTCGCGCCCGGTCCCCTTCGCGGGGCCTTGAGCAGCCGCCTGCCCCAGGTGCTTGGTCCGTGACGGTTGCGAAGGGCCCGGGGACGAGTCTGGCGGGACGGTCGAGTGCGTAGTTTCGACTCCTGTCCTCCGGGTCCGGGGGCCCTCCGTGCCCCCGGGCGCCTGTGGCCCTGAGAGCGCCACGAGGCCGCGGGAACGAGCTTTGGCCGGAGACGGGGTCGTCAGGCAGCGAAGCGTCTGGTGCCTCGCCGGTTGCCGGGGAGGAGCCGGCCAGGCCGGGCTCCGCAGCCCGCGTCGAGGTTCGGAAAGCCTGCCTAAAACTTGCCGGGGATTGGTGTAATCTGCACACGATGAATTGTGAGGGTATTTGGCTCGCTCCCTTGCCCACTCCATGCTACGAATCGTGGCGTCGATCATCTCCCGAACGGGCCCTTAGAGCCGCGACCGTGCGGAGGAAAAGATCACGTATAACCATTTCACCCCCTACCTCCGGAAAGAACCGACCCCGAAGCTAGCCAGGTAAGGCGCCGGAGTCGCCGGGACCCGGGGCGCCTCCCGGAGGGCGCCCTTAGGTCCCCGCGAGCTCGACAACGTCTTGAACCTAGCACGTCGGGATGCGGTTACTCGTCAGTAGGGAACTGATGGTAATGCGCGAACCCCAACTGTCGCACGGGCGCGGCCCGATTATGCCCCCAAAGGAACGAGACAGCCACGAGCGCAACACATGGAAACAGACAAAAAGGACGACACCGGGAAGGATATTAAAAAGCTATATACGAAGGCGAATACGTATGGGGCCCCCGGCCAGCGCCGATATTGGAAGAAAAACCGGCGCTGGCCCAAGCCTGCCGTAACTTACAGGATATGCTTATGGATAAAACTTGCGAAGATGTTCGATATTCCAGGGATTGGGAAGCGGGGTCCCATCCTCCTGGCCCAGTCTTACCGAGCCCGGTCGGGAGACACCGATCACCAGGAAGGGGCCTTCCCACATGGGGGAAAGCTTATTCTTTCCGGCACGTGTAAGGGCACGGCGGAGGACTAGGTCCCCGACCTGGAGTGATCGGGCCCGAACCTTGCGCTGGTGATAGCGTCTAAGGCTTTGCTGGTAACGGGCGACTCGGAGCGAGGCGCGTCGTCTTCGCTCCTCGAGGAAGTCGAGGTTGTCGAGCTGCATGTTGTCGTGGTCGATGTTGTCGCTGTAGCGCTGTACCCGGGGGGAGCCGAAGGTGAGTTCTGACGGCAGAACGGCCTCGGCCCTGTATACCAGGAAGAACGGGGTCTCTCCGGTCGCCCGGCTCGGTGTGGTACGATTGGCCCACAAGACCGCTGGGAGCTCGTCGATCCACTTGACACCGTGTTTCTTGAGGTCGTTGTAGGACCTTGTCTTGAGGCCCCGTAGGATCTCAGCGTTTGCCCTCTCGGCCTGCCCATTGCTGGCAGGGTGGGCAGGGGAGGCGAAGCAGAGCTTGATGCCGATGTCGAAGCAGTATTCGCCGAAGAGCTCGCTCGTGAACTGCGTGCCGTTGTCGGTGATAATGCGGTTGGGGATCCCGAAGCGGCTGGTGATTCCCCGGATGAACTTGAGCGCTGAGCGCTTGTCGATGTCGATTACGGGGAATGCCTCCGGCCACTTCGTGAACTTGTCGATGGCGACATAGAGATGCCGATAACCCCCGACTGCCCGGGGAAAGGGGCCGAGGATATCGAGTCCCCAGACCGCGAAGGGCCAGGACAGGGGGATCATCTGGAGTGCTTGCGCCGGCTGGTGGCTCTGTTTGGCATGAAACTGGCACGCGCGGCAGCGCTGGACGAGGTCGAATGCATCCTGCAAGGCCGTGGGCCAATAAAATCCCTGCCGGAAAGCCTTACCGACCAGCGATCGAAATGCGGCGTGACTGCCACACTCCCCTTCGTGGATGTCGGCGAGGATCTCGACTCCGGAGCCGCGCGGAACGCACTTGAGAAGGACGCTGTTGGCGCCGCGCCGGTAGAGGTCCCCTTCTACCAGGACATAGCGCTTAGATAAGCGAGCGATCCTTTCTGCTTCCACATCGTCTTCGGGGAGATGTGCTCGGAGAAGATATGCCCGGATTTCGTCCATCCAGGAAGGCGCGCTGGATCCGGCCGCGAGGATCAAATCCTGGGGCCGGGAGCGCGTGTCAGGCTCGGACCCGGGCTCAGGAGCTGGGCCCGAGGTCCCGGGTGAGCGCGCCGAGGGGGTCTCGAGGGCTTCCTGGAAAACCCCCGAGGGGACTGACGCCCGCGAGGAAGCCAGCCTTGAGAGCTCGTCGGCGGCTCGGTTGCAACTGCGAGGGACGTGGCGAAGCGTGAGGTCGTCGAAACGGCGCTCAAGCCTCCGCACTTCGTCTACATATGCGGCCAACTGGGGATCCAGGGTCTGGTACTCCCCAGACACCTGGTTGATGACGAGCTCGGAGTCGCCTTGCGCGCACAACCGTCGCACCCCGAGGGCGATCGCGGCCTGGAGGCCGGCGAGAAGGCCCTCGTACTCAGCCATGTTGTTGGTGGCTCCGAAGTTGAGGTGGACGACGAAGCGGAACTCATCCCCGGCGGGCGATACGAGGACGACCCCGGCCCCGGCGCAGGGGCGACAAGCCCGCCGGGCGCAGGAGCCGTCGAAGTTCATTATCCAGTGGAGGCGCAGGTCGGGCGGCAGCTCGGGGGCCGGGAATCCGGCGTCCAGCACAGGATCCGGCTCGGGCCCCGGCGTCCACTCCGCCAGAAAATCCGCCAGGACTTGGCTTTTGATGGCGTGGCGCGCTTGGAAGTGGAGGTCGAACTCGGCGAGCTCGACCGCCCACTTAGCGACGCGGCCCGTTCCCTCCCGGTTATGCAATATCTGCCCGAGGGGGAAGGATGTGACTACGGACACCTTGTGCGCCTGGAAGTAGTGGCGAAGTTTCCTGGATGCGATGAGAACTGCGTAGAGCATCTTTTGCGCCTGGGGATAGCGCGATTTGGCGTCACGGAGTACCTCGCTGACGAAGTACACCGGCTTCTGGTGCGTATTTCCCGACGCCGGCCCGGCATGGGCCGGGATCTGGGCTCTGCTCCCCCCGGGGGGGGCGAGCTCTCGCCTATGGAACGGGCACGGAGCTGGGACCTTGGGGCCCCGGGTGCAATGTTGGGACGGTCCCGGGCGCCGCGTCCCGGGCTCGCCTCGCCTTGGCGAGGCTGCCTAGGTTCGGGCTCCGCGGTGGCGGGCCCGGGAGGTAAATCCCGGGTCGCGCGCCTGCTTGGCAAGGGGCGCTCGACGACGAGCGCCGCGCTTACCACCTGCGGGGTTGCCGCGATGTAGAGCAACAAGGGCTCGTCTGGTGGTCGGTGCTACGAGGACAGGGGGCGTAGTCAGGTACCTCTTGAGCTCATCAAGGGCTTGATCCGCCTCATCCGTCCAGGTGAACTGCCCGGATTTCTTGAGAAGTTTGAATAGGGGGAGGGCACGCTCCCCAAGCCTGGAGATGAACCGACCTAGTGCGGCCACGCACCCGGTCAGCTTCTGGGCCTCCCGTAGCCTCGTCGGGGCGCATGCGGTCGATTGCCGCTATCTTCTCCGGGTTTGCCTCAATGCCGCGGCTGGACACGAGGAAACCGAGGAGCTTGCCGGCCGGGACCCCGAAGACGCACTTGTCCGGGTTCAGCTTCATCCTTGTGCATCGAAGGTTACTGAACGTCTCGGCCAGATCATGGAGCAGAGTGGCGCGGTCGCGCGACTTCAGCACCAAATCGTCGACGTAGGCCTCCATGTTGCGACCTAGCTGCGATTCAAATGTTACACGGACAGCCGCTGGAAGGTGGAACAAGCATTTTTTAACCCGAAAGGCATGCACATATAACAAAAGGCCCCCTGGGGGGTAATAAAAGAAGTTTTTTCCTCATCCTCCTCTGCCATGCGGATCTGATGGTATCCTGCGTAGGCATCAAGAAAGCACAAGAGGTCGCACCCCGCGGTGGAGTCGACTATCTGGTCTATGCGAGGCAGAGGGAATGGATCTTTGGGGCAAGCCTTGTTGAGGTCGGTGTAGTCTATGCACATTCGCAGCTTCCCATTGGATTTGGGGACGACGACTGGGTTGGCCAGCCATTCCGGGTGGACGACCTCACGGATGAAGCCGGCCGCGAGAAGTTTGTCGATCTCCTCACGGACGAAGGCCTGGCGCTCTGGGGCCTGTCGTCGTACCTTCTGCCGCACCAGGCGCGAGCCCTCGCGGATGGCCAAGCGGTGCTCAATCACCCCCCTGGGGACCCCGGGCATGTCCGACGGTTGCCAGGCGAAGACGTCGGTGTTTGCCCGGAGGAAGGCGATGAGCGCGCTTTCCTATTTGTCGTCCAGCGAACCGCCAACCTTGACGGTCCGGGACGGGTCGTCACCAAGGACTACCTCCTTGACTAGCTCTGCATCGGTGGCGACGATGCGCGGCTTGGGGGCGCGGCGTAGCGAAGGCCCCGCGCCCCCCGCCACGTCAGGAGCTGCGGGGGCGATGTCGGCCGCACGCTGCTCGGCGCACGAGAGGGCGGCTTTCACGTCCCCAAGGACTGTGATCAGGCCCAAGGGGCCTGGGAGCTTCATGGTTAGGTACGCGTAGTGCGTAACAGCCATAAACTTCACCAACGCGGGGCGTCTAAGGACCGCGTTGTACGGGAGGTTGCACTCGGCAACGTCGAAAATGACGTGCTCGGTGCGGAAGTTGCCGCGGTCACCGAAGGTGACGAGCAAAGAAACCTGCCCGAGGGGCCAAGCGAGGCCCTTCGTAATCTCGATGATGGGCGACGAGGGCGAGAGATTCATCCCTGGGGCCTTGATCTTCTCAAAGACCTCGGGGGAAAGGATGTTGAGGGCGGCGCCCCCCGTCGACGAGGACGCGGCCCACCTTCACGTTGCATATGGTGGGGAGACCGCGAGGGCGAGCTGTCCCTCCCCAGGTACTCGGGCTGGATGGTCTGCGGGGCCGAAGGCGATCGTACTGTCCGACCACTTCAGCCTCCGGGACGCCGCTGGCCCCGGGATTGCGGCTAACAGCTCGCGCTTCATGGCCTTGAAGCCACGGCGCGAGGAGTGAGCATGTGCCCGCGTCGAGGGTGGCGATGACATTCTCGGTTTCTTGGAACTCGAGAGCTGCTCTGGATTGGGAGCGGGCTTGTCCTGCTGCCGCTCCAATTGGAACTTCTTAGTGCGCTCGGCCAGGTTCTGGACGGCGCGGCACTCGGTGAGGTCGTGGCGGTCCGTCTCGGGACGGAGCACCACTTCCGGCCCGCAGCGGTGGCGCACGCTCAGCCTTCTGCCGCTTGCCGCCGTAGTCGTCTTGGCGGGCGGGCGGCCCCGGGGCCGCCGGACGCCGCCAAGGCAAAGTTCTCGGCGACCTCTTTGCCCTTCTGGCGCTTCCGCCTGTCCCGCCGCGCCGCGGAACGTGAGGCCTCGGCCTCTTCCGCCGGGCCCTCGGCGAGGATCTCAGGACGCGGCTTGTTCCACGCCCGGGCTTCCTCCTTGCGGGCGCAGTGGTCGGCAAGACTGAACAGTTCCGCCGTGGTTTGGACGTCGCGGGTGCCCATCTTTTCGAGCATGCGCTGGTCGCGCACGCCCGAACGAAACGCGTGGATAACCGCGTGGGGGGGATGTGAGGGATTGTGTTGCGTACCTGGCTGAAACGCTGTAGGAAGTGCCTCAGCGCCTCACCCCTACTCTGGCGTAGGCGTGGAGGTCCGCTTCTGTCCCAGGGCGCGGGAAGGTGCCCTGGAAATTTGCCACAAACTGGTGGCAAAGGTTCTCCCACGAGCGGATGGATCCCTCGGGGAGGCTCATCATCCAGGAGCGAGCCTGGGCCTTGAGGGCGACGGGAAATAGTTTACCATCACCGTCTCGTCCCGCCCGCCGCACGGATGGCGGTGGCGTATATCTGCAAGAACTCCGTGGGATCCACGGAGCCATCGTACTTCTCCGGCAAGTTGGGCCGGAACATAGCCGGCCAGCGAACCTGCCGCAGGCCAGGGGAGAGCGCCAGGCAACCCGAGCAGCCGTACTGGGTGGGCTCTGGCGACGAGTAGCGGTTTCCCACTAGTGGTTCGGAGCTGGAGGCCGGGGCCTCGGAATGCCTGGCGGCGTCCTTGCGCCGCTCACGCTGGCGCTCCATTGTGACCCGAGCGTCCTCGTGGGCCCGGGTCCGGTCGAGCCGGTTACGGAGGTCGCCCGTGCCCTCGGGATTTGTTCTGGCCCGGGGGGTCGGCCGGCTCGCGCTAGAGGTCGCGCGTCGAGAGTCCCAGCGCTTGTATGGCCGCCGGCGGTGACCCGGCGGTGGGCGGTGCCTACCAAGTCGGCGATCTCGTTAATCCATCGCCGCCCCCCCGCCTCCATCCCCGGCAAATGTCGGGGGTGTCGCAGGAGGGCTTCCGCCGCCAAGAGGGCTTCCTGCGGTGTCGCCGAATGGAAGTGGAGGCTGCGACGTGCTGTGGGACGGCGCCTTTGTTCGCGGCCTTATGGATGAGGCGGCGGCGGACCGGCGGGGCACTTGCGGCCCCCTCCCGAGGGAAGGGGCCGAGGCCGCACTACCAGGCCGCCGCGGGGCGCGCTTTGCCCGCCGGGTACGCGCCGTGCGCCCCCAGGAAGGCGAAGAGGGAGAAGGTGGCGGGCTTGCCTCTGGGCTAACGTTGCCCAGCAGGGTGTAGTCGCCGGACTCCTCGTCGGAATCCCGCGGACGATGGCCTCCAGCCATGAAGGGCGTCGGTGTCGGGAACGTCGGCGTCCGACCTGAGGAAAAAAACTCCCCCTACCTGGCGCGCCAGCTGTCGGAGGACGAAGCCTCGACGGCGGGAAGTCGGGAGACCCCCCTTTGAGGTTCGGCCAGGGGAGCTGTTTCTCAGGTGTACGAGGCGTTGGAGAAGACGAGAAAACCGTGGCACACAGAGAAGACAGGAGGATTTATACAGGTTCGGGCCGCCGGAGCGTAATACCCTACTCCTGTGTGTATGGCTAGGTGGGAGAATGAATACGGTTACAAAGTGAGCTCAGCCGGAACTGAGGAAGAAGAACAGTCGTCTGAGAATGAGATAGAGTCGGGAAGCCCGGGGTCTAGTCAGAGTCCGAGCTCGGGGTTCCTAATGCTCAAGCTTGCTTGCCCCTCGGTTCGGTGGCCTGGATCCTCCTTTATAGATTAGGGGAGTCCACAGCGCCAGAATACAGAGAGAGAGCTTTTCCGGCGAGCTCTCCTGTGCACACGTCTGCCTACGACGCCTATGCCGGAGCTGTTGCTGCTGTGGGCGGCTGGAGCACCTGCATGCCAGCAGCCGCCTGTTGCGCCACGCCTGGAGGAGCCCCTGTCGGGTGCTGCGGGCGGCTGGTTTGGTCGCCTGGTTGCCACACACGCCTGGAGGAGCCCCTGTCGGGTGCTGCGGGCGGCTGGTCTGGTCGCCTGGTTGCCACACACGCCCGGAGGCGCCCGGGGCCGGAGGCGGCGCTCCCGGCCGACAGGCGGCGCGTCCGGGCGTCCCGGGACGAGCACCCGGGGCCGCGGGCGACACATCCGGGCACGGACGACCGGCGGGAGACACGGCCTCCCTGCCGGCCGCCGGTCGTGCAGGATATGCCCCCCGGAGGAGCCGATGTGGCCGAAGATCCACGCGTCCCCGCAGGCTGTGGGACCCCCAGTCCCATTTCGGCCGAACAGATACGACTCAGGATATTCCTTATCAGTACATAGAGAGTTCGGCTAGGATTATATCCCTTTCCTTGTCGTCCAAGGTAACATGAAGCCGAGCTCTACTCTATCTCTAATTGTATGGGCCGGCCCACCCTCTGTTCGAGTGGATGTATTTGCCTTCCTTGAAATATCCGAGGGGCCATGGCGTCCATAGTAGCCCCTGAGACCATCATAGTTGAGTCACAACTTATGCGGAGTGCTCATCCTCCACGGTGAAGAAATCCCAAGTGCCTGGCTCCCGAGTATTCTTTATCCGAGTGCTTCTTCTCCCGAGTCTTACTTCATGTTAGCTGGCAATGAGGCTATGAAAGGCCTCATGGAAATAAATGAATAGTATGCACCAAATAGGCGCACTTATTAGGTGTAACCCTAGACTTTGTACTTAATTGTGAAAGAATTAAACATAAAGTCAAAGATCTTTAACCTTTAAGTCTTTCCCAAGTGATATGTTTCCCAGAAATTGGACCCTTCAGTCAATCATCGACCGAAATTTTGCTCATGACAATTTGGCTAAGCATGTAAGCAGTGTATCACTGTAGACTCAAGCCCAATGCGTGATGAGGTGTACTTGAGAGATACCTGTATCCCCAATTTTAATGGAGATCAGCTATTGACTCTTATCAGGATATATCCTCAATACCTTAAAGTAATGAAGATACCCGAATGTATGCACCTGGCTATAGGCTTAGTATGAAGTGTATCTGATTATTTAACAAGTTCTTGTAAAATAGCACATGCATCGTGATTTTAACGCGACCAGCAGGCGACTGATAGGAGATGCTATTTAAGAACTCATATCTTCAGCCCACTACTGAATAAGCCGGTCCAAACCAACCTACCCAGCGCAACCCTATAAAATTCAGAGATTTTAATCATTGCTCAACCTACCCATTGCTCTGAGGGTGTGCCACTGAAACATAGCAGATTTTAATCTCGAAGTCATCACAGAAATCCTTAAATATGCTGCCCATAAACTGAGTGCCGTTGTCCATGATGATACGATTGGGGACTCCAAATCTGTAGATTATACTTAGTATGAAGTCTTTTGCCCAGGCTGTAGTAATGGCAGCAACAGGTCTGGCCTCAATCTACTTTATGAACTTGTCCACCGCGACGAAAAGATGTGTAAAACCTCTTAGTGCCTTCTTGAATGGTCCGACCATGTCGAGCTCCTAGACTGCAAAGGGTCACGATATTGGGATAGTCTGTGACTCTTGTGTTGGTAGATGTGTTTGCCGAGCGAAAAATTAACATCCCTTGCATGACCAGACGAGTGCTTCAATGTTGGTATCCGTAGTCGGCCAAAAGAATCCTTGTCTCTAAGCCTTGCCAACTAACGTTCTGGATGCAGTGTGGTTGCCATAGATGCCCGAGTGGATAGATTGCAGGATCTGCTTACCCTCCTCAGGTGTGACGTAGCACATGAGAACTCTGGATGTGCTTTGACGATATAGGTCTACTCCAACTACGATAAAGCTTTTGCTCTGCCGCTTGACTTGCTTGGCTTCATTGCGATCTTTACGGAGTTCGTCTTCAAATAGGAATCAAATGATTGGGATCCTCCAATCTTGAAAAATAATGAGCACCTCCGTAGGTTCCGGGATTAGTGTAGCCTCTGACTGCACGGGTTCTGGCTTCTTCTTGACTGAGGGCTCCAGTACTGCTTTCTTCCCTTGTTTTGGCCAAATAGATACCCGAATGCTGTGCTAGCGCAGGATTCGGCTGGCGACCCTTTTAGGGTGTACCCAACCTAGCAGAGTGATACTCAAGCCCCGACTGATGTCGGAGGTCGGTTGTTGGCCCACATGGAGCGTACCAAGGTAAAGGTAATATCCGTGTCCCTACTAGCGCGAGTACTCGGTCAGCAGCTCTCATGGAGCATTTTGAGTGATACTTGAAGCGTCGCACTCCAAGTGTATCTTGGCAGACTGGTCTAGCCCCCGAGCGTAGGAGATAGGCATGTAACCATGAGTTCTTGTTACGCGTATTTGGAACTGGGCCGTTTAAACACTCTGCCCGACTAGTTATAGCCCCCGAGCGCCGGGAGTCGGCTCATGGTTCTTTCTCAAATATGTGTTTTGGGTGACTTAATTTCGTCTATTAGGTGTAAGCGGCTGCGGCATTGGCGAGGCCGAGTGAGAAATTGACGATCTCCTCCCCTAGATCTGATCCCAACTGGCGCTAAGCCATATCCAAGTCAAACCATAGGGAAATGAGTTGTCTCCAGCCCCATTTAGATGAGAACATCATATAAAGAAAAAAAAATTTATCTGAAAGCAACTTAGCTGTTCGATTCACAGGTTGGGAATGAAGAGTACCATCCTTGTGTTTGAGCTTTGAGCCCCGGGCATGTCACTTGTTCGTTCTGATAATTTTCGGTGAGAGGTCAAGCACGACTGCGCTTGACCTGTTGCGACGAGGTTCTCTGATTTTCGCTTGCGGTCCCTTGTTTTTGATGGTCCCACGTCGTCCGACTTGCGTTGGTCTCTTTGTCGGGGCTTGTCTTCTTACGCCTTGGCTACAGCATCAACTGAGGCGGCGCATTTGTTGGCTATCTCGAAGAGAGCTTGACCCTGTAGTCAGCATCTTCTTGAGTGAACTTGGTGATGAACGATGTGTCTTTGACTCCTTTGCGGAAGACGACGATGACCGTCTCGTCTTTCATCTTGGGGATAGTGTTCCTCTTCTCAAAAAAGCGCTTGATGAAGTCCTAGAGCGATCCGTTCTTCTTTTGGTGGATTTGATAAAAGTCAAACTCGGTTCCTAGCCTCTCGTAGGTGCCTTGGAAGTTTGCCACGAACCGTTCATGTAGTTCTCCCAAGAAATCGATTGACCCTCTCGGAAGCCCCGTTAACCAGGTCCGTGCCGACTCAGCTAGGGCAACAGGAAGATAGTTGGCTATTGCCTTGTGGTCGCCTCCAGCTGCTCGTATTGCCAAGGTGTAGACTGTCATTTTTTTTGTGTTTGTGATGTTTCGTTTTTCTTGTGTTTTGTTTTGTTGTCTTTGGTGTTGTTTTTTGTGTTTACAGGGACTCGAGATCAGTCTTGCCATCGTACTTGTCAATGCCAGTTGGTTTGAAGCCCAACGGCCAGTCAACTTGGCATAGCTTGCGTGTGAAGATGGAGTCTCCTTCATCATAGTGGCTTTCACGATGTTGGCTTTGGCTCCGGCTGCAGTGGCTGAACCGCTCGCGGTGGAGGCCGAAGGCTTCGTGTTTATCTTCCAATCGGCATCGTTCGTCTTCCTTGCGTTCACGACGACGAGCATTTATGTCTTGACGGACATAATGGTGTAGTCGGTCTCTAGCGTCATGGTTGTCGTGGTGTCCGTAGTCATCATGGTGTCGCCACCGATCTTCGCCATTGTCTTGTGATCCGCGGAGAGACTCCAAGTGCCTTCGGTGTATCTCTGTGGCTCGGCGTCTACCCGGGGTTGATGAAGTAGTAGCGTCAGAAGTTGTTTTGCTTGACAAGACTAAGATATCTGTAATCTCCTGGTGCTGTTGTACCGCTGCAGTAGTTATCATGGCCTTGATCCTAGAGATCGTTGGTGTTGCCTGGTGATCAGGTTTCAGCTGCAGGGTGTCCCAATAGTGTTGCTACAGGCCACAACATTTTGTTGCGGGGTGACAAAGACGTCGTGGTCTCCTACCCTTGTTCGAAGGATATCATGTTGTGCTTGCTGTCTGGTTTTGCACAGCTCACGGTGGCGGTCATCCTGTTCGGCTTGCAGGTGTCGGTCTTCTTCCTCTTTTTGCTCACGTAGTCGGCGAGACTCTTCCTCTTGTTGATCACATAGTCGGTGCGCATCTTGATTTAGGGTACCCCTTTGGAGCCATAAAGATTCCCATGGAGGTGAGAAACTCCCTGAGCTGCTCTTGGAGTCAACTATCGAGTCGGAGTCCGAGTACTGAAGCAGGGTGATGATGACTCCAACCTCCCTAAATTCGACCCAACTAGCTCTGGGCCGTATCTGAGTCAAAATCCAGAGGATTGGAGGTGCCGCTTCGTGTTGGAGTTGAAGACGATTGTGGCATTTACGAGTCCAAGTGAGGGATTGATGATCTTCGTCTCCCTAGATCCGATCTCGACTGGCTCAGGATCGTGTCTGAGTCGAACACTAGGAAAGAGAGTTGCCCCAAGGCTCGTGAATCTTGGGTGTCGCCGAAGTATGTTGTTGAAGATTGCCGCAGCGTTGAGAAGGCCAACCGGCGCGAGGTTGGCTTGATCTCTCCCCGATCGGCTTGAGACCGAGTCGGACAGAGTAAGGTTACCAAAGTCGTCGGCGATGAAGTCGAGACTCCCAAAGCTGATGGCTTGTCTGGGAGAGAAGGCGATGCCAGCAACTCCAGTGGTTGGATCCATCGGACTTGTTGACGATGATCTCGACGAGGCCCCTACCTAGCGCGCCAACTGTCGATGTTTTATATTGACAATAAGTATATAAGGCTATGCGTCAGACCTAAACTCGATGGATTCAAAGAACACAAAATGTTTAATACTGGTTCAGGCCTCAATGTGAGTAATACCCTAACTCCAGTTGCGGTATGTGAAATAATCTGCCCCAGGGGGGGCTCCCTACCCCCTTATATAATGCGGAGTGATGAGGTTACAGGATAGGAAATATAGTTGGATATGACTTAAGGTATTCCTTATCAGTACATAGAGAGTCTGGCTAGGATTATATCTCTTTCCTTGTCGTGGTAGGTAACATAAAGCCGAGTCCTACTCTATTACTAATTGTATAAGATAGCCCACCCTTATCAGTACATAGAGAGTGGTTGTATATGCTTTCCTTGAGGTACTCGGGACCCATGGCCTCCACACTTGGGTATATTCTTCTCACCAAAAGAAGTGAGAGAATGAGAAATGCCCAGCTAAATGTAGCTCCTATAGGGGAAAAGGGGCATAGGACTATGTAATTTATAGAAGTCAGTAGTGCTAATTCTTTTAGATGATAGTAGTGCTATCTCGAAAGATCGGGCACATATATAATAAGCTACTGGAAGAAGAGAAGCAACTAACCTTATTTTTGAGACAATACACTTATATATTTGTTTTTTCAGATGGAGAGAACACATAGCAATCAGTAGCTTCCAAGCTTTGATTCCATGACCATATCCAAATATTGCAAGCAAAGTAATACCAAACAACAAGTAAGCAACAATGAAGATTTGTTCCTTTTATTCTTGTAGCCCATCAAAGCTTGGATGTGAGAAAGAACCTGGAAAAAAAGGAATTATTGGGAACTCTTAACTCCAAAAACTCAATTTAGATTAGTTTCATGCTCAGTGACAAACAAAGAGATCATCTGAATTTACAACACCAACAATGAGAAAAAACAATTTGTTAGAGGAAAGATGTATGGGTTTGTCTACTCACGTGAAAAGCTCCTCTATGGGGGTTGAATGTTACTCATGAGCTAGTTGAAACTTGGGAAACCTGGAAAATGACAAATTTCAAGTAAATAAGCATCCATGATGTAAATTCATAGTTGAATTTCACGGAATCTTTTGTCACCATAATTTGTTGGTTGCATAATGGAGATATAAAGACAACATAAGAATAAGTGGTTTTTCAATACGAGGCAAGATGTTAGAAAGTTCAGATTTCTATTGCTTCAGTAATATATCATTTTTTTTCTAACATGTCTATTTCTATGTAAATGTTTTTCCTGCACCAAATGGCAAACCATTACATGGTTTGAGCTTCCACATGGTTTCAACCATGGGGAGGTCTTGCACTCTATACACTTCCGATTCTTATGCTACTGTCAAATTGGGTACCAAACTAACAATGATATTAGTCTTTTAGTGGCATATTATGAGTGGTATCTTTAATGTGCATAGAGTTGCAAATGCGTAGGCTGGCTATGAACAGAAAAATGAAAGGTTTTGGCTCAGAGAAAGGATCCAAGCTATACAAGCTTCTGTCCAATAGAAGTCATATAATTTACTAAACACATAGGAAAGACATGCAACTAAGAGTCCGAAGTAAGCATTCCATCGATCAGGTATCGAGTAGTGGCACCGCTACATAAAGCCAATTCCCACATGTCTGCCAAGTATGATCATGTGTTGTTCACCATCAAAAGCACAAGGATGAAGCAAGAACAAAAAAATCGTTTGTAATCAAAACTGAGAAAAAGGAAAAAAAATCATCTCTGAGCAGACCTCACCAATTAGAGGAGAACAGCACCAAAATCGTGATCATCACCCTAGACGGAGGCTACATTTACAATCGATGTATTGCAGCACTTGAACGATATGGGCGGCTCGTTGGCGGCTGGCAGCAATGTGCTCCAGTTCTAGCGTGAGAGCAATATGGAGGTTTGATTGACCTGAAGGCTAATAACAATGAGCAGGAGATATAAAATTTTGAAAGGACATGAAAATCACAACAATATAACCAATTGACATGTACCTGAGCCCACACCTTCTGGGATAAGTCTTCGTGCTAACCGGGGGGATGGCGAGGGAAGGGAAGCTATGCTGGTCGTCGCATGGCGCCTATGAATGAGGGGGATCAGGGATCCGCTGGGATCTCGTCGTAGCCGAATCTGCCAAAGTCGACAATCCCAGCTTCCGCCTCCTCACAGCACTGAGGGCCCCAGCCAGATCTATGGTGGACTGATACCGGTAGAGCCCTCCTCTATACCCTGCCACATCAAGATGTTCGGGAGCTGCTGCTTGTGCATCCGAAGCAACCCACAGCAGCAGCTGTGGAAGGGGTGACGCCGTGGGGAGGAGATGGAGCACCGTCAGTGAGGAGGTGAAGATGGAGCACGTAGGAGAAGTGAGGCACAGGCAGCGGCGGTGATGCGGAGAGCGACACGGAGACTATGAGGCGGCGATTCTATGGTTTGGGGAGGGGGCATGGGAGAGAGGGTGGGTGGATCGAGGGTCGGGTAGAGGGGTGTGTGTGAGGGTGCTCGCCCAGGGTGGGTGGGGGGAGGGTGTGCCGATCTGAGCCGTGCGAAGGGCCATGCGTAAGGTGATCGATGCTGAGGGGCTGTGCGGAGGAGTGTGAGATGAATCTGAGCCGCTGGATTTAAAGTGAAGGAGCATGAGAAGGATTTGAGCCCTTGGAGGGAGAATCACTGCCACTACAAGACTTTTTTTAAGCAGTATAGATTTTCTGTGTTTTACCTTGTAATCGAGGCTTTCAGCGGTTCTATTACTTGCCTTTCAACTTTGCAAGCTAACCATAAGTGCACAAAAAATAAGAAATAATGAACCGCATAACGAGTCACAGATGTACACGTTCATCGTGAAAAAAATACATATATATATATAGTTGCACAAGAATATCATCACTAAGTTTTTCTGGGAATGAGATCCTCAATCGAATAAGATCCTCAGCCGTTGCAACATCCAGCGACGACGAGCCACAGTAAATTGTAGTTCGGTTCATTCTCCACCCTCCGATCTAAAATCAATGGTCTAACTAAGAAATCATTAAGCTTAAACTTTTAGTGTATGTTAGATTAATCACTATTGCTATAGTATTGCTACAATAACTTGGCACTATTTAGTGCATTACAATATTGTGCTAGACACAAATTATACAAGAGAACCCTTCATTTCTAACTAGTCATCTCCTATAACGGCTCAACTAGAACACGTGTAAATGACATAATCTGTAACAGCTAATTCTTTGGTCGCTACAAATAGGGTTAAGGCCCAAACACCCGTTAGTGGTGACCAACTTATCTATAACGGTTTTAATATAGGAGCCATCACAAATGTGGTTCTGATCATCTGTAACGGCTATTGATATAGAGCCGTTACAGATGTTAGGTCATCTATAACAGTTGTTGCTTTAGGAGCTATTACAGTTGTAATGCCCGTGTTTTTGCCTATCGAAAACTACGATTTTGAATAAAAATTCATTTGCAAAATTTGGTTCTTACTTGAATTTTTGAAGTGCGTTCCAAGTGTGGATCTCAATTTTTTTTCTCAATCCAGCCCCAAAAACCCGCCCCAAAAATTCCCCACTTTTTCCTTCATTTCAAATCTCAAATTCAAAATCAAAATCAAATTCAAAAATCCCTCAAATAAAACCCTAAAACCCTCTCTGGAAATTACCAAGAGTTACTGTGCAATCAGGCCATCCTTTCCCCTTTTCCTCCCTCAGCCCGCTCCTTCTCTCTACCTCCCATTCACAGCGTCGGCCCAGCAGGCCTAGCCACCCGGCAATGCACTTGCCCGCGCATGACCGCTCCGAAACCCCGGTGGGGTCCACATGTCAGGCTTACACGCCGCACCGCTCCTGTCCGCGCCGACAGCCCACGTGTGGATTGCCACGTTTTCCCCATTGGGGCCACGCTTGTTTGGCCTTTGTCGTCTTCCTCCACCCACGCTGCTCTCCTCTTACCTCTTGGTCTCTCTCGTCTTCTCCCGGCGAAGTCGTACGCGCCTGTACTCCCTTGTCCCAGCCCGCTCAGGACCGCGTGCCCCCGTTGTCAACCTCAAATGTGCCGCTTAGCTGAAACACGCTCTATCCACTTCACCGTGTGAGAAGTGCATCTAGCCTTCTATGTAGGTTTTTGGTTGATTAATGACAAAATGGTTAAGCGACTAATGATTTCATTATGCTATTTGCAGCAATTAGTCCCAAGTTGCTTAGGGTGATGCATGGAGACCCCCACAAACATGATGCAATACGACAAGAAGACTAGAAGTTTATTTTAAAATTTTCTTTGTATTTTTGAATTTGAGTATAGACAAGCCGTACTATCAAGGGGGTTCCAAACAATGGTTTATGTCTAACCAAGTGCTCAAGTCCAAATCTTGTCTAGAAGAGAGACACCGTTGCACAGCATTTGCACTGGGCTTGGGTGTGTCTGTTTGTGTGAGTCGGATAGTTCCTACCCACACTTTCTTAGCCTTTGTGGTAAGTGTTGACCAGAAGTTCCGGGTCTCAGGGATCGAAATTTCCGGACCCTATTTCTGTGAGTAACGGCTACATGGTTTCTCCCATCCCCACCAGAGCAAGGTAGGCATTTCCACTTTCGTTTTTCCATCTCCTGGCTTCTCCCATGATTTCATTCCCTCTTCCACCTTGTTCTTGAGCTCCCATGGTAGTTTAAGGATAGTTCTAGGTGGGGTTGTGAGTATTTACACTTCGTGAGTGAGCTAGGTAAGAACAGTGAGCACTTGGGGATCGACGTCAGGCTACTGTTTGGAGCTTATTACTCTTGGAGGATGACATCCTAGACGGTTAGGCGTTGCCCATGAGCACCCTCAAGCTGTGGATTGACCTAGGCAAGTTTGTGAGTGGACCTCATCTCCGAAGGAAAAGAAGTAACTTTTAGTGGAAAACCAAGCTGATCTCCGTAGTCGCTTGATGAGGCAAGGGGTTAATCGAGACCTAGCTCCTAGGAGCTCCTCAACGGAGATGTAGTTCTTCTTCTCTTCTTTATGATCTGAATTTGGGTAAATCACTGTTCTCCACTCTACTTGCTCTTTTGTGAATTCATACTCATTGTTCCGTGATATGTTTCTATGCCTGAGCTTTCTCCATAAATATCTCTCTGTTTAGGTTACGCAGTTCTAAGTATGTGTGCTAGCACAGCTGATCGGAAGTTTTGGGTCAGGGACCAGGAAGTTCGACCCGACTTCGACCAACACGTCTTGGTTTGGGTTGAGGAGATTTGGTCGGAGTTTCTACCTCTAGGTCAGAGTTCTGTCTAGTTGAATTTGACTGCTGCATTGTAAGAATTATCTAGGAATGCCTAAATTCACCCTCCTCTGGCGAGCATCTACAGGCTTTCAGCCATGCCTCCCAAGGTCAAAAAAGCCTGCTAAGCTTGGGAAGTTTTCCCGCCGCAAGCCTCAGAGTCAACCCGATGCGCTCGATTTACCTCAACACGCCCGCGTCACTATCGCCTCTACCTCCCCTTCCCTCTCTGCCCAAGCCGATGTCGAAGGCCACAGCATCGGTGCGGCATTGCGTCTCGTCAGCCAGTCACGCCATGCCGCTGCCGTAGCCACCGCCATTGTTTGTCATCGCCATGCTCCAAGCTCCATCTATAAATAGAACCGAACCCCTTGCGCTTGGCCACTGTGAAGCTAGACCAAGCCCGACCAACACCTCGCCGACGTACAGTCCCTAGCTCGGCCGCCGTCCACCGCACTGACCCACGCCGTTCCACCACCTCCGACCCCCAATTGACCAAGCCACCACCGCCGCTGAGCTCCCTGTAGCACCGCGATCCCTCTCTGCCATCACCAATGCCAATCGCCGCTAGAACCCGAGACCCCCAAATCTAGTTGTTGCCGTCCATCATTGCCACCGTTTCGATTACGCTTTGCCGTCATAGGTAGTGGCGATGTCCTCCCTCCGTTCTCTTTTACTTGATGCACCACACCAAACCAAGCCATCCCGAGCCTCATCCATTGCTGGAATGGTCAACGTCGGCAACTGTAACGCCCCGAATCTCGTGTATCTTTGAAAAACTATTTTAATAAAATTTATACGTTCAAAAAATTTGGTTCTTTGTGTGTATCTAGGAATCGTGCCAAAGATCTCAATAAAATCATTCCTCGTGACCCTAAACCCTCACCTCAAAACGCCTTCCTCGAATAACATTCCCGACCTACCAAAAAAAAATTACTACGGTTTTCTCAAAAAAAATATTAAAGCCTTTCCAAGAGAAGGGATTTTACCGTCTCTATATTAATCTATTCGAAAAATCCTGAAATTCTTCGAGAATTCATTTAGCAAAATTCAAATTAAACCCTCCTTGAAATCCCTTTGAAGTCCTCCCAAATAAATTCTAAGGGTTTAGTTTACGAGATCAAATCCTGCTTTAAAAATCCTTTAGTCGCAATCCGTTCGAAATTATTTAAATTCAGTCCAAGGGCCAAACCTCATCTCATATATCAAAATTTAAGTCGGTATGCCAACCTAACAATTTTGAAATCCCAGGGAATCAAATGCCAGAGTTTGATTACAAATATCCCTCAAATATCCCTGTCTTTCCATCCTCCTCTCAACTTTAATTCAAGTGCTTTCAAATTTCCAAAAATTCTTGTTAATTGACAAAGGTCTCAGTCGAAATACTTCTCCTTGGAGGTCAAAGAATCCTTATCCATATACCAAATTTAAATTCTTCTATCCATTCCAATGCTCCCAAAAAGACTCCTCCAAGAATTAAAAAGAAATAGATAAAGGCCACTGTGCACATGGGGGCCATCCCTCTCCTCTTTCCTAGCCCAGCCGGCCCACTATGCCAGCCTGCTGTAGGCCCAGCATCACGCACATCCTCTCCTCCCCGTGGGCCGTGACTAGGCTGGCCCATCAGCCGAACCGCGCGCCCGTAACGTGAGCGCCTGCCTGATCTCCTTCGCGCGCACGCCCGTCCATCCATCAGCCACTGCCATACGGGACCCACCCCATGCCAATCTGGCGGACGGCCGTTCACACGCCACCGCACGATCATCTTCCTCCCCGGCCCAACCGGCTGCGCACGCCCGCCCTTGTGGCTCGATAAAATGCCGGAGCCGGACCAAGAGCACGTTTGCCGCCCTCGTCGCTCCACCACCTAGCTCCATGCATCGCCCCCCCCCCCCCCCCAAAAAGCCCAGCCATGTGAAACCTCACCACGCCTCACCCGTCACCGCCGTACCCGTGCTTTCCGCAACTCCCGTTGGGTCACCTCGCTCGGTCACACCTCTGCCCCGTCTTTTCCCCAGCCACCGCCGCCCACCAAGACGACTGAAGGATCGCTGGACCGAAGCCAGCCGCGGCTCCCTTCGGACCGCCGCAGAGCAGGAGGACGCTACCCACGCGCTCTCGCCCTGTCGCCTCTACGCCGCGCTGTCAGCCACGGTTTTCTCGCCGCGAATCCGGCCGGGCGTTTGCCACCTCCGCCGCGCACGTCTCTGCTGCCCCACGCCTCATCCATCGCTCCTTGCCGTCATACCGTCCTCGCCGCGCCGCCCTCGGACCGCTGGTCCAAAAGACGACGCTATGCGCCACGGACCACCGCTCCCTTCGGACCACCGGGTGGACGGCTCCCTCTCCATCCTCGTAGCCTGCCGCGGCTATAAAAGCCTACACACCCCCTCACAAGCTCGCCGCCGCCATAACTCCATCATTGTCGCCCATCTAGAGCCCCTCTGCCAGAAGTCATCGACCCGGAGACCTCCCCGCCGAGCCCAGCCCTCCAGCGTCGCCGGTGCCCGCCAACTTTCAGAGCTCCCCCGCAATTTTTCCTCCACGGCCACCACCGCTCGACAAGCCGCTGCTCGCCGGAGTTCTCTCCGCTAGGCTCTGCCTCGGCCGTCGACCCGAGCGGAGCAACCGCTCGGCTCAGCCACCCGGCCTTCGTGCGAGGCCCTCCATCATCACCGCCAATGTCCGCCGCATGCCGAAAGCCACCCGACGAGCTCCGCCCCTCCAGCCGCCATCGTCAGTCGGTCGCCGCCGAAGCCCCACCGCCGCCATCGCCACCCGAACCAGGCCGTCGCCTGCGCCGTTCCTACCGCTACCCGGCATTGCCCTTCCCCGCCTCTGCCCCACCGCCGTCCGCCACCACCGGCGGCAGGCCAGAGCCTCGCGCTCGCACCAGCCGACGCCGCGTGCCATTCGGCCTCGCCTCGCGAGGGGATAAAGAGAGGAGCGAGGAAAACAGAGAAGAAAGAAGAAGGAAAGGAGAGAAAAGAAAAAAAAGAAAAGAAAGAAAAAGGGGCACTGCCAATGGGCCCCAAGTCGGCCCCACCAGTGTCTTGTTACCTCCCCAACTGCCCCTCCCCGTCCGTAGTCCTGGTCTTTGGTAGACCGGTCCACTGACCGGTGGGCCTAGGTTCCCCAGTCCACCACCCATTACCTTTGTGAGCCCAGTCCACCTACCTCCTCTCCCTCTCTCCATAAACCAAGCCCACAAGCTCTCCCTCCCCTCCGTATCACTAACAGCAGGCCTCGTATGTCAGTCACCCAAAAGGGGAATATTCTAAGATAACATTCCCCTGCCATCTTCAATAAATACTTTTCTCCTATCCAAAAAAAATAGTTTAAACTTCGAAAATTCATAACTCCTCAACCGTAAGTCCGATCGACTCCGTTCAACTTCCAAATTTTTTCTAAAACCGAGATATACCGATGGAACTATTAGATTAAATAAATATTATATATTTGTAGGTTTTTGTATGGTTTTTCTTTGTGATCGTGTAGCGGACGTTCTGGATATTCGCCCGACGCGCTAACTTCGACGGCTTGGCAACAAAGACCAAGGCAAGCCACTCTTCGATCATATTGCTCCTAATTTTAGAAAATATGTTGATTCGACCTCGGTTTGCGTGTAACCAATGGACCTATCTATTTGTTGCATTATTTTCCATAGGATGTTGGAAACTCTTAATCTCCTTGTCGCTCCACTAAAATGGTACATTCGTATCCATGCTCTTTGAGCATAGGTATCGATCAAACCCCCTACATACACTGATAAATGACGACTTGGGGGAAAAATGGTTTGGTAATCGTTTTGGAAAACCCGACACTTGGTGTCAGTGGAAAACCCGACAGAGGTTCTAAAAGTGATGGTTTGTGAAAGCTCGCGATGCGGTATGCTCACCCGCGTGGCTTGGTTCCGTATTCGTATATAAGGACCGATTCCTTGGAGAATTTCATCCAAGCATCTTACAGTGTGACCACACGGGTATTGTGGGATACCCCTGGAAAAGTAAATTGTTGATTAATGTTTATCTTGTATGCCAGTAGTTGTGGGATGCCGGGATGTAGGAGATGGAGACATATGCATATGGACTTATGTGCTTACATGGCATTTATATTCTATTGACAGTAGAAATAGGAGACATTATTGGTATCCCTAAGTAAATAAAGCATGGACTTGTCGGATGCTTGGTCGTAAGACTCGACCCAACTATATGGCATGGGATATTCATGGGTTAGCTTTCGAAAGGTCTTATCACGAACTTCCGGTACTGGCCAATACTCGGTGTAAGTTTCGTGTCGTGTGGGTAAAGCGTGCGACATCTGCAGAGTTTAGCTAAACTGTTCAAACAACCATGCCCACGGTTAAGGGCAAATGTGAGGTGATTCTCTTAGCGTAGTTTTGTTTTGCCTGTGTTTTGTGAAACTAGTTTACGGAAATGGGAATCGTTGCCAGAGTTGGTCTGTGTGACTGACGAATGACCTGAATGGTCCTGAAACGGGCCTGTGTGACTTAGGATGCCAAATGGCATCATAGAGTAGGCTTCCTGAAAGGAAGCGGATGGCTATAGAACATGGATGGCTCGAGAAGGCCAAGGTATAAGATGTGATGAGTATATTCACGCACAGTTGAGACACTAATGGATGTATTTGAGAAAGTGGAGATAAACTAATAGAGGAAAAGAGGAGAAAATAACTAAGACTAAAACTTTGCTTTCCGTTTGAGTTGTTGCAAAGCAATTCACGGTCGGATCGAAACGGTGAGTCTCCTTCCAAATGGATTTATAAAAACTCCACACTTAGAGTTTGGAAAAGGTTTTAAAAAGAAAAGACTTGCAAAATAAACCCAGCCTCCCTTTGAAGCTTGCATGTTCATATTTCCCTGTGGCTTGCTGCGTACTAAAATACTCACCCTTCTATTGTTGTTATTTTTCTGCCCTTTCTTTGCACAGGTTGAAGATGGTGAATGTTAGGGTTTCGTCCCTAGACCCAAGCCGTTGCTCGTGGATTGGTGCTCTAGCTACGCTAAGTTCTGCTGCCACTGTTTCTCTGATGAGGTTTGCTACTAAGGGATTACCCGAGGTTGCAACATAAAGGTATAAATTTATTCTTAGTATTGCAATGATTCATCATGTTACCGCAGGTATCAGCATCATTTTTCCTGGGACTGGTACCGGCATTGCGGTTCCGCAGGAGACGGTTCGCCGTTTCTCCCGTGCGCACCCTCCTTGGTGCTGTCCGTACGGCGTTGCCAGGGCGGGGTGTGACAGCAACCTCTTGTACGCCGCCACTAGCCGGCATATGGTGCCGCCATGTTCCGCCTCCCTCCGTCGACCCTCATCCCATCCAAGCCGTTCACCTCCTTCCTCACCTCCTCCACTGTCCGTTGCCGTACCCCCCTCCTCCCAGCTCGCCGCCGTTCGAAGTATTGACTCCGGCCGCTGCTCGATCGTCAATCCCCGTTGGAGTCAGCCTCCCCTGGTCAATGTCGACGTGGCACGCCACATGGTTGCCACGCCATCCGCCACGGGACACCCTGAGCCACGTCAGGATGGCCTCGGGCAGGTCGGACCGCTAGCCCCTGGGCTGGCCGCGACGGCCCACTCGACCTCCAGGCCGAAGGCCGCCGGCCCAATTCCCCCTCAGTCGTATGCCCAGCCCACCGCAGCCACCTCCCTCTCCCCTCAGTGACATCCCGGCCCTACCTATCAGCCTCTGATATTTTTCTTTTCCTTTTCCTGAAATTCTTTTTAATACTTTTCTATTTCCATAAAATGATTTAAACTTTAGAAATTCATAGCTTTTAAACCGTAACTCCATTTGAGCCCATATAACTCTCAAAATTTTTTCTAAAAATGAGAACTAGACAATGGCACTATTTAGTTATCTAAAATAGGTTTTGATTGTTTGTGCTTTTGTTTGTTTTCTTTTGTGACGCGTAGAAGCCGGTACTAAGGAGCAGCCACTCAAGGAATACGCTGAAGAAATTCAAGAATCAGAGCAAGGCAAGTCACCCTTTGACCATATTGAACCTATGTTTGCAAAATGTTTTTGTTTGCGAACCATGCATACATAGGAACACGTTTTCTAGCCGCAATTCACCAATCGATCCAATAGGCCAAATCTAATTGCTGCATTAAGAACCTTCCTTGATTAATTGTTTACCCGATACCTGGTAGCCATTGTCATCCTGATACTCTCTTATCACCTAATTTGACGATGGGAACATAGGGTTGTGAAATGATTTGAACCTCGATACTTGCTGCCGTGTGAATTGTGAAATAAAAATGAATTTTTGTGAAAACCTTGGTCATGGGTTGTCACCGCCTATGTGGCTCCGACTTCATATGGCATGTAAGGATCCGACGGGCGGCCCACTTACACATTTATACTTTCGTCCTCGTCCCGAAAGTTGGAGGGACATCAACTGAGCCACATAAGGGCTAAATTCTAGGGCCAGGATGTCACACAACACCCCCTTCAAAGACCTGGCGCCCGCCAGTCAACTTACCCGCATAGCCACACAGCATACAGGCAAATGTCCAGGAACGTGCTCCTCTTAGCGCACGTCCGTACGTCCAGTGCTGGCGTTATATGCCATGCCCCTCACACAGAGCCCACATGCGTCCCATATGCCCGCACACTAACCCGTACGCGCAACCGCGAGGGTCGCTCTGATACCATTTGTAACACCTACCCCACTAGACCCACTTACACTTTCGTCCTCGCTTCATGTAAAGGGTTAACCCGAAAGTGCTTATGGTTGCAAGGCCTTCTCTTGCTCCACTAACAAGTGGTAGCACACAAGCACTCATGGGCCAGCATGGGCCAAATCTAATTGGCCAGGATGTCACACACACCCCCCTCAAAGGACCTGGCGTCCCGCCAGTCCAACTTACCCGTCTTGTAGGCCGGCGCTATAATGCCATGCCAACACAGAGCCCACATGCGTCATGTGCCATATGCCCACACTGACCCAGTGCGTAGGGTTGGCTCTGATACCATTTGTAACACCTTGCCCTCCAGAACCGCAGCCCAGCCCATCCGACGGGCGGGCCCACTTACACATAGCACCCCACTTACACTTCGTCCTCGCTTCATGTAAAAGGGTTAACCCGAAAATGCTATGGTCAAGCCTTATAAGTTGTTCAACCGCTCCACTAGCAAGGTGGTACTATCATGTGCACACAGCACTCATGGGCCACATGGCCAAATTCCCAAGATGTCACATGGCATATTTATTGCACTGAGCATAATACAGGACCATATGGGCATGACGCCCCTGGCCGAATTAGTGTCCCCAGTTGCTTCGGTTGCTAATAGAAGAGGGTCGTGGTGCCAAGAGGCGATATACGCACGGCGAGTACAGGAAATGTGTTTTTGGTGCTTGGTCTAGACCTTTTAGCAGCGGCTATCCTGGGTTTGCATTGGAAAGGCCTTGTCGTGAGCCTCTCTACACCGACCGTATCTAATCATTACATGTTGGGTGGCGAGAGTAAGCTCACGTCGTGTGGGGAAAGCGTGCACCCTTTGCAAAAGTTATAGACTGCTTGAACAACCATGCCCACGGTTACAAACGAACGTGACGTGATTCCTCTAGCATAAATTTATTTTGTAAATGTTTGCAAAACTGTTTGTGGGTTGGAAATCATTACTTGAATCGGTTTGTGTGGTAGATAAAAGACCTGAGTGGTCTGAAACGAGTCTGTGTGACCCAAGGTGTCACATCGCGCAATAGTTAGGGTATAGAGTTAAAGGGAGTTGATGTTGGATAAAGAAAAAAAGTTGTGAATACACCCAAATGGAGGTACTATCCAGGACAGTGCTCTTCGAATCAGAATTGTGGAATCGGTCAAGACGTGAGTCTCTTCCCGATAAATTAATCGTGGTGAGTTGTTGCAAAGCAACTCATGGAATGGATTGAGGTGTGAGCCTCTTTCCTACAACTTAAAGAGCACATATAAAAAATGTTTAAATGAAAATTTGCAAACACAAAATCTTGATTGCAGAATAAACCTTAGCCATTCCTTGATGAGCTTTGCATACCACACTATTTCCGTGACTTGCTGAGTACCTCGTGTACTCACCTTTACTATCTCCTCCTTTAGAAATATTTGAAGAAGAAGATCCAACCATTGATGAGTACCTTCGGGAACAAGCTAAATCCAAAAATTTTTGGGTTTCGGTCTAGGTCCCAAGCCGTGCTTGTGGTTTATTGGGTCTAAGCTTTTGCTTGTGCTGCCATTTTCGTGGTGTAACGTTGTATGCCCGAGTTATGTCCGTGGCTACAACCTATGTAAGGGACTTCATCTAAAAAATAAAGTAGGTTTAGCTATGAACCACTGATGTCCTATATATACCAGCTGGATCCCTAAGACTGGTACAAGTAATATAGGTAAAGACGTTCCGCTCCTGTTGGCCTATATTGGTTAATGGCAGAGGGACGTTACAACAATTGACATAGGAACATCTATAACAGCTCTTCTTTTAAAGCCATTATAAATAAGTTGTCCCAACATAAATACGCTACATCCATTAGTTCCATCAGTTCCATCGATCGTCCTCTCAAAAAGAAAAAAATCCACAGCTTCCGCTTATCTCTCGCTTCACCACTGCTTCATTGTCTCTCTCTTCACCACTACTTCATATAGATGGCCAAACAGGCATGCCAGGCCAGCCTGGCACATGGCTCAGCTTGGCACGAGCCGTGCCGTGCTGGCCCATGTGTCGAGGCCAAAGCCCAGACACGACTCACTGAGTTGCTGGGCTGTGTCGGACCAGCATAGGTACACTAGAGGCCCATGGGCCGGTGCCGGTCCACTAGCACAAATGGCCCAAAAATTCAAAATATGTGGTGAAAAAAAAAAAATACAAAAAATCTAGAAAAAAAGGAAAAATAGAAATATATTGGGAAAAAATGAGGAAAAATAGGAAAAATGTACGGAAAATTAGGAAAAATGAGAAAAAAAGGAAAAATAAAAAAATTATGTGAAAAATAGGTGGGTCAGTCGGGCCATGCTCATGCTTGGCCCGTGCCTACTGGCCCGCTACAGCAATCGGGCCATGTCCATGCCATGCCCTCGACCCAAATACAGCATGGTCCACTAGTATTTTTGCCTAGGCCAAACCGAACCGGCTACTGTAGCTATATGCTCGGGCCTGCCCACCAAGACGCGATACATTTGGCTATCTATACTAATTCACTATCTCTCTTGCTCAGCGCCTCCGTCCCAAGCCAATGCACTGCTGCCTCCTGTCTAGAGCCAAGCCGAGCGCCAACGCCGCTGCTTCACCATCTCTGTGCCCCTCCTCCTCCACATCTATCTCTTCCCCTTACCATCGCCGGACGAGCAGCCACGGCCCCCCGGGTGACAGATCTGGTTGCTCCTACTCCGGACCGTCATCTAGCCTCACAGGCTGACCGGGCCGCTGCTACCTTCTCGCCTCTCCCACGGTGGTCATCAGCCTGGATCCAGGTGCAGCAGTGTACTCATCCTTGAGAGCGTCAGATCCGTCGCCAGTCGTCGCTCCCTTCAACTTCAAGCCATGCCGGTGAGCTCAATGACCTTCACTGTAGGCAAGGATGTTGCTAGATGTCAAGGATGAGCCATCCTCACCCACACCCATAACGTAGGCACTCTCTCCCTTAGAGCAACTCCCACGGAGTTGGTAAATGGGTGGCTAAACCAAGATTTAGCAATTTTGATAAAAAATAGCTGGCCAAACCCATCCCTGGCTGGCCAAACTTGGCCGACCGAAGCCACTGGCTATACAAGGCCAAACGGGCGGACCGGGCCGGCACGGCCTGAGGCACGGCCCACTATGGCATGGCTCGTTTAGGCACGGCCCCTATAGCGGGCTGTGCCGTGCCGGCCCACGTGCCTTCCCTCTGGCCCAGGCACGGCCCGTCGAGGTCGTGGACCATGCCGTGCCGGCACGGCCCATCGGCAGCCCACCGTGCCCGGGCCGGCCCGGTCCGCTACGGCCTTCCCGCCACTGCGCCGGCCTGGGCGTCTGCCGCGCAGGCGAGCTGGGCCGCTAGCCTGTTGGCCTTCGAAGTAGTCCAGCCAGAGCCCCATGCCCTCGTACAGCAGCCGCAGCAGCTCAATCCCCAATCCCCTCATCGCCACGAAGAAATTTTCGGCGACCTCCATCTCCCGCATCGCCTGCTCCGGCACGCCGTGGTAACCGCGCTCCGCCCAGCTCTAGACGGAGACGGCCGAGGTGGGGGACGCCGCGCGCTCCTCCTAGTCGCGGTCGGCGGATATGAGCTAGTAGAGGTGGCGCTCGGCGTGCGTGACTGCAGCGGCGGGGACGGCGGCCACGGCGCCGCCGAGGCCGCCCGCACTGGTGGAGTCACGCCGCGGAGGAGGTGACCGAGGCGGGCCTCGATACTGGCCATCCTCTCGGTGTCGGCCTCCTCGTCGCGGAGGAAACGACGAGGAAGCCGAGGCGGCCACGGTGCATCCATGCCCACGCCTCCACGACGCTGCAGTGACCTTCGAGATCCTCCGTGCCGCGGTTGGTGGATTTGCGTCCATGTCGATGAACACCTCCGAGATGAGCCCCGTCCGGTCGGCTCCCATCAGCTCCAGCGCCGTCAGCCCCTCCAGCGCCGCCAGCCTCGCCGGCCTGTAGCGGGCCGGCCATGCCAGGTCGTGCCCATGCCGGCCCGCTACAGTCCACGGGCCATGCCGTGCCGGCCCGCCGTGCCGCACCGCCGGCCCAGGCACGGCACGGCTACTCGGGCCGTGCTGGCACGGCCCATGGCCACCCATGCCCGAGCCGGCCCAACAGGGCACGGCCCATTTAAACATCTCTGCCACTGGCCAAAATCCCTCCCATGCGTGGGCCCTACCGGTTCTCCTCACCAAATTGACGGGAGAGGGCAAGGGCAGGGGAGCATGACGAGGCCGTACCTATGCCGCCGCCGTTGGAGGGTGTCGGATCCGTCGTCGGAGCTGCCCCTTGGTCGCTGCCGGAGCCGTCCCCCGTCCCCGTCGCCAGCGGCGTCCCCATCCCGGTTGCCCGTCCCACCAGCCGCCCCTATCGCCCGCGCCGGCCGCCGCCGTCCCCATCCGGTCGCCCACGCCGCCGACGGAAGCAGAAGCCCGTGCTGGGTGCCGCGCCCGTCTCTCACGCTGCCAGCCGCCCCGTCGCCCTCCCCCGCCGCCGCCTGCCTCCTCCGCCGCCGACCCCGCCGTCTCCCGCTGGCTACCAGCACCGCCGCCGTCGAGGTCGATCCACCATCCCCATCAGTAGAGGAAGAGAAGGAGAGGTCAAATGAGAGATCGAGATGTGGGGTCTAAAAAATTTGGAGAGTGATAGATGAAGAGACCGTTGGAGAAAAAAAATAAAGAGAAATTTTTTTAGATGGCTAACCAAATAAACAAATAGAGAGTCATATTTAAAAAAACTGTTGAAGATGCTCTTCTATTGTTTTTCTGAATCTCCACCAAGTCTCTTCCCGTTTGTAGCACCGCACGATCTCAGGTTCCAGACCGCCGAGCTCTGCCCCTGCTCAAGGTGTGCCTCTCCGCCTTTCTCTTCAATTTTATATCTCACGTGACCCCTTGATTTTCTATTTGATTTTGATTCGAGCTGTGCTCTGTGATCTTGCCTAGATTGCTCGTTTATCTGAAATATGGTAGAAGCAAATTGAAACTATTGTAGAATTGTTGAATATAATCACAACAACAGCGATGGATTCTTATTGCTCTGTGAAATCCTGTCGCAGAAAATCTTGTTGATATCTGAAATCACCGCATGTTCTTTCCTGCTCCATAAATCTGCAGCTGTGCTATGTGATCTTGCCTAGATTGCTCGTTTATCTGAAATATGGTAGAAGCAAATTGAAACTATTGTAGAATTGTTGAATATAATCAACACAACAGCAATGGGTGGGCTGATTTTTTGCTTTTCTTTTTAAATTTTTATATCAGTAACGGTTCAAAATAAAGAGCTGTTACAGATGAGTGTACAAGGATATCTATAAGGACTCTATATTCTGAACCCATTATACATAGCTACTAGTATCAGTAACGGTTGACGAGCCGTTATGGATAATCTTTTATATATGTGATTATTTAGTAATATTGATTGGCTTAGCTGCTATAGATGAATGTTTTCGACCGTTACAAATAAATAGTTTTCCAGTAGTACTATACCAACAGGACTCCTCTGCATTACTGCCGAGGATCCAAATCCGTTTTTCTGTATGTGCAGTATTCATGTCTGACGGAGACTTCGCGTAACGTGAAAGCGCCCATTAATTAGTGGCGATCGAATTTCGACACGTAATCTCAGTTATTTATATGCCCTAGCTACGAAGTGTCCGACAAGCTATGTGCTTATATATGGATCAATCGCTGTCACGCTGATGAATTGATGATAGTCGATCCTAAATTAAAGATGATGAATCCATGCCAGACATCATCGATCGAGAGGTTTCTGCGTTAAGCTTCTTGTTGTAATTAGGGAGTATATGTACTTATTTTTTGTACTTAAAAACCACGATTATTTTAATGTAGTGACCGGATTATTTTCTAGTAAATGAACGATGCAGGCATATAAATAAACTTACATGAACATTTGGATATATTAACCTACCGCTGGTTTTCCATGGACGTGTGCATGCCCCTGACCCCACCAAACGCAAACTACCATTATTGCACTGGTCGCCTCCATCGACCATTACATTGCAGCGCTCGACTAACTGCAAAAGACTTTAAAACATTTTTCTAGTTAACTTTATCGCTGCGGAGTCAGAACCGCTAAAAATATTAAGTTAAAATAGGTTGATAGCGTCATTTTTTTTAAATTTGTTAAAAGTTATAGTAAATTCAGCGTAAAATTTAAAGCTAGGGGGGAGGCCAAGCCACTGCTCGCCTCCCCGTCTCCGCCCGTCTTAGCGTGCCAGTAGGAGTACGCTAACTTCTACAGGGAAAAGACTCCTGGCTTCGTACGGTCGTGGTGATATCTCCTTTATCCACTACATATATCTGGACATGGAGACATCAGACACAGAAGGACAGCACGTATTCCACAAGCTTCCATGCATGCATGTGCAGTTGTGCACCGATCGGCGAAGGTAAAAAACCTAAGACTCATTCAGGGACGAGAGACGGCGGGCAGTTGAGCGACCTTAGATACAGGTGGTTGTGATCTGGTTGCTCTATCTCTCGCCCTCTCCATCTCTGTCTGATTTGTAATCTTATCCCTGCCTTTGCGCGTGCACGTTTGCCCAACTTCCCCTTGGCTTCTAGTGGAATACCTAGCGTCTGAACGCCGGCTATAAATCGCCAGTGTACGTGCCGCACTTCCGGCTGGTCTCTGCCAGGGATCGCATGCATGCGCGGCGCTGATCGAGATGGAGAATCTGCAGGGAGATGATCACGACGAAGCGCACGCTGCTGCCACGATGATCCCTCACTTCCCCTACTTCGCGACAGCGCCGCCTCTTGCCGAGCCGGCAGTTTCGACGACGTCGACAGACGATCAGCACGGCGCCCCCCTCGAGGCGCTCCAGCCGCCGCTGTGTAACCATCCCGGTGGTCTGGACGGTCCTCAGCTAACGACGACGGCGACGGCCGCTGCCATGCCGCTGATGCTGCCGGCGATGACGCCGTTGGACTGGCAGTCCCTCTTGCAGTGCCTGCAGGTAGTGCCGGGGCCGGAGCTGCAACAGGCGGCGGCGCAGGCGGATCAGTATATTGGGGAGAACGATCACGGCGATCAGGCGGCCGAGAGCAGCGGGGCCGCTGGTAACAAGGAGAAGCAGCTGGCGAAAGGCGGCGCGGGGAGGTCGGGGAAGAAGAAGGCGAGCCGACCGCGGTTCGCGTTCCAGACGAGGAGCGACAATGACATCCTGGACGACGGCTACAGATGGAGGAAGTACGGGCAGAAGGCCGTCAAGAACAGCAAGCACCCCAGGTTCGATCGGTTAAGCTCCTATCTATATATTTTCGATTTCGATCGTTCCATATATACATGCATGCATGTTGCATATGATACGATTGCATAAACGTTTGATTAGCACGCATACGCATCACAGCATGCCGACATTTCTGACTTTTTTTTAGCTGAATGCATGTGCTGAGAGTGATGAGATTTAGTTTAGTTTTAAACCGATTACAATATTAATTCAAAGAATAACATCTGTATATACCAAAAACCAAAACTTAAAAGTTGAATCTACGTACGTCGGGCATGTATGTTTTGACCGTGGAGTTAAGAACAGCTAGGAGGTTCAACGCTCCCTAACTGCTTGCGCCAACATGCATGGATGCATGACGCGTGCCTGTAGTTTGGATATCTCGGGCTATATATACATATATAGTAATATATATATTATGTTAGGAGAGCTACGTTCCCTTCTTGTTCGCCATATACCTATTCTCCTATAGTGACAATACATATCCATATCTCCACATAGGATTATATCCAAGTTTAATTCTAACTCTGGTACGGTCTCTGGCGACTAACGTGGTAACGCAAAGCTTTCTGACAAAAATACTTCATATTAAACTCAAATCCCAATTAATGGTCCTCAACTAAAAGGGGGGGATCAATTTCAGCCAATGTTCACGACTTTAAATGAACAAGAAAACCCTTTCAGCTTTAATTTTTAGGAAAATCCAATGAAAAATTATGCATCTTCAGTTAACTGAACGATATGAAAAATTTCAACACTTTGTGTTGCACTTCGTACTTTGGTAGTTTCATGTCTTTTCTGATAAAAATAAGTATAGTCACATACATTATGATAGCCTTATAAATTTTGTTTCTAAAGAATTTACTAACCAAAATTGTAAAATATACAAAGTTCTAACATCAGAGTTAAACTTTTAGGATTGAAATTTAATGTTAATAAAAATAAGAAATAGATTTGAAACCTCGCTAAAAGGATGGAATTGAAACATGACGAAATTGGATATTTCAGTTTTAGGTTCAACGATTTTTAAATTTTGATGTTTGAATTATATATGCATGGTTCAATGAATTATTGATTTCAGTGAGATTTCAAAATCCAAGAAGGCATCACTTCAGACAAATGACATTTCAGTTTTTTTTCCCCACATTTTGTTTCTGTACTGTTTCATCCAGAAATCCAAGATCCTATAGAAAGAAAGGAAGTGATCAGAATATATATACCACCGCACCACGCCATTAACGTTGTGACTCAAACAAAGTTCTAGTTCTTTGGGTTCTAAATCTATCTACTCCCTTCGTTTTACAGTACTTGGCAATTTTTACTTTGCAATGTTTTAGTTTGACCACTTCTATTTTATAAATAAAATTATAACTATTAAAGAGTATACCATATTACTGAAGTATGTGACATGGTAAATATAAACATTCATATAAAGATCGTTCGTCATAATCAAATGATTTAAAAGATATTAATTGTCAAAATAGAGAAACTGCTAGTCAAAATTGCCAAATATTATGAGATGATGGGAGTATTTAATAATATCCAGTTTTGGTAAAACCCGGATCATAACCCTTAAGATATTAATTATAATTGTCATGTATATATGCAATATCCAAATCATCGTTTGTATATGTGATGAATGAGTTAATTAACAAATAATACATGTAAATTCTATCAAATATTCTTATAACAAACAACAATGAAGGATGTATTCAATGAAAAATCACATTATTTGATATGCAAAACATAAGTGCATGGAAAATTCATTCTTGCCCATATCAAGCATACATGAATTGAGCTAGCGATATACTTTCTCTGCTCATTTTTTGTAGGGCATATTTTGATTTTAGAAAGTCTTCAAAGATTAAACTTAGACCATCAATTTTCATAAATTATATTCTTAACAATTATAAAAAATATTGTGTGGAAGTACTTTAAAGTATAAATCTAGTGGTATATTTTTTTATATAGAAAATGTAATTGTAATTTAACAAATTGTTGGCCAAAATTTTGAAGGCTTGACTTTCTAAAAGCACACAATACGCCTTATAAAAATAAATGGAAGAATCGGAGTAATAATTATTACAGTGCGTAGGAGCAAACTGCATCCCATTTTGGTGCTGGCCAAATATTTTTTGTAAGTGCCTGCGTTATATAGCAAATGGTTCACGGGCTCAACATCGAACAACAAATTTTGCCCCTAGTCTATTAACAAGGCAGAGAGAGATAAGACATCCTTCCTTCATTTAAAAATATAAAACATATTAAATTACTACACGGTGTCTAATATTATACTTTAACCATTAATTCTTTTTATAATATAACATCAAGAACTATAAAATTAACATCATATAAAAATTTTTTAAATACGAATCTAATGACACTAAACACATATATTTTTAAGTTTAATTATTAGTTAAAATTTTTAAATATTAATTTTATAGAAAAATTTTCTTATATTTTTAAACGGAGTATATGGTAACGAATTAAATGCATGTATGTAGGAGCTACTACCGGTGCACCCACCACACGTGCAACGTGAAGAAGCAAGTCCAGCGGCTGGCCAAGGACACGAGCATCGTGGTGACCACGTACGAGGGCGTGCACAACCACCCATGCGAGAAGCTCATGGAAGCGCTCACCCCGATCCTCAAGCAACTGCAGTTCCTCTCCCAGTTCTAGCGACCAATCAATCATGCAACGGCTCGATCGATCGATCGTTCGTTCTCAACTCCCAAATGATATCGATCTTGCAAGATACACAAACACACAATAACATATGCATATGTGTATATATATTGTTGTATATACCTGCAGCAAACGGGAGAAGAAAAGGAGAATAATGTGCCTACCTCCCCCGTTGATACAGTATATATTACAACTCATGATCATGGATATATATATGCCCCGTACGTGCATCATTGTATATTTTTCTTGTAGTAAGCTTACACATGTTGTACCATGTATCACAAATTACAAACCCGGGAAATCAACATATGTCGCTGTTTTTTTAATTTCAAAACTTACGCATTACTGCATCAGTTCATGATAACAGCATGCAACCTTTTAATTTCAAGCTATGCACTGGTTTTAGTAATTGCTCATGACAAAGTTCAAGTAATATGGCTATGCATCTTGTTTAGAGCTCATACTGTACTTACTCCTTCTATCCTAAAATATAATCTTTAGGTTCTAAATATAATTAGCTAGAAGATATAAAAGATGAATTTTAGCACTAATCTTTCCATCCTACATCTATCAATTCATAGCATGCCAATCAAAACAAGCACTTTAGTAACTTTAATAAGATCATTTTAGACCTTTTATTTTAATCTTTAATTTCTCTAAAAACATCATGGATAGCTATATTTTGAGACATAGGGGTAGCAAACAACAAAGCCGAGAAAAGGAGAAGTCAGCTCATAGCTGAGTGGGCCACTTGCAGATCCAGCCCATACTAAGGACGTAGAGAAAAAAAACAAATCCACACGGCCCACAAACAGTGAGACAGTGCGACCATCCGCCGCCGCCGCCGCCGTCTCGCGTCCGCCTTGCCTCCTCTCCTCGCGGCGAGCAGCAGCCACCCGGCGGTGGCCACCACGCAGACGCAGTGACTCTTCGAAGGCAGGGTGAACTACGCGCTTCTCTGTTACTCTCCTTTCCATTTATTTTTTTTTTCAATCGCCCGAGGCGGCTCCATCCACCGCTCCGCCCTTCCCCTCTCTTCTCACAGCCCCGGCGGCGGCGAGGGGGCGCCTTATTCGCCCGAGGCCATCCATACAGCGCGAGCCTACGTTGAATCTCCCCACTCCCCTTGACTTTGGGAGTCTGGACCCTCTCTCCTCGTCTCCGGTGAACTGCCGCCGAGTGGATCGACGGGGACTTGAACAGTTGCACCTCGGCAATCCCTCCATCTAATTCACCGTTCTCGAGTTCTCGACTTCTTCAACACCAGCGGCTCATGTTGATCTTCTTCGACCCCCATTGCAGCTTTCCTCTGTTCCCCTTTTTCTCGATTGATTCCTATTCAGTATTCTTCTCAATCCCCAATTTCATTGATATTACCCAATTTTAATGTGTGATTGTTATGTGTTGTCCCTGTTAATTGCATTCCTTTATGCTCCTATTTATTCAGTATATGATCAGCCCATGTGATTTTTGTGTAGCTCATACTCAGTGGTGTTAAGCAGGGTTCTAGATGTGTCATCTTTCATATTTGTGCGAATGTTCTCTATCATAGTTTATGTCTGTTAGCCCTGTCAATTTGATTAATAGTATTAGTTGCACACAGTGCATGATCGCAGTTCATAAATGAATTTGTGCAGCTATGTAATTCGTCTGATGTTTCTTTTTTTAGTGTAGGATAAAGGGACTAAGCTTTCTTCTAGTCTAGAGTTCCAGTTAACTTTACGAGAGCAGGATGGGAGATCCCTATTTGAATGCCTTGCTTCTAGCTACGCATTATCTAATATATGTTTTTTTAATTTTGTTTCACATCTCAGGAAGGGAGAAAAGGCTTCTGGGTGAACCTTTTTTATTAGAAAATGAACAAGGGCAAGATTTTCAAGTTGGCAAAAGGATTTAGAGGAAGGGCGAAAAATTGCATAAGGATAGCAAGGGAGAGGGTTGAGAAAGCCTTGCAATATTCCTACAGGGATAGACGTAACAAGAAGAGGGACATGCGATCCCTTTGGATCGAGCGTATCAATGCTGGTACACGATTGCATGGGGTATGTATCCAATGCCTTCAAGCTGTCAAAAAGGGAAAGGATTTTGGTAGTTGCTAGGAAAAATCTAATCGTTAGTCCTTCCATCCTGGTGTCTAAGTAGCTCTTTTCTTGCATCTGACTACCAGGTCAATTATGGCAATTTCATGCATGGATTGATGAAGGAGAACATCCAGCTCAACCGGAAGGTGCTCTCAGAGCTTTCTATGCATGAGCCATACAGCTTCAAGGCACTTGTTGATGTATCTCGCAGTGCATTTCCAGGGAACAGGGCGCCTGTTAAAAAGGAGGGTCTAGCAGCCATCCTATGAAATGATTTTTTTCAGTAGGCCTTTTGGCCCCATTCCGTTGGTCTTATGGAGTGTGTTCTTCCTTTACTGTTGACAATTCAGCAATAGCTGCTATGTATTCTGTCATAATATATGCAGAGTCATGACTTTGTTGTTACCTTATGATGGTGGCCATGCTGCTATGAAACTTTTCAAGTTTGGTTTCTTATTATGTTTATGTAGCTCTTTGCAATCACTTCACAGGATTTATATAGTTAACAAAGCAACCATGCTTTGAATTGCATATACTTCTATGGTGCTTTTGTTTACAGAAGAAAAGTAAAGAATAGTGCAGAATTCCTTTAGAATGAGAGTCAAGTTCCACTGGATCATGGTACCTTCCAGCTCAATCATAGTAAGTCCATTGCCTAATGTATTACCCTCCATAACTTTTATGTATCTTCTGATTTACGTTTCCTACCACTTATGCAAATCGGTCTAGCAAACTACATTTTTATTGATTCAGATGGGATGCTCTAATGCTTCGATCCTCCATTACTCTGTTTCGTCTCTTACTTTTCATAATGTACTGGAGTAATTGTGTGTTCCTGAAAGCTATCATTTTTATCCTTCATCGTTTTCAGAGGCACCTTTTTCATTCTTATAAAGTGTATATATGTGCATTCATATATTGTGCTGAATTTCAATTCTGCTAAAGCAGAATCCAATTTTTTTTAGAAAAGTATAGCAATAGAGAGCCTTGTCCAGAAAATAAGCAATATGTTTCCGATGCGTGCTATATGTACTTATGAGTGCACTGGTTAGCTATCAGGACTAGCTAATGTGTGTTTTATGCCATTCCAGTTTGCTTCAGATCAAACTTGCACTCATACATTTCCGAAGGTATGTGCTCTAGCCAATGATTTGTAATCCATAAGGATAGAAACCACGATGCTATGTGCAAAATGTTATGGTGTGTACAGAAATTATAGGCAAACTTTTCGTTGTTGGCCACTTGGCCTAGAGCTATCTTTTTCTGAACAGAATATGAAGAAAGCAAAGACATTTATTCTGGTTCGAGGAATTTACTTCTGCACAAAGATTATGTCGGTTCCCTTTTAAAGTTTATAACGAAATGCACAGCAAATCCGCACATAACCTTTGTCTGCATGCAAGTGTGAACACAATATGTTGATTGGAGCAACCAAAACCATGCAGCTGGTGTGTTTTGAGTCGCTTGTTTCTCTTCGCTGGATTGCACTAGTATTTATCAAGTGAGAGAATAAAGTAGCAGTGCATGGTTGCATTATCAACATTGCATTTCTGGAAACTCAACTTTTCATCTTCTTTACAGGTTATAGAAAGGGACCTTATTAACGTCTGAACTGGAACCGAAGATTGTGTGAACTTTGGATGAATTTCTTTGCTCGCTTTATTCTTGCTCCTCTAGTCCTGCCATTCATCCTCATAAGATATGATTTTATTTCCTTTGTTTTTGATTAAGACATATTACACGATACATTCTTGTAGTATATTCTTGCCGTCTATAAACTCGTAATTGCTGCCTTGACACTTCTTTTTGACACGGTGTGAACGTGGAACCAGTTCGCTGTCAGATGTGCTGCTTCTGAAAGCTCCTTTGTTCACACGGCACTGCTTAGTAACAAGTTTTCACTAGAGTGCTTGGATGTTTTCAGTTGAGATTGCAATATTGAACTTACAATTTGATGACGGAGTCATCAGTAGGTGAACGACACAAAATTCACACTCCTGGAAATCTTCGCAGAACATTCGTGAAGATTCTAGTAGCCGAGGACGTCGAGAAGCTTCTTTCTGAAGCATTTGCATGAAGCAAAGTTGTCAAAATGTTACATCATTCCATCGATATTCCATTGGATGAAAAAAAAGCTACGTAGCTCTATAGCAGGTAGGGACGTAGGGTCGTAGCCAGGATCTTCACTTTTGGATATTGCAGCCTAAAAAACTTTAGCGAAGGAACGGAATGTTCGGCATAATGGGACATATAGTACATTTTGAAACCTTCTTTTCGAAAGATACAATTTGAAACTTGCAGCTAGCTGCAGAGAGAAGTGATCTCTGTTTGAACCTTCAGAAAGTTTCACCACCAAATCTTTTTCGAACGACCAAGCCAAAGGACTGACGTTATATAGTTTCACTACCAAATCATTTCATTGAATATACCAACCCAAGGTTACAATCACGCAAGGAAGCTTAGGATGATCTCTTGGTGCAAAGACGACTTGCTTGTCATAGAGTCTCTAAGACTGGTGGCCATCTCTGGAAAAATTATGGTCATGCTCATCTGAGCACGTCTACTCGAGAGGCTTGAGAAAGAGAGATTTGACCTTTTTGGCTTTTTGCTCCTGACTTTGCAAGTTGCGACCTAAATAGTTGGTGCCCTCGCTGCATCACCTTCCCTCTAGAAGCACAGCTCAAACGTTCGAGCATGGCAGCGATATGTCCCGAATTTTTCTTTTTGCAGTCTTTGCTTCAAATGTTGCTTTTCGAGTTTTCATGGTACAGTTTCTCCGTACCTTTCAGCTCTCTTATGTCCCTCCTTACAAGCTCTCATATGGCATTCTTCAAAGTTGATACCTCTTTTAACTCTTGATGCTTTTGCTTGGCCTTGTTAAATGCATTGCAAATCAACCATGCGATTTATTCATTTATTGTACATTTTCAATTCATCATGGTCCACTCCCGCCTTATCCTTTCTCTATCTCCATCACCAGAGAAACATTGAAACAATGAGTTCATTGAATATCTGAGGTTAGTCTAGTGTTAGGTGGTACTACCGTGGTAGGTCGATGACATCTCATGGAGAACAAGGTATCTACTTTAGACATTCCTGTAGCGTTTCATTTTCTTACTTGAGGGTGGTTGATCTTCTCCCTTACGTTGTTGGATTGCGATCGCTTATTCTCAGGAGGTAGGACACGAAGCTTAATATTGGACTTGGCCTTTGAAGTCATGCATGTATTGTCAATCTTTTATCTTTCCAAGCTCCAACTAGTTGCAATCCTTTTTATGTTTCTTTAGGACAGGTCGTTCCTGAAAAAGCTGAATGAGAAAATGGGCAGGTAGCTTCTTCATTTTATTGACAAAATAAGGTCCCTGAAACTATGGGTAAATCGTGAGACCAAAGAGAAAGTGACATGCAAAACTCTTCAAAAGAATCCACAGAGAATGCATTGATACTTTGAAAATGTACCCTTTTATTAGAAAAATAACAGAGGTTGTATTTCTATGAAACATTTAAGTTGTTAGATTGACTGTCAAAGAGATCTTTTCAGGAAAACAAATGCTTCTTCATGTGCAAGTAAGCTATAGCTGCTTTCCAAAGCAATTATACTCTATTGACAACAGGTATGACCTTTTGATTTCTCTCTCCTTTCAACCATGTTTGCCTTATATTTTTTACTTCATTCAAATAATAGAATAGAAGTGTTTGTCTCGTTGCAAGCAAGTTTGCCGTGTTCCACAGACTGTTATTACAATGACAAAGGAATCTGGGCTATTAGATCATTACTATACCTGCTCTCAGAAAAAGACAACTTTTCAAGAATGTATATTGGATCTTATGACGACCTGACAGAAACCATTGCCAAGTAATCGAGTTTACAATGAATATTTAGCTTTATTCATGATCTCCCTACTCTGCGTTGCAAAGTCAGACGGGAAACATGTATATGCAGCTCAGTCAATTACAGGATTTTGCTTTATTCATCACTCCCTTTGGCTCTTCTGATCGTCTGATAGCCAACTTGATCATTCTTCCCCCCATTTTCACTCTGAAAACATCCATTTTGACTGCGCAATGCACAGCTGGAAATCACATTGTGGTATCTAATAGTGTGAACCATAGGCCGGAGGAATGAACAGGTTTTCTCTGCTGAACCTATATACAAGTCAATTACACTGCATTCCTTCACTAAATTAATATATAATTTAGCTCAGTGCATAGTTAAAAACTCTACCTGGTTACAATGTTTTCCCTGCTGTAGCAATAACTCTGTCAGAACATGCTCTTCCATAAATGGAAAGCAAGAAGATTGTTCATTGGTCTGAGCCTGAAATAGGCCAGAGATCATCTAACTGGTGAAGTTTTATCCTTGAGCTGAGCTGACTCTTGGCTTAGAAGATACTGCTGCTGCTGCTAATACTACACTAAAGTCAAACGCGCATGCATCGCCATTTCCTGCTCCGGTGCTGTACTCAAATGATGAAATCACTACCTAGTCTCTCTAGTCAACTAGCCCCAGACCAATCACTCATTTTGAAGGCCCTGTAATGCCGTGGCCACTAATGCCAATAATATCACTTTTATATCGAACTGATCGATGGAATGTACTATACGAGCTCATGGCATACACTTTGCGTACAAAAAGCTCATGGGATGCTGAGCTTTATGGCCAGTTTAGTCACGTAAAATCCTTGGGTTATCATGGGCACAAAACCTGCCAGAGGAGGCGCCAACTGCCAGAATGAGTAACAGGTGTCGCTGATTCCAGAGCCGCAAATGCAAAAGCACGCTTGCTTTGCTAGCCTCGCGCGCTCATGCCATGCTTCCCGGTGTCGCCCTTGGCCATCACACAAGGTGCGCGCCCATCCATCGCAGCTGGACCATATCATCTCGCGTCGGCTGGTCACAGATCGAGCCGTGCAAACGTCTACTACTCCTCCCTCCATTCAATAATACTCCCAATGTCATATACTGTTGATCACAGGGAGTATTCCCTCAATCTAACAATATAATATTTGTAGGTTCAACACAACGTTACTTTGACCAATAATATTTATAACAATAAATTATTTAAAATAAAAGGAATGGTATATTATGATAGTTTATTTAACGATAAATCTAATAGAAGTAACCTCGTTTTTAGTCATTAATCCTTATGGATTTGTTCTATTGACAATCAAAGTTAAAAAAGTTTGATATTACACTATTTTAAAAGTGTTTATATTTGTGAACAGAAGGAGCACCTTTTAAATCATGATACCTCCTAAAAAATAAAGTTTAACCATTGGTCAAGAGCCTTTTTTTATAATATATCAGTTATTTTTTGGATGACCTTCTCGTCGGCTTCCTCTTCCCTCCTTCTCTTCCTCATCCTCCTCCGATACCATCATTGATATCTTTCTTCATCATCTCTAGAGTCTTTTCTGCGCCCCATCTCTCCTCCCTTGTTTCCAACGTCTCACGCTGTTAGATCTACCGTCACCGCCCTCCACCTCATGGCCTTCATTGCCTCCACCGCCGATCCTGCCCACAGCCCTCCTCCATCCCCATGGGTCCATAGAAAGCTTGCCAGAATTCGGGTGTCACCGGCGTCAAGGCTCTCCGAGAAAGTTGCCGGCTCCTTGGTCAGTGAGTCCACCATCTCCATCTCTCTCTCTCTCTTCCTATTTTCTATGTTTAGAGGTTGAAGACAATGCAATCCAATGGCCAGGGCTAGGTGATTGGAATTTCTCCTAATTTCAATCACCTAATGAATATCAAAGGTGAAAAAAGATCGACAACAATATTATTTTACTAAAAATTGCATTTGACATTACTCTTTAGGATTACGCAATAAATTGTTGCACGACAAGAATTCGATGAAGTACACTCCTGCACGAGGCTGCGGTACTGATTGTTAACCTGACGAACACAGGCACACATCACGCGAGGAGATTCTAGGTCCAGATCAATCAATCATTCTCCTGCTCATTATCTAAAAATCATTCCCCTGCTTGGATTTCTTGGTGTCGCACTGTCGCATAGCAACGGGGGCATGGTCCAGTTGCTTCGTCTTCCCTTTCGGCCCGAGATAAGACTGTCGTTTGCATTTGGATTTTTCTCGATTCGAGTTGGCTTTAAGGTTTGGAGTAGGTTGCGATTCCGTTTTATTTTCCCCTGGGAATCGGTTGGGATTTTCTTCCTTTTTTTTTGGCTTTTCACTATATTTGAAGCTGAGTAGTTAACCTAATTGAACTCGTAAACCCGGGGGAACTAGCGATATACCATGCCAGTCAGTGCCCGCTGATTTTCAGCGAGAACCATTGTTTGCTACCAACTCTTCATTCACTGATTGGACAAACAACTCTTCATTCACTGATTGGATTGGTTCAATGTGATAAAATCTGGTACTTGTTAGCAAATGCAAGAATTAAATTGGGAATAATGTCATATACTTCTTCCACCCATCTTAAAATAAAAAAAATTAGTATTGGATATGACATATTTTACTGCTACGAATCTGAACAGATCACTAGAATATATCACATATAGTACTAAATTTTATTATTTTAAGATGAAGAAAGTAATCCTTATAAAGTCAGCTTCTAATATTTTAATTGCCCAATGCCTCCCATGCTTTGAACAGTTAGTTGAGGCGTTGAGCAAATGAGCAGACTTATGACGATATGACATGCATTCTTCAATAGAAAATCGTTTCAGTTTTGCACTGAAAAGGATACAATTTCTCGGCACGTACGTGAAAGCAACTTCACCCTACATAACATATCTATGCGCATTTGACATTTTTTTAGTACTAAAGTTTTAATGGACATGTGCATCCAGTCAACGCACAATGTGCGACCAGTATTTTTTTTTTCACGTACGCACCATGTAAGCACAATTTGGAAATTTGCACTGTACGTGCAATTCTCCAGCTACGTACGGCTCGTTGCACTGCACGCATGAGTCGATATACTACTGTTACATCATTATCAACTTAGCAATTACTAACTCGTTTAATCACTCCGCACCCTAGCACGAAATAGGCTATCGCATACGATCAAAAACACGTTTTCGCATATTGCAAAGTAGGTTGTTAATCATTGTACTAAACATGTCATGCCCATCTACCGAGATCAATCCCATGAAAAGACGCATATATATGGCTTGGGAATTGACACGAAAACGTTATACTGTTTTATCTGTCTACTTTCTCTTTTAAAATAGAGTAATCTAGAATAAAATTTAATATAACTCTGTTTAAATTTATAGTACTAGATTATATTAAATTTAATTTTAGATTACTATATTTTAAAACGACTGAGAAAGGTAGGATCGATATGCACGTGTGTGCATGAGACAGCCGTGACCTGAACATGGTGTGGTGCCATGTCTTTTCGCTGGAAATCATGTCTCAAAGGCAGATCGACACGGCAAGCTAGCCAAAACATGCACCTTAAATTGTTCCTTGCCTTTCGAGTCAAATTAAACTCTTCTCCAGTGACGACGGCTTCCTTCCTCCTTGCGACATGATGCTGCATTAATAATCTTCCGGTACACGAGCACACGTATTGATGCCCTAGATCATACGTACACTCATCTATGTATTCGATCGTCTGGTCGGTGAAGTGGCACACATCTAAAACAGTGGGGCTCTCTTGAGGAAAAGACTTCCCTTGGCGGCCAATGGCCAGTGGGTTTATGCTATGAATATATTTGTGAACTTTTCTGGCAGCACACAGCCGGCTCCCCTACGACGCAGTTCCAACGAGCGTTAGAAGAAGGGCAACAGTTGACTCGGCTACAACGACAGAAGTGTTGTTTATATGTGCCCCAAGGACCAAAGGCCCAAGCTACACTCGTAATATACGCGCTTACTGCCTTCTACGCTTGCTCTACCCAAGTATTATTTTTTTAAAAAAATCATAATAGTACTACCTCTGTTTTTTATTTAAGACATATTTTATTTCGTTAGGATAAGACTTTTATTGATAATTGTGTTACCAATATATTATTTATGTGATACAAGAGTATAATCATATAAGTAAGTACTTTCGAATACGAATATAATAGCATCAATTTTTTTCATATAAACTATGTCGTAATAGACTATTTGTTGATTAAAATCTTGTCCTAAAGAAACAAAATACGCCTTATATTTTTCAACGGGGGAGTATTTTGTATGGTCAAAAAGCTGTAGAAAGTGTATTGACAGGCTTGGTGTATGCGGAAAGGGGAGGATACAGAGAGGAAAACCTACTTCCTCTATTTTTTAAATAATTGATGCCCGTGCTTTTTGTCTTCAAACTTTGCTCAATTGTACTTTCTATAAAAAAATATAGATATTAAAAAATGTCATATTATCAAAGTATATTGCATTGTAATCATAAGCACAAAACTTCTATTCATGGTAATATAACTATTTAAGAGTTATTAGGGCTCAAAGTAAAAACCACCGAAATTTTCACTGTTTAACCCTTTCTTGTGATTAATTTCAAAAATGGACCGTGGCAAAAACATTTTCCAAAAATGAACCGTGACCTCAGCGCTAGATCCGATGGTGCTGAGGTCCTACATCTCAGCGCCAGGAGGGCTAGCGTTGACATTCTTGCCACTGTGGCTAGTGGGGGGAGGTGGCTAGCCGACGTGGCGAGGCTCAGCACCAGCTAACCTAGCGCTGAGCCACCTAGCTCAACGCCGAAGCAACTGGCGCTGAGCTAGGGGACTTAACCCCTCCTCCTTCCCGGCCTCCCCCACCCATTACTTATTTCTTTCACTCACAGCTGAATAGTTCCCACCGTAATTTCTCTCTCCTCTTCTCCAAGTCACTCGAAATCTCGCCCAAATCGACGGTTTTTTGAGGGGATTTTTCGTGTTTCACAGGGTGCAAGGTAATCTCCTCCGATTTCTCTATACATTTGTTGTTTTTATCAAGCTTTTGTTGAGTTTAGGGCAAACCCTAGGAGGGGTATTTGGGTTGAGGGATGTAATCAAATTTGTTTGTTTTGGCAAAGTTATCGCAATTCATGTGCCGTGGTGGGGATTGTGGAGTGTATACCTTTTTTTAACTATTGATTGGGTTATTGATTGATTTAGAGGAAAATCAACCCTAATACTCCAATCCAATGAACCCTATGTAAGTAGTGATACTATATGGATAGACAACCCTAATTGAAAATAAGAGAGGGTGAAATAGTTGAAAAAAATATTGTTACATTGTTCTATTTGATTTACGGGGATATTGTATAGGAGGGGTATTATGGTAGGGTCACCTTTTATCATAAATTAGTTATTTGTGAACGCTTTTTTGTATTATTAATGTGTTAATTGCTACATGTTTTATATTTAGCTTGTAGTGTGTTTGGAAGAATGGACGCAAGTGGTTATACCTCTCATTGACAACCTCCGGCGGGCATCCCTCGCCCCATGTGTTAGTGTGGTGATGAGTGCAAAATGGCGATTAGCGAGATGGATTTCACATATCGCCAAAGGTATTGGATGTGCCGTAACTACGCATACTCCTTGGAGAAGCCAAAGCCTTAAGGGAAAAAAGAAAAGTCGAAGAAGCCGGTGGAGATAAAATTCTTGTGTCCAAGTTGAATCATTTCATCCCTAGCTGCTAATATTTTCTCACACGTGTAGGTACCTAAGCCACCACCTCCTCTATGTGACTTTGTGGAGTGGATAGATACGGAAGTCCATCTCGACGACGCATGGTATCTTCGCATGTGTCAGCAGTAGGCAAGGGAGGATTTTGAACGACGCTACACGGCTGAATGCAGGGCCAAGAAAGAGCAGAAGAGGAGGGAGGAGAAAGAACACAAGGAGAAAGAAAAGCGTGAGGCCGAGAGGGAAAGGAAGCGGCAGAGGGCACAACGTGCGAAGGAAGCTGGGCCAAAGGCTACGAGAAAGGGGAAATACCCCCGCTACACCCAGTGGGGTGGTGGTGCTCGATGGTTTAAATTTGTATTTCCCTAAAGGCATGTAAAAACTCAATGTATCATGCCATTTGTCGGACAAGTAATGTAACGTGCAATGTTTTGAACAATATATGTTGTGGCATTCGTTTATCTATTTCTTATGGCATGTAAAAGCTAAAGCTACATGGTCATGTCATTTGTTTGGAAATTAATGTAGTTTGTTTAGCTCATGTCACACATTGCAAACAATGATGTTTAATTTTTTTGAAATATTAGCTGGACTATTGAGGAGGAAAAAAACACCCAGTCAGAGAGATGTGAGCTGAAGTCAGCAGCACAAGTGTTTGTAGTACTTCGACGGATTGTTGTTTCTTTTGAGGTGTGAGAAATCTTTTTTTGTTGAATTTCAGCCCAAGGGGGCATGGCCTAGTGCCCTGGTTCCCAGGGTCAGCACCAACTTGTCTGGCGCTGACCCTAGGGACCTCAGCGCTCCAGGTAGGAGGCCGGCAGGGCAGCTTCCCAGTGCCCTGGTCCCTAGGTTCTGCGCCAATTAGGCTGGCGCTGACCCTAGGGATCTCAGTGCTCTAGGTGGGAGGCCGGCTAGGTCAGCGCCAATGCGGCTGGTGCTAACCTCTAAGGGTGCCCAGGGTCAGTGGAGTACTGTTGCAGCCATAACTCCAACTCATCCATAGATCAGAATTCTAACCCATTTCTCGGCTCTTCCCCCATTGTATCAATACCACCGTCGTACTCTGGCTCACCGTCATCAATTGCTTTGTCCGCATTGGTAAGATCCTCAAACTGAACTATTGTCGGACTGCGACCAACAACTTTCTGAAACACTGTTCTTTCTTCCTGTGTCATCGCTCCGACAGGACGATCATCCTCTAAGTCAGAGGCATATTTATCCTTATAGTGAGATTCATCGCCCGATGGTTCGTCTAGCAAAGAGGGGGGTAACACATGATTTTCCATCGCCTCGTTACACTCACTCCGTGTATAAACACCCTCTCGCAGTAAGTGTCGTATGCTAGAAGCTACCTGACTATCTGTCAAAGGCTCTTGCTCAGCTTCTTGTTCATTATCCTCAACCCAGTCGTTATCCCGCTTCGCCTCATTCTCCTTATCCACCGCATTTAATGTACGGCCACCCCTAGATTAACTATCCGGGAAAAATGCCTTGGTTTCCATCGGCTTTACGGATAGACTCTTCATCTCGTTTTTATCCTCAACCGCTACGTTCATCGGTTCATGGTATAAGAGAGGGGTAACCACAGTCGGAGATTGATTTAGGTCTAGAGGCTCCTTGTATTCCGTCTCATGTACTTTCCATGTGACTACTTCTAGTGATTTGAATTGTAACCCTATCACCATCTCAACATATATTGACCATTTCATCTCCCTGTTCAACTCTAACATGTGCTTATGTGACCATGAGGTCAGCACCAGTGTCACACCCAGAAATTCACCAGAATTTTCAAAGCTAATTTGTGCAATAAATCCTTGTCCAAGAATTGGCCGAGGTACACAAATCGATAATTTAATATACATAACCAAAAACATAATAACGATAAATACTTACAGAAAAGACACTTAGTCCTCACACAGAAGAAAACTGCAGCGGAACGGCAACTAGCGTAGCTTCAGTACCAAGCCACAAACAGCTCAACTGGGGTATAAGTCAAACACCAAACTTCTCCTCCACGCAACTCTTCACTCTGATGATTGCAATATTGTAAGACTGAGTACCACCCATCGTACTCAACAAGCCACATAAAGAATGTAAAATAATGCAACATGAATACCAAAGAAAAGGCATAGTATGGCTTACTTGCACAAAACAACATTTAAAACATTTGCATTTAAAAGTATTGAAAAATAGTATAGTTTAATTATTATCAACATTGAACCAATCTCTGAACAGTACTCCAACGTAATTCAGGCCCAAAACCAGAACCTTCCAAACTGGAACTATCAAGTTTTCATCATTATTTATCATTAATGAGTAGTGTGAGACTAATCATAGAAAACATTGCTAAGCCCGCCCATTAACCGCGGGCACGGCTATTCGAACAGTTTTACTCTAGCCAGAGGTGTACAACTTTACCCATAAGACATGGTTCCGCACATGTTACCATGCCCCGAAATACCACCATGGTATTGTAAAGGGGAAAACCGTGACAAGACCTTTCAGGCAACTCGCCCAACAGAAGAGCCTCCCGCCAAGCTTTCGGTCTCCGGTAGGGGTGATCAAGTGCTTTCCCGCAAGCGGCTCAATGCCCAAACTCATGGACTTACTGACGACTGCCATGTGTGGACTTATATGAGCCACAAACATGCCCTGGTGCCTTCTGTTGAACTCGCTACACTACGGATCTAGCCATTGCCCATTCTGGCTTGTGGTTAGTACGAATATTGCTTCGCAACAAGTAGTTCGCGAACTGGTTCTTAATTGTCATGAGCACCGCTACCAACAATCTCAACCCTGGTGCTCACAACCCACCATTCAGTTAAGTTTTAGTTGGCATATTAATTTTTTTAGACCAACAGTCGTGAAACAATAACCATCTTCCATTAATTATTGATAATGAATCATTAGTTTCCCACACAAAATAACACTATCGTTTCTAGATATGGCTAAGCAGATCCTAAATAATCTAGCTAGATCATTAATTAAACATCTAGCTAGTCAATATTATTTACCTAGGGATCAAGGTACACATATCAATAACAAAATAGCCATAATAATCAAGAAAAAATCGGATAATAATAAATACCCAAAATAATGTCATTCCAAAACATTTCTTACAATAATGTTGAAATAAAATAATTTTCACAAATAGGATCAACATGCTCAAGGGGATTGTCGTGTGACTTGCCTTGCAATAGAAAATGTCTTCCGCAAATCTTCGCGATCCTCCGAAATGACAAAAATACGTGACTACACGTAAAATGATGAATAACCCTAAGAAACTCCAAATAAACAGTATATAAACATGTTGATCATGATTTTAGATGAATTTAGGAAGAAGAACGGGTCGAATCGGAGTTCGGACAGAAAAGATATGGCTTCCAGAAGATTGAATTTAGAGAAAATCCGAAAAGAATTGAAAAAGAATATTCCCTAGAATATTCTCTGGATTTTCAAATTAAAATAAATATTTTTGCTGTGCACAGTAGTAGGGCCCACTGTCAGTGGCTTAGCTCTCGTGGACCAGATCCATGGACCCAAGATCAAAGGGTAGAGGTGGATTGATGACTTGGCGACACGTGGCGATGAGGTGTCTATTAGGGTTGAGGTGGCATCCGAAGTGGCAGCCGAGGTGGATTGATAACTCGATTGCTAGGGCTGACGTGGCACCAGATCAAGTTATTGAAATTCGATGGTTTGGATTTGATCGGGATAGATCAAATGACTGAGATTCAATGGAACACTGTGTCTCAGGCCCGCTGGCAGTGTCACCGAGAAGAGGAGGCCAGCGGGACCCACAAGGCGGTGACACAGTGAGGAGAGGCCGGTGGGGCCGGCCCGTCAGAGGCTCTCGGCCGGTATGGGCAGGAGCTGTGCGCCCATCCATGGTGCAAGCTGATCAGCGGCGGAGAAGCTCAACGCCAACGACGACGGCGGTGATCAACGGCGGGGCAGAGCGACGAGGACACAACGCCGGGGAGGCGGCACAGAGCAGGGAAGGGAGGTAGTGGACGATGATTTGAGGAGGAGACACAGAGGCCGACGACGACGGAGAAGAACCGATGTCGGCGGATGGCGGCCTCAGAGCTCACCGGTGATGGGCGGAGGATGCCGAAGTGACGCCGGTGATGACGTTCACGGCTGGCGGCCGTGCAGGAAGCAGGGGCAGCAGCGTCGGCGGCAGCACAGAGCAGGAGCGGCGGCAGCTCGGGGCAGGAGGCGGAGGGCTAGGGCACGGCGCGGGCACGGTGGTGGCGGCGCTATTTATGGGAGGAAGGAGCTAGGGGCGGCGGCGGCACGGGAATCCCCCTCGGGATTCGCGGTGACGGTTGAGGGAGCCCGCGGCGGCACGGGACATAGCGGCGGCGGCGCTGCAGCGGCATGGGCCGTGGCCTGGCGGCGGCGCGGGGCAGGCCAGAGAGGAGGGCGCAGGAGGCCAGGGCTGGAGTGGGCCGGCTCGGGGCGAGGTCATCTGAGAGAGAGAGAGGAGGGACTAGAGGAAGAAGATGAATAGGAGTGAAAGAGAGAAAAAGAAAAAGGAAAAAAAGAAATGATGGGAGGAAAAAAAAAGAAAGGAAAAGAGAGGAGGTTTTCTGGAAAAACCGAAAATTCGCGAAATTGGAAGTTAGGAATTCAAGAAATATTTTCGAATTGAAAATTGTAGAAATATTCAGAATTTTTTTGGAATATTCCGAATATTTGGATACTGTTTTTTAGGAATCGAAAATTTGGAAATATTTTTATGGAATCCGGAAATTGGAAGAGCTTGGGTTATTTGGGGATTATTTTCAATGGAATTTGGATTTTGAGGAAACAAGGGGGGTTTAATTCAACAGGGAAATAGGGATATTTTGGAAACTTCGGATTAACAGGAATAATTAGAATATTGGGGGTTGGGGAAAAATCAAAGGATTGTTGAAACCTCAAAAATATCAGAATATTTCTGGGAATTGGGAGTTGGAAGCAGTTCGAGGGTTTGGGTCCCTTTTCAAAGGAATTGAATTAATTTCAAAGGAAGGGGGTTTTTGGGAACCGATGAAATACCGTGATTTCGGAATTGAATATATTCGAGAACTTCGGATTTGGAATTTAAGGGAATTCCCGGGATCATACTTTTAGAAAATTAGGAATTCAGGAACGACAACCCGAGAAGGGTACAAAGGGATTAGACCAAGAATGACCCAAGAAAAGGGAAAGAATTTTATTTAAATAATTACTAAAAATGATCTTTGTGATTTTAAAATTAATTCTAGAGCTCCGAAAAATCCGAGAAAATTTCAGAGATTGTAATTACACACAGCGAATTTATTAAAAATGATTTCGACAATGATTTATTAAAGAAAATTTTTATTTCCTATTTTTACTTTACTTGATTAATTTGCTTTATAATTTAATATAAATTATAGAAAATTAATTATTTAATTCCTAAAAATCGAGCTGTGACAACCAGTCAGGCTGGTGCTAAGGCGTAGGACCTCAGCACCATCGGACTGCCGCTGAGGTCCTGGTTCTTCTTTGAAATAAGTTTTTGCCACGGACCATTTTCAAAATTAGTCTCAAAAAAGGGCTAAAGAGTGAAATTTTTTTTTGCGAAAATCAAACTAGTTTAACAAGGCCTTTTTGGATGGGAAGGGGGAACTGGTGGCCTAAGTTGTAGATAGCAAAGGCCGAGCGATTCTCTCTGAAAAATGTACTAATTGTGTGTACTTTTATTGTTTATGATTTGAAATTTGGTGAAAGAGTATTTACCATATATTAACAATATAACTTATGATATCTTGTGATATTTTATATTTTATGGTACTTAAGAAGATGACACAGAGGTTCACATTACATTATGAAACGGATTGAAAAGTTTATGATAGTTTTTGGAAACGGAATGTATCAGCTCAGATAGTGTCAAATTTGAAAATAAATTCGGACTTGTTTCTTCAGGTACAGTAACGAATACGAAAGTACTAATATCCGACGGAAATGAAAACGGTCTAAAAGTATCTGGGTAGTATCTAATTACAATCTATCTATGTGTTATACACTAATTTTTTTCCTTCTCATTCTATTTTAAAATTATATTATAAAATAATATATTGAGATTTTAGGATGGATACAACTTCATATTTGTTAATTCCAAATTTGAAATTATTAAATTTTGGAAATACTACTAAACTCCATGGTAGTAAAAACTAAAGAGTTCAACATATTTTATTTAATATAAATTCTTAATATGATCTACTATCACAATAATATGATCTATCTATAATGGCCCAATATTAGTTTGTACGTGTCTATACAACATTGCTATACATATATACTTTTTAAACAATTTGATATATTCTTTGGTATACAAGAACTCTATTTCTCTTCGTTGATTGGTCCGAGAAATATTCATGACCATATTCATTCATTTTAATATTTATCCTATGTCTGTATACGATAATATTGATTTTCTTTGTTATATCCGGAGTATTTATTTCCGTTTTCAAATTCAAGAAAATATGAGAATAAAATGTGATAGAGGTTGTTTCCACCCGTATCCGAGCCATTTTTATCCCTAAAGTCATCTTGGACGGTGCAACTCACTGCATGATAAACACAAACATCTAAAGGAGTATAATGCATGTACAAACTTATTTTTTAAAAAAAACTACCGGTAGATAAGGTGTAAATGAGATTGTTGTATGAACGAAACGAAGCAGAAAAGTGAAAAAAAAAAGGCGGTGTCGTTTTCTCCAGCACACGACTTCCGTCTGTTTTCTTTCTCCCTTTCTTCCCCACTAGTTTATGCGAGCCTAATCCCAGTACTTAAGCTAAGCGTACTCAACTTAACTCAACTCACTTTTGTTAATTATTGTATTGTTTGTGCTTTTGGTCGACCTGTCACCCATATATTGCTCTCCCGCTGCTCTTCCTATCTCCTCGGCTCGGCTCCCGCTCGGACGCGTCGCGGGCGCCTTTCCCCAGAGATTCCACATCCATCCATCCAGCCCGCGGGCGAGCATTGGGCCATCTCGCGAGCTGGAGAGGGGTTGCGAGTAGCTGGGTTGGTCCGGCGATGAGGGGCGACGCCTCCGCGGGCCACCAGCGATGGGGCTCGGCGGGGACGACGCTGCGGTCGCTGAGCACGGGCTCGTCGCCGCGCGGGTCCGACGACCGGAGCTCCGACGACGGGGAGGAGCTGGTCGAGGTCACGCTCGACCTGCAGGACGACGACACCATTGTGCTGCGGAGCGTCGAGCCTGCGGCAGCGGGGGCGGCGACGTCGGGTTCCGCGGCGCCGAGGCTGCCGGTGGCGCGGGGGGAGCTCACGGGTGGCGGCGGCGCGTCGTCGTCGTCGTCGCGGTCCCGGTCGCCGTCGATCCGGAGGAGCTCGTCACACCGGCTGCTGCAGTTCTCGCAGGAGCTCAAGGCGGAGGCCATGGCCCGTGCGCGGCAGTTCTCGCAGGACCTGACCAAGCGGTTCGGCCGCAGCCACAGCCGTAGCGAAGCTCCGCCCGGGCAGCACCCATCGGGCCTCGAGTCCGCGCTCGCCGCCCGCGCCGCGCGCCGGCAGCGCGCGCAGCTCGACCGCACCCGCTCCGGCGCGCACAAGGCGCTCCGCGGCCTCCGCTTCATCAGCAGCAACAAGGCCAACAACGCCTGGATGGAGGTGCAGGCCAACTTCGACCGCCTCGCCCGCGACGGCTATCTCTCCCGCTCTGACTTCGCCGAATGCATTGGTATTCCTATCCACGATTGCTCCCACCATCTTCCCCACCGAATTACTCTCATGCAACATTGGCCACATGGTCGTGCAGGGATGACGGAATCGAAGGAGTTCGCGCTCGAGCTGTTCGACACGTTGAGCCGACGACGACGGATGAAGGTGGACACGATTAACAAGGAGGAGCTCCGCGAGATCTGGCAGCAGATCACCGATAACAGCTTCGACTCCCGCCTCCAAATCTTCTTCGAAATGTAATTAGCTAGCCAATCCACTATGTCATATGGGAAAAACAACTAGTAATATGCAATTTGCCGTTATTACTGTTAGACAAACAGTATCAACTCTGCTAATTTGTGGTACTTTTGGCCTGCATTTTTATAAGGGTGGATAAGAACGCGGACGGCCGGATTACGGAGGCGGAGGTGAAAGAGGTGAGCAAACAAAATCCACGCCCATGTCTATGCTGTTCGTTTGCTTGGTGGTCCAGCAGTACTGCGTTCTTCCTTGCCTTTTTTTCCCTTTCATTTTAAATTTGCTACTTCAGGATACCAAATCCAATAATTTAGACCTTGGTTTGACAGCCGGAGTTGTATATTTAGTCCATTGAGCTGTCGATTTCCTTGCCCCGGCCACACCAATATTTTTTCTCCGAAATATGCAGACCTCGAAGTCGCAACTCGCAACCTTACCGGACATGATTACTTCTTAATTATGATTAGAGAGAAGGTCAGTTGGTAATAAACCAGTAACAATCCGATAAGAGAGGACATTTTAGATTAGATGCGTACTACTCAGGGAAAGGGGGAAGGCATGCAGTACAAAGGTACGGGAAAGAAAAAATGCTTGGCTTCCAATCGGAGTCGGTGAGCGAAACCGGCGGGGGAAGCATCACGGCGACACCAACTCCTACCTGCCAGTTCTGGGACACTCGTTTCTTTGGCTTTTAGGAAAAGCCGAAAAGGGTACCCTTTCTAGAACGTGATAGGGCAATTTCGGTAATCCTGTGTGCTGTGGCTTTACAGAAGCGTTACGAAGCCGCAGTAGGTGAGGGGCATTTCTGTCAAGCCCACTAATGCTTTCTGGTCAGCTCAAATGCGTTGACAAGGTGAGGTATAAAGTAGCTTTTTTAAAAAAAAAAAAACGATTCGCTAAATTTTGCCTCTCATTGATGTCACTAACTGTGCTGAGGAGCAAGTTGAGTCGGCAAGGTGATAGGGTTTTGGCTGTTCTGGGTTGCTTTCGTGAGGTTTGGAAAATGTTGTATCATGTTGACTCAGCTCGTGTTTTTCCTTTCTACTACTGCGCAGATTATTATGTTGAGCGCGTCTGCCAATAAGCTGTCGAGGCTTAAGGAGCAAGCAGAAGAGTACGCCGCTTTGATCATGGAGGAGCTTGATCCTGAAGGACTCGGCTACATTGAGGTAAGCTATGTTCTCATGCGGTAAAAATGCGTTAGTTCACTGACGACCTACTGACACCAAAGAGAGTAACTGCTATGGCACTCATTTTGGGAATAAAGAATGAGTTCATTCTGCCGATAAAGAGCACAGGTTCTGCCGAATTGATGACTTCATGCAGTTCTATTTATCTGTCACATTGCTCCATTGATGGGTGCTGCCCAACCGGCCAAGTGCCCTTGTTATGATAATTAAACAAAAATTTGCCTGTCACAGCGTCAGGGCCAACTATTTGCAAAGGGACGCATCATTCATAACAAAAAGATGATGCTGGTCAGCTGGTGCCCCACAAACTTCTTGCCCATCATCATTTATATGGAAATTGTTGAGCAGATGTAGAATAGTTTATCATCCATTTCAGTTTGGAAACAGTTTTGCTTCACCCCCCTGCCTAATTCAATGCCATCCTTGCTGCCCACAGCTTGTTGCCGCACCATTTACAAGTGAATAATTTACAATGCCAGAAGCGTTCCATCATGGTTCCATGGCTCCTGGTCGTGCATTGCTCTACCTTCCCCAGGTGCAAGGGTAGGCAAGCTGGGTAGTAACTAGGGGATATGATTTTAAACTCTTGAGAAGACGTCCCATTTCTTGCATGTCATCTAAATAGTAACAAAATTTTTTTAAAAAAATTAACAAGATAGATTGGTATGTAATGTATCACTCCATAAACATGCAAATTCAAATTTGACTTCTACAAGTTGCCAAAAAAAACTGTGAATATATGCATACTACTCAGAGTTTAATTTGCTATTTTTGTTACAATTTGTAGGGGTCGAATTTAAACTTACATGTTTATAGAGTAATATATCACATATTAATCTATCTTGTTAAATTTCCTCATAACTATTTGGATGACATGCATGCAACAAGGGAACATCGCCTCGTGAGTTTAAAATCCATTCCCAACTAGCTAGTAAGCAGGGTGGCAAGCACTAGGAGTCTGGGAACCATTTCTACCAGTGAGAAAGCCACAACTTCAATTTGGTGGGAATCCATATTTTTGGGCAACCTGTCCATTAGATTGGCATATGGTGTTAACTTGTCTCGTTTTCCCCTCCTATATTTGAAGTAATTAACTTTACATGTTCAATGAGGCAACGTTTCTTTTTTCAAAAGATAGCAAGAGAAAACTAGTTGAGAAAATTGTTTCTTATATCCTGTCGTTGAGTCAACACCAATTTAATATTTGTTTGTCCAAAATGGTTAGTTAAGCTTGAAAAAGTTTATATACATATTTAATAGGGGAATTTTAGGAATAATCCACATTTTCTAATATTAGTAAAACAGGAAAAAAATGCAAAATCGGGTTTAAATAAATTATCGAATTATGAATTAACATACATCTGAAAAAACGCTTGATATCTTCTTAACAAGAAATGTTGCATCTATTCACAAGTACCATGTGCTGCATCTGGCATGACTGCACAACTTTTTACATGAAAGTTCTTTTGTAAACAGTGTAGCATTTTATTTTTTGTCATCGCAATATAATTCTGTTGTTATATAATCTTGGTTTTATTATGTATTGGATGGAAAAAGTTGATGTGTTGTATGTTGACATGGTCATGTATTTCTTGAGGACAAATTGTTGAGCTAATGGAAGATTGGAAGGGACCAATTTTCCTTCTGTAATAATAGAACACGTTATATATGGATTTAGGAGGTCTTAATCTATGGATACAGTATTCTCCATGGTACTGCATATTGTCCCAGTGGCTAAGCTTATAGCCCCTGGTATTACAATTTTCTGCTGTAGGAATCAGTTTTGAGAGAGTAGTCAATCTTTTGCTCATAGAATATTATCCTTAAATCAACTAAATGTGCTTACATTTTTGTATCAAATGAAATGTAAATGATATGAGTTCTGAAAAAGACGCTGCTTGTTTTTTGTATTACAGCTATGGCAATTGGAGACACTTCTGTTGCAGAAAGACACCTACATGAACTATAGTCAGGCCCTTAGTTACACAAGCCAAGCACTGAGCCAGAACTTGGCAGGGCTAAGGAAGAAGAGTCCAATCCGCAAAATAAGCACCACTTTAAGTTACTATTTTGAGGACAATTGGAAACGTTTATGGGTGCTTGCATTGTGGATTGGGATAATGGCTGGACTGTTTGCCTGGAAATTCATGCAGTATCGAAACCGATATGTCTTTGATGTGATGGGCTACTGCGTCACAACTGCAAAAGGAGCTGCTGAAACCCTAAAGCTGAATATGGCAATTATCCTCCTGCCAGTATGCCGTAACACCATTACTTGGTTGCGAAGTACAAGGGCTGCACGGGTATTACCATTTGATGACAATATTAACTTCCACAAGGTTAGCAAGTAGTCTGTCATTGCCTCAGTTATCCCCTTAAATACAATCTAGTACAGTGATCTGTACTGAAATCAACGAATTTAGATCTTGAAATATTTGTAAATGTAGAGGTAGGCTGTTATTTGCATGTGAAGCCAGAAAATTGTTAGTTGTTGTGCATTGCACGGTTGCTGCATGTTACATTGGTGTGCCACATATCTACAACAGAATAAAGGAAACTAAAAGGGGTAAGCCAGTACTCTAGAATGTAGGCGCAGTATTTGAGATACAAGCAAAAGAAATAGGGCCATAACATGAGTGAAAATCTTATAATAAAAGGGTACGATTATGCTAACTTCAGCAGGTTATGAGATAAAAGGAATAACCTTGTAGATTAGTAGATATGATGCAACACACTGAACATTCTTGCGAATTTGGCCAACTCGAAGAAGAAACTAACAACAACTTGTGTTTTTGTTGTAATGGCAGACTATTGCAGCAGCAATTGTAGTCGGTATAATCCTCCATGCAGGGAACCACCTTGTATGTGATTTTCCACGACTAATAAAGTCATCAGATCAGAAGTATGCTCCTTTGGGCCAATATTTTGGGGAAGTAAAGCCGACATATTTTGCATTGGTCAAAGGAGTGGAGGGCATTACTGGGGTAATCATGGTTGTATGCATGATAATTGCGTTTACTTTAGCAACCCGGTGGTTCCGCCGTAGCTTGGTGAAGCTTCCAAGGCCATTTGACAAACTGACTGGCTTCAATGCTTTTTGGTACTCTCATCATTTGTTCATCATTGTGTATATCACGCTCATTGTTCATGGAGAGTGTCTATACCTTATTCATGTCTGGTACAGAAGAACGGTGAGATATTTATGAACTTATATCTTCATTCATTGTTCTGAGACAAGTCGAATTTCTAATGCTCTTATATTTTTATTTTAATGCAGACATGGATGTATCTTTCAGTGCCTGTTTGCTTGTATGTAGGGGAGAGGATTCTAAGGTTCTTCAGGTCTGGCAGTTATTCTGTCCGGCTATTGAAGGTCAACCCAAAGACATTATAAACTTGAGCATTGATACTTTCTGCCTTATACTAATTCAGTAGGCTTTCTTAGCAGGTGGCCATATATCCCGGTAATGTTTTGACGCTGCAAATGTCCAAGCCTCCCACGTTCCGTTACAAGAGTGGACAATATATGTTTGTTCAATGTCCAGCAGTCTCGCCCTTTGAATGGTACTTTGTGCTTTTCGAGCTAAAGTTTAATTGAATTACGTACCATGGATACCATTTCTAAGATAGATTACATCTAATTTTCATGTGTACTTCATATCTACCAAAGGAAAACTTATGGATTTAATCTAACATTAAAACTTGTTTGTCTCTTATAGGCATCCCTTCTCAATTACTTCAGCGCCTGGGGATGACTACCTCAGCATTCATGTTCGACAACTCGGTGACTGGACAAGAGAACTCAAGAGAGTATTTGCCGCAGCTTGTGAGCCCCCAGTGGGTGGTAAAAGTGGCCTTCTTAGAGCAGATGAGACAACTAAGAAAGCGTATGAACACTCTCTATGTTTACCAGCTAATTTTGTGCTTTGTGGGCACTCAACATTTATAATTGTGTTTTGTCAATGCAGCTTACCCAAGCTTCTGATCGATGGACCGTATGGTTCTCCTGCTCAGGATTACAGCAAGTATGATGTTTTACTACTTGTTGGATTAGGAATTGGTGCAACACCCTTTATTAGCATATTAAAAGATCTACTGAACAACATCATCAAAGTGGAGGAAGAGGAGGTATGCTGTCTGTAGTTGTCTTCCTGGTATTGAAAGTAAATAAAATATTGCTGTCTCTTACCATGCTTATCTTCTTTGTATAGTAATCATTTATGTTTTAGCTATGGTTTACGTTTTCACTGTCCTCTACTTCTCCATATTTACAGGATGCTTCTACTGATCTTTATCCACCAATTGGTCGGAATAAGCCACATATTGATCTGGGCACACTTATGACGATTACCTCAAAACCAAAGAAGATCTTGAAGACCACAAATGCTTACTTTTACTGGGTGACACGTGAGCAAGGCTCTTTTGATTGGTTCAAAGGAGTCATGAATGAGATCGCTGACTTGGATCAAAGGGTAAATAGATCAATTGATCTTTTTTCTCAGTGCAGTTTGTTTGTCTTCAGAAATTTGCCATGCATTTCCTTGTGAAGTTGTAGTTACAGTTGCCTTTGATCCATGCTAGAATATAATTGAGATGCACAACTACCTCACAAGCGTCTATGAGGAGGGGGATGCTAGGTCAGCACTCATCACCATGCTCCAAGCTCTGAACCATGCCAAGAATGGAGTTGACATTGTCTCTGGAACAAGGGTAAGTACTGACAAGGCGTTTAACAGCTCCACAGATGCTGTAAAGCCATCCTGTCAGAATATTAAGTTCTTTACCTCACTGTTTATTACCATAACGAACTTGAAGTTAAAAGAAATCACATTTACCTTGCCCAAGGTGCATCTAATACTACTTCCCTTTAATTTTCACTGCATTTATTTTGCAGGTCCGTACACATTTTGCAAGACCAAATTGGAAAAAGGTCCTGTCTAAAATTGCCTCCAAGCATCCATATGCCAAGATAGGTTAGTTTACATGCTTCAAGTCTAACTAAGCTTTATCTTGATTTCCTTTGGTCATTAACATTCAGGCCTAGGTAACTCTTCATATATATATGCTAAAGTTATTGTTTGCACTGAGTACTACATAAAAAACGCAAAACCTCCAATGATATATAATCAAAAAGGGGAAAGGAGAAAACTTGAAATTCCATGCCTTCGACACTATTCTATGTAGCTAAGGTAGTGATTTCGTAGACACATCATATATGCTTGATTAATTATTTGTGTTGCATACAGGTGTATTCTACTGTGGAGCTCCAGTCCTGGCACAAGAACTAAGCAAACTTTGCCACGAATTCAACGGGAAATGCACAACCAAATTCGAATTCCATAAGGAGTATTTCTGAGATTAAGTAAATACTTGAAGGGAAAAAGGGATAGATTATGTTATGTGTATAGCATTTTTGTCTTTGTATATTCTTCATTATAAAGGACAGGAGATAGCAAGGTGAAGAAGCAACCATAGTTAGCTCCACAGTTCTTGCTGGACAAATAAAAAGAGCACCAACAAGAGGGATTTGGAGTAATCATATAAATTCATGCGGTGTCCATCATGGCTTTCGCAGCATGTCCCATAAAGTCATGAATGTACATAGCTCACCCGAAGACCTTGAGCTTCTCCTGATTTTAGATGAGATTATAATTAAGTAGGATGGTATAGCACATAGGAATGTCACAAGGCTAATTAACTGTATATTATTCATGCAGCTGAGTGTCTGGCTAAGGCCAGAAGCACGTTTCACGTTTGTATTTAGATATACAGAAAACGAAAAAAAATAGCTCAAAGGGAAAGGTATACTCGAATTGAGTGTTTGTAATCTGTAATTTATACAGGCATTGGCAGTTTTATTGGCTCCAGGTTTGGCGCACCAACCACATCCTTTCGGTTCTGTTCATTGCTGTGATTTGTGAGTCGTGACGTGTTCATGCATAAGCATATGCCGACATGTACTGTATACCGTTACACGATGAAATCAGCTGCGAGGTGGAAATGACAGGGTGGATGAGCGCTCTTGTGTCGTTCTTGTGAAACTCAAAAGCCCTTCCTTCCAACAAACTCCAGTCAGCCCGCCAAGACCATCATGTTACCTACCAATCCATAAATAATATGCAAGACTAAATTTCAATCTATGAACGATGAAAGAAAATAACAAATTCAATCGCAAACGTGACTACATTATTCGTAGATTGTTTTTTTTCCATGCATACATCGATTTGACTCGTCATGTATGTGTTTATAGCGATGGATGTCACCATAACCTATATTGGTCAATTTTTTCATATTATTTTCATAATTATCAGACTAATCATCCACCAATGCATTGCATGGTTATTATTGACTAGTCACTAACCTGTGTCTGGGTATTGTTATTCATATTATATTCCAACGATATGTTTTATAAATTAACACAAATTTTAATACAGTCTACGACCATGATAATACTATCCACTGAATTGACGGTTAGATATTTCTGGGTAATATATCGATCATACTCAGATTCTCAATTATGGATTTTCTATAACTTAATTATTTTAAAATTCATAAGTAATATGTATCGAGCGATACTTGTTTTGGAGTTCCAACTAGAAATTTAGCGCACTGATTGGCGCGTCTGATATTTCATATCATGTTTATATTGTTTAATTATTTCATAATTTTGGTTTTCCAAAATATTGATTAATGTAACATTTTTGCAAGATTTATACGGGAGTTAATTTGTGTTCGCAAAAAGGTTGAGTAATAAACCAAAATAGGACAGAATATATGATGTTTAGTGATTTTATTAGGCCGAGGACTTGAGGCCAGACCGCTTTTGTAATATGAAAAACTTACACTTTGAATTATGTTTATATGTGCTACTAATTTTTCTATGTATTTGATTTCAGTACTTATTGCTTCTGACTATTTGTTATTTTTTTATTATTCTTATGATGGGTGTAGCAACTTTTCCTTAGAGAGAGGGTGTAGCAACATACAGGTAACTAAGGAGGTCATGTATGGCATTGATTTTATCCCAATCCGTTCCTTTCGAACTGTTACTAATTTAATTTTTTTTTAATTTATAAAACTAATTTTCGATTTGGATCATTTGCAAAACTAACCTCTTGTCGTCCTGGGTCACGGCGGGATTTAAAAACCGCCGTGGCCCAGGGCGGCGAATGGCATCCCGTCACCCGAGGCTAACGGCGCCGGCGGCCGTTAGCCGCGGGGAGGCCACGTGGATTCGCCGCCGTCCCCCACGGCGGTTTTTAGTATAGTGAACGGACGGTCCGCACAAGGATCGGACCGTCCGAATCCAGGGGGCCGCCTGCAAAATTTTTTTTCTTTTTTTTTGATATTTTTTTCTCAACTAGCAACACGAGAATAGCAAAATCTCGTGAAGGTGCAGCTTAAACCGATGTAAGATGTGGCCTGTAGAAAATTATGAGTGTGCTTTAAAAACCGTGCTGAAACTTCGGACCTCAAAAACTCAATTTTCCCGGCCGAATTTCGTAAAATTTTTTTAGACAAACCCGACGAAGTGGGGGGAAGCGGATGTAAAATTTTCTGTAGATATCCGTAGAGTACTTATTTGCCCGATTCCGAGACCGTATGCGAAAGTTATGACTGTTTTAAGGTAGTTAGTGCGCGTTACAACAATTTGCCGTGGATTCGGACCGTCCGATCGCTGTGCGGACGGTCCTATGCATTCGCCGTCCTGGGGAACGGCGGCGAATGCCCCCAGGGGGCCGAATGCAAAATTTTGCATTCGGGCGGCGAATCCACGTGGCCTCCCCGGGGCTAACGGCCGCCGGCGCCGTTAGCCCCGGGTGACGGGGATGCCATTCGCTGCCCTGGGCCACGGCGGTTTTTAAATCCCATCGTGGCCCAGGGCGGCAAGAGGGTAGTTTTGCAAATGATCCAAATCGAAAATTAGTTTTATAAATTAAAAAAAAATTAAATTAGTAACAGTAAAAATTCCGTTCCTTTCCATCTCCTTTCTTTTTCCTATTTGAGCTGCCTGCTCGGCCTTTCTATGCGGAAGACCATCTGGCCCATGTACTGATCTACGTCCAGCTGCCCCATGGCCCACGCTGATGCTCACGCTAGAGCTAGCGCGTGCGTACGCGCGGGAAGCGAGCAAGACGCCGACGGGGTCATATCACACTACGACAGGCGCCACCTTGAGATGATACAATTATGGTATGGAATATTTGGATGAATTTATATTAAATATTATAAAAATAGTGGATGATATATATTGAAATATTGTGAAAATGATGTAGCGGATAATGATTTAACGTGTTTACATGTTGAGGTTTAAAAATGATGTGCCATGTTTACATAAGATTTAAGATGCTTAGAATAATAATTGCTAGTAAGTGATAATGTGATATATTTATATGTTAAGATTTAGAAGCTAATAATGGATAATAGGTTCCAACTATATAGAAGATATAGATTTGTTTTAATAGATCCAAAAATTTTAGTGCTGGAAAATATAAATGTATATGCAGTGTATCAGGATTATTTGACTTAGGCCTTGTGCTTTTCAGCCTATGTCTATTAGCTTACCACGGGCACGTACTACTAAATGGTGTGTGGTTTTTTAAAAAAACTTTCTATAGAAGTTTATTTACAAAGTAAATCTATTTTTAAATTTATAATAGTCAATATCTAATTAATCATAAGCTAATAATCTATCTCATTTTACATGCAACGGTTAGGCTCAAGCTAAACGCTGTGCCGAACGCTGCCTTCGAGGAATGAAGTCAAAAAAAAAACAGTGTTGTAACTTTAAATTTACTCTAGCCGCTAGATCTAAGATGTATGGATCAGATTCTTGGCTGTAGTATCAATGACGCAGTAACATTTTATGATTTTTAGTTAGGTACAGCGATCTGTAGCTTTTTACTGTTGCTACCTGGTTTTGTTGTTGGATGGTTGTATCTGGAAATGGTGTTTCGCTTCCTTGATAAAGATATTTTCTAGAGTCGAAGTTTTTTTCTCTGAGTGAAAACCTATGTTGTGTGTTTTTTTATTGGATCATAGAAATGACGGCACGTACGTGTTCTTCTCTTTTTGAAGGTGTTGTTTGAGAAGAGCCTTTTCATAGTCTAAGTTTTATTTCGGTGGAGTTTGAGGATAAAGATCAACTGTGGATGTATTTTGCTGTGACATAATATTTGTTATTACGTCGTCGGTTTTTTTTAAACAAATATAGGATATGTGTATTCTAATTATGCAGATGTTGAGAGTGGTTTTAGAGTGATTGTGTCATTATAATGTAATTGTTTAAGATGGATAAAGCTTGTTTTTTCTTTAAAAAAAACTGTTGCTCCGTGGCTTTGTTCTGTTAAGTCAGAGGAGCCGGATCGGTGTACATATTTGCACTAAATAAGAGTTGCTGATTGTTTTCGTCGGATCCTTCTCGATTTGTCCTTTCACTGGTCATTTTGAGCTCAACGTTCAAAGAGCCGTCAACCACGTGGAAAAGAATATGCTACTGAAAAATGCCTCCCCAATGAAGTGATGAACTCATCCATTGCGTCAGCGCAGCATGAACTGTAAGTTGGCACTTGTGAATTACAGCAGCAGCTGTGTATTTATTCGTATTACCAGGTTGCCTATTAGGGTGGCTGGCAAATCTGTGTACGCAATAATAGTGTGTCTACCAGGTTGGCTAGCTGCGATGTTGCCAGGACTTTGGAAGCTTTTCCAGCAATCAGAGATCAGACCCGCCATTTAAGTAGCAATCTATCATGTCATAAACAAACGTTATTAGTATATGATTAATTAAGTTTTAACTACTTAAAAATTTAAAAAATAGATATATTTAATTTTTTAAAATATTTTTATATAGAAAATTTTTATAAAAACATATTATTTTATATTTTGTAAAGTATGTTTATGAAAACTAAGACATAAACCAGGACAACGCTACAGTACAACAGGCTCGCGCAGGCGCAGCCAAACATGCATTTGCCACTTGCACACACGTACCAGTCGTCAGTTCGTCATCACCACGCTATATCGCTCAGGGAGTCAGGGATAAGATCGCGCGTTTCATCCTCAGATTCTCCGCCACACCACTTCCCCGTCCGCGCGCATCGCCCGGAGGCGGAGACTGATAAGCGAGCGGCGTCACGCGATGGAGAGAACCGTGGTGCTGTTCCCCGGCCTCGGCGTCGGCCACCTGGTGCCGATGGTTGAGCTGGCCAAGGTGTTCCTCCAGCACGGCCTCGCGGCCACCGTTGCGCTCGTCAAGCCGCCGCTGGACTCACCTGAGTTCTCCGCTACCGTCGCCCGCTTCATGGCGTCCAACCCCTCCATCAACTTCCACGTGCTGCCGCCACCGCCGCCCGTGTCCGAGGGCTCCGGCTCCGACGGTACGTCGTCCACCCGCCCAACGTCCGTATGCTCGGGTTCCTCAAAGCAACGAACGCGCCGCTCCGTGACTTCCTCCGCTCTCTGCCCACCGTCGACGCGCTCATCATCGACATGTTCTGCGGCGACGCACTCGACATCGCCGCGGAGCTCGGGTTGCCCGCGTACTCGTTCTTCCCCTCGTCCGCCAGCGACCTCGCCGTGTCCCTCAACCTGCCCAGCATGCGAGACAGCATCAACACGAGCTTCGGGGAGCTCCGTGGCACAATAATCTCTTTCCCGGGCGTCGTTCCGTTCAAAGCTTCAGAATTACCATCAGAAATTCTCAATAACAACGAGGCATCTGAACTTATCTTACACATGTTCGTCCGGATGTCGGAGTCCAGAGGAATTCGTGTCAATACATTCGAGTCTCTCGAGACGGGCGCATTGCGTGCTCTGAGTGACCGGCTCTGCATCCCCGGCCGTGCCACACCGCCGGTCTACTGCATCGGGCCCTTGGTCTCGGGAGGCGGCGGTGGCGACAAGGAACATGAGTGCCTCCGGTGGTTGGACGCGCAGCCAGACCACAGCGTCGTGTTCCTTTCATTCGGGAGCATGGGAACATTCCTCAAGAAGCAGCTCGAGGAGATCGCCATTGGCCTGCGGAAGTCGGAGCAGAGGTTCCTGTGGGTCGTGCGGAGCCCGCGCATCCATGAAACAGATTTGGTTGAGCCGCTGGCGGAGCCAGACCTCGACGCGCTCCTTCCGGCCGGTTTCATGGAGGCGACCAAGGGGAGAGGGCTCGTGGTGAAGCTATGGGCACCGCAGGTGGAGGTGCTGCGCCACAGGGCTTAGGGTTTAGATTTTAGGGTTTAGGGTGAAACTCAGACGCTGGAGGGCAGCACGGCGGGGCTGCCGCTGCTATGCTAGCCGCTGTACGCAGAGCAGAGGATGAACAAGGTGTTCCTCGTGGAGAAGATGAAGCCTGGCGTGGAGATGAGGGGTTACGATGAGGAGGTTGTGGTGGCGGAGGAGGTGGAGGCGAAGGTCAGGTGGGTGATGGAGTCCGAGGGCTGCCAGGCGCTCAGGCGGCGTGTGGCCGCGATGAAGGATGCAGCGGCCGAGGCGCTCAAGGAAGGGGGCTCGTCTCACGCCGCGTTTGTGAAGTTCCTCGACGACCTGCAGGCCCCTAGTGGCTTGGTTCGCGCGTGATTTGGACTGGAGTACTGATAATTTCGCGTGGCCTCCAGTGGACAATGGACGTGCTCTCTGTTATTATGTAAATCTATCTATCTATATCTATACTAATTAGATATTTTTAGAAATTTCTATGTTAACCAGAAAAATTAAACTATTGATTAGATGATCATATTTTTATCACCCTAGATCGCATTATAATAGATTACAAGTCCACACGAGTTACAATTGCTTATTTATCCAAAAGGATAGAACTCATTGGATCCAAACTCTGGGAATTGCATCACGCCTTATTAAACTCTCCCTACTTAAATCTATAAAATAATTATTTTTATTAAGAGATTAACCTTAAAGGTATATGTCATGCTGCCTAGGAGCCAAGCTCGGGTACCGATCGTGCTCGAGGCGAACATGGTTCGGAGGTCGGAGGAGGAACAGACAAGGCTCAAGCTGGAGTCTAGGCAATCGAACTCGGCTCGTTGATAGCCCTAATACCGGTGTAAAAAATATAGACATCGGTTATAACAATGGACTAAAGTGAAAAAAGGACACGCTAATAATGGTAGCTATCCAAATAAGGGGTTGAAGTGAAAAAAATCTAGAGCGCTGGCAAGGCATAGTAATGGGCCGGGAGGACCTACGGGCTACTGGGCCAGCAGTCCCGTGGGCTGAAAACTTCTAGGCCTTATTTGGTCGCACACGAAAGGGCTGGGGCTGGATTGGGTTGTGCCAAAAAATAGGGTTGACATGGGTTGAATCATGGGTTATATAAGGCCATTTCTAGTACAAAATTTTATTATATGGTTTTTAAGAGTATTATATCATTTAAGGATATTTGAGTTGATGAATGAAACTACTTTTCGCAATGTAAAATTTTGTTTCATGGTTTTTTATGCTAGCATACCATCTAAATGTTACATCTAAGTACTAATGGGAATTGATAAAATATATGGAGATGAAATATAAACCCTCTTAATAAGAGTTTCATATGTTTTTTAACGTGTTAGAAACAGTGAGCATCAGTTTCATCTTGATGAAACTGCTATTGTCTCTCTCCTCTTTAATTTTTTGCCATGTCATCATATATGCTGATGTGTTATCCTATTTAATGTGTATTAAACCTCTATAAAATATATATTGGGGCTGGCCTAAGAGAGAGCTTCCATCCTCTTCTACTAGTATTTCTCTCCACCCCTGCACATGTCGTCACCTATCGATCGACTGCTACGACGTGCCCCTTCTCGATCTCAACCTTGCCTTCTCCATGGAGTTTGTGCACCGCTTCCTCCCCTGCCTCGATGTCTTCCACCCTACTCAAGCTTCGAAGGATTTGGGCGTCAGGTATTGAGCCTTGCTCCGACTCGCCCGGATCTCAACATTGTGTCACGTTTACAATTCTTCCATGGCTGCTCTCGTCGTTGGCGAGCTTCTCATCTAGGCCATCAACGACATGTAGGAGGCCACCAGGTCCGCTGTGCCACCACTGGATGGGAAAAAGAGAGAGGAAACAACAGCATGATGTGTACGAGGTAAGGCAGCTTGATGGGATTTCAGCCAGTGTGTTGTTCTCTTCCGATGCTCTCCACGGTGTTGTCGTTGCCAGATCTGTAGGGCTGCAGGCCCAGAGGTCCCAACGCCATCACCAACAGCGACATCTTCCCCGGCATCGACACTTTCTTTGTGTTTCTTTCTTTATTTGTTTTTCTATGTGATTAGTCCTTGGTCTATTTGCTCCTGTGCCCATGGACCGGCTCGAGGGTTTGAGTTAGTCCATGTTTGGGTTAAGACTTCATTGCTTATCCCTTGGGTTGGGCTAGGCGCAGAACTATTTAATGGGTTATGGAAGGGTTTGGGTCATTATCCAAAACAGAGGGGTTAGGCTGGGGTTCGGGTTGGGTCTAGGCCCATTACCCTGCGCTGCCAACTATAGCAAAAGTGAAAATATTCTGGAATGTTTTGCAAAAACATGGATTGGCCAGCTCAAGTCGGTGATGATGCCGGTTGCTGGCCGCGGAAAAAGATTCTGCAACACCCCATGCTGTACAATATGGATGACTTCCCTTCTTAGATTTTGTCATCTAGCGAGAAAGGTATTTGCACAGATCGTTCGATTCAGTTTATGGTTTTGTATTATCTCTTTATTTTCGTTACTTTCCAAAATATAAAATGATGTGTTTTTTAAAAAGTTTTTATATAAAAATATCTTAAAAATTAAATAGATTTATTTTTTAAATTTATAATAGTTAATACTTAATTAATCACATGTTAATAATATTTTTCGTTTTATGTATGGTTTATAAACCCATACCAAAAACCGAATCGAACAGACCGTACACCTCCCTCACCTCCTCTGTTTCCAATTTTATTGAACGAAAAAGCCTTGATCTACGGAATCGCTGATCACGTGTGCGCATGAACGAGGCCAGCGGCGGAAAGGATAGCATGAACGAGGTCACGACGGCCACATCCGACGAGGTCATGTAACTTGCCGTCAACAACATGAGAGCGTACTTATTAGGATAGGATCAGATCGACGGTCAGACCGATAAAATCAGAATCAGAGACTACGCTCATCTGGTTCACTTAAAAACCATACGAACGCTAAAAACCAGATGAACTGGCCGATTTTTATGAAAGCTTTGAACCGGCCGGTTCCATATCAACCGGACGGTTTTTATTTTTCAGCCTCTATTTGTCTATTCTATACTCAGTTCTCATTGAGGTAGCTCTTTGCAGCGTTGGCGAATCTCTCCACGACCACGAGGCGAGCAACTGAGCAAGGCGGCCAACGGTGGCCGCCGTTCCTCCTCCCGTCTTTCGCCGCACGGCAGTGGCGCTTCCCCCCTCCCCTTTATTCGCCGGCGGCATCGGAGCTCCTCCTCCCATTCCTTGCCGGCGGCGGATCTGCTTCAAGAGGCGAGCAACAGAGCAGGGCCGCCGATGGCGGCGACCTCTCCTCCTCCCTCCCGTCGTTCACCAGCGCCATTGGCCTTCCTCCTTTCTTTCTTCGCCGATGGCATCGACGCTCCTCCTCCCGTTCTTCACTGGCTGCGGATCTCTCCAAGAGGCGAGCAGCCGAGCAGGGCGACCGGCGGCGGCCGCCGCTCTTCCTCTCGTTCTTCGCCTGTTCTTCGCCAACACCGGCCAACCCGTTCTTCCTTCAGTTCCCAGAGCTTGGGTAATGTGTGCAGAGCTTCTCGCCGGTTTTGCCTTCTCTCGTCTTGTGTCAGTTGTGTGCTACACGCCTGTACTTCGATGTAATTTCTGCTAATCACTCAATTCTTTGAGTTGAATCAAGGAAATTGTTGATCATCAATCTGTTTGAGATTGGCCATGTGTAAAGAGAAATTGATTAGTTTCTTGACAATTGATTAGTTTTCAACCCAAAATGTCCATTCAGTTAGGATAAAAAATTTAGCGACAGCAAATTAGTGAAAATTCTTAGTAATCAGACTTCAGAGATTTGGAGATTCAAAGAAGCAACATGAACTCGTGATTATTTATATTCAAATGGCTGTTGCAAAGAGCAAAATTATCAGCTTATTTTTATCTGATCAATTATATATTGTTAATTATATCAACTATATATTGAATCTTTGTAAGTATTTGTGGCCGATTTAATTCATCAGTTTAAAACTATTGAACCGATAGTTCAACCGGTTTTTTGCGGTTGAACCAATTCGATGATTGATCCGGTCCTATGTACCAGAAGCTCCGCCGCTAACACCATTTCTTGTCGCCGGCCAGTTCAATCTATTACCTCAAAACATATTGGAGCACTTTCTTCATTAGTGCAATCTTCAGGATTGGCATCGTCATCAGAACTAAACCGACGTACAGTGCCTTGGTCGATCGTCACATCATTAGACGAATTTGACGTCGCGGCAGCAATCTGTGCGTGATTACCACGCGCGACATGATCGTCTGAGCCAGCGCCGGCAGAGTCAATTTCCGGCGCCGCGCGTTCATGCTGTGCCGCGCCGATCATGAGTGAGCCGCCGTTATCTTGCATGCGCGTCGAAATGCGTACGATTAACGACTGTTTTTTCATCCTAAGAGCTGAAAACGGTGGAGCATATTCAAGAGATGGCTAAAACCTATCCATAAACTCAATTTTTAGAATTATCTTTAAAAACACTGCTCTAATAAATATCCAATATCGTTTCTAATTTTTCCTCCTATCTAAAATCGGCCTCAAAGAGAGCTAGATTTGGGGCTCCTTCCGGCGTTTTCAATCGCTCCAACCAAGAGAGAAATCGCTGCTCACACGCTAGTATTTTCATTTCCCGCGCCAAATTCCTCCTTATCCGTGCCATTTTTTTTCATCATAGGGCAAAATTGCCGCCGGCGGCCAACCTCGTCCATGTCGCTTATAAAGACTGTAGCATGAGTACGGTAGCGCTGTCAACTGTAGCCGCAGGCACTGTAGCACACCCTACCCTAGAAGACAGAGATCAATCAACACAATTGGTCCTACGCTGTCTACATGGCCAACAACCAAAATATTGGGATTGTATTTTTGGGCCTCTTTTCGAAATGGAAAAGGCTTTTATGCCCAACCTTTTTTGGGATGATCCCAATCTAAGAATTTTAGGTGCTACATTTTGAGCCTCTCTTGGAGATGCTGTAGATTGTCCTACCAAGATTCGTGCTTAATTGCTACTCCCTCCGTCCTAAAATATATCTATTTCTTAGACTTAAATTTATTCCAAAATATAGTTATTTCTAACTCTTTTAATATTGTTGTACCTATTATATCTCTATCAATCAATCCACACCCAACCCACCCACCATACTCCTCTAAGTCCTTCTTACATTAATGAAGGGCAATGTGGTCTTTTATCTGTATTCCTTAATCCCTCTAAAACAACCTAGAAATAGCTATATTTTGAAACGGAAGGAGTATGTGGCAAGATATGGGGTAAGGTGCTATGCATGCTCCGTGGCATGTGGGTATCGTATACTCCTGTTTCTTAGATAGCGTTCGATTCGGCTTCAACGTGCGCTTTGTAAGCCACAAGTAAAACGAGAAATATTATTAGAACGTTATTAATTAAGTATTAACTATTAGAAAATTAAAAAATAGATCTATTTGATTTTTTTAGAGATACTTTCACATAAAAAATTTTAGCAAAAAACATACCGTTTAGCAGTTCGAGAAGTATGTTTACGGAAAACGAGAAAAGAAGCAAAAGCTAGAAGCCCTACCGAACACTACCTTAATAATTGATACTAGGTGCTAGTATTCCCTTAAAACTACTTGTATTTTTTGTTGAATAGTTACAAATACTAAAAATAATACCATATTATTAAAATGAGGTATGCCCTAAATATAAGCATTAAAATTTTGTTCACTTTGCCTAACAATTTAAGAGCAATTAATATTAAAGTTTAAATAGGAAAGTCAAAATTGTTAGTTATTAAGAAATAGAGGGAATAATTTTTCCCATCTTGTCGTTGTGGTAAAAGTTAGTATAAGGCCACTTCCAGTAGGAGTTTTATTTTTATTAAATAGAGTGTCATGTCACCTTTTTTATGATGTGGCAAAAAATTAATGGAAAGAGAAATAAAATAGATTTTATCTAGATAAAAACATGTGTACACTGCTTCTAATACAACTTTTCTCTTGTATGTATTACCTACGAAACAACAAAAATAAAGTAGTACTCCCTCCGTCTCAAAATAAAAAAACTAGAATTGGATATGACGCTGTCGAAGGATGAAACCCCGACGGCGGGAAGTCAGGAGACCCCCCTTTGAGATTCGGCCAGGGGAGTAGTTCTCAGGCGAAGTCGGCGTCAGTGTGGAAGAAGATAGATGGTTGGATGAATTGCGCACAAGGGACAGGAGGATTTAGACAGGTTCGGGCCGCTCGGAGGCATAATACCCTACTCCTGTATGGTTGCTATCTGTGGTGGATGAATGTGGTTACAGGGTGAACCTAACTCGTGGCCGAAGCCGGAGAAGAAGAACAGTAGCTAGCGTGCGAGCCAGAGAGCCAGAAGACGGGGAAAGCTCCTGTCCAGTTCGGCATGTCCCTCTCGGTGGCTTGGATCTTCCTTTATAGAATCAGGGGAGTTCACAGTGCCAGTACATGGGGAGAGAGGAAGCGCTGTCTTATCGCACGTCTCCGCCTGCTGCCACCTGCTGCGCCCATGCCGAGATAGTTGGCTGCGGGCGGCCTAGTCTTCGGACGTGAGGATGTGACGGGATGTGACGAGTCGTCTGGTCGTCTTGCTGCTTGCTCTCACTACCGAAGTCAAAGGGCTTCTGACAGTATAGTCGGGTGTCCACGGGGGCCGTCCTGGGACGTCCACGCGTGGGCAAAGCAGGCGACAGAGGCGACAGGCCCTGTCGCCTCGTCATTAATGTAGGTAGTCGGGGACTGCTCCGCCGAGTCCCTTGAGTCGGGGCCGAGTCACCCAGTCGGCACCCGGGAGCACGGCAGTCGGCGCCTGGGGGCGATCGGCACCCGGTCAATCGGCCACCGGCCTCGGCGCCCAGGATCGGGGCCGAGTCCGCGGTTCCCGGGCCCGAGGGACGTACGCGGGGAACGGGGTACTCGGGACCGAACGGTGCCCGGGCTCCATCTACTTAGAGGGAAGTAACCGTAGTCGGTTGTCACCGGTGTAGATTGTGGACCCTGGAGGAGCTGACGTGGCCGAAGACCCACGTGTCCCCAGGGCATGTGGGACCCCCTGTCCCATTTCGCCGACAGACGCATCTTAGTAATCTGGACAGCCATCCATCCGGATTCGTAATACTATGATCTATTACATCAAATACTAGTTTTTATACTGTGAGACGGAGGAAATATATTGTATAAGATATTTCAACCATCAATTATCTACTCCCCTGTTCCAAAATATAAGGATTTCTAATATTATTCGTAATACTATTTATTCCATCAATCACTTTCTATTTAAATTTATTTCTTTCTCACCCCTATCTAACTTTTCACCTCCATTCATTTCATATTTATTAAGAGATATCAAAATCTTTTTTATCCTTAATCTCTGCTAAACAACCTATAAATCCTTATAATTTAAAACGAAAGAAATATTATTTATATGATATTTTGAAAACATAAAAATAAAACCTTCCACTAAAAATGGCCTAAACCTTTCCCATATTAGGGAGAGTTCGAATCTACAAGTTTAGATAAAAACTCTTCTTGTTTTTGTGAACACGCTTTCTAACCTGCTAAGCGGTGTGTGTTTTACAAAAAAATTCTATATAAAAGTTATTTTAAAAATCATATTAATCCATTTTTCATGTTTAAAATAATTAATACTTAATTAATTATACACAAATAACTGATCTTGTTTTACATGATCTTTTTCGTGTACCTTTTTTCTTATCTTCAAACTATTAGGGTAATCCCAACCCATATACTACTAGGTAGTTTTTATAGCTGTCACGTTATCTAGACACTATGTATAGAAACTACGTTTTTAATAGGTGGTTTCTTTGAAATAAATTCTTATCTAATCTCCTCACTTCTGTCTCTTTTTCTCTCTCAATCCCCTTCTTTTCTTTCTTGGTTCTCGTGTAGAGGTGGTTTCTGTCTCTTTTTCTTTTTTTTTACTTCTCTTCTCGTTAACTCTCTTGTCACTTATATAGTATAGAAATCAGCTAAGGCTAAGGGTTAAGACTGCCCTTTAGAACTATTGTCCGAAAAGGTACCGTCGCCAGGCAGAAAGTATCACAGTTCACAAATTCCGAAGCACGGGGCACCGTCAAAACTCACGAGTGCTGTCTTCTTCCGCAAGGTACTATTACAATCTTATCAGCTTCATCCAAGGCATAGTATCTCCACACGCATCTCCTCACTTCATAGTTGGCAAGTCGAAGCCAAGTCCAACCTTTGATTCCCGCGACTCGAAGCCAAGTCCACTGCTTCTCGGGCAAGGCAGCACATCTTTTTAAGTAGTACGACCACAACCATTTACGACATCTGAAGTTGAGGAGGAGTAGTTGACTCGCCTTCCACTGTTGCACACTTCCAACCACTTGGCGCCATGAAGCAGACCGTCGTCCTCTACCCCGGCGGCGGCGTCGGCCACGTCGTCCCTATGCTGGAGCTCGCCAAAGTCTTCCTCAAGCACGGGTATGACGTCAGCATGGTGCTCCTGGAGCCGCCCTTAAAGTTGTCCGACTCCGGCGCCCTCGCCGTCCAGCGCCTCGTCGCCTCCAACCCTTCCGTCTCCTTCCACGTCCTCCCGCCCCTCCCTGCCCCCGACTTCGCCAGCTCTGGCAAGCACCCGTTCCTCCTCTTCCTCCAGCTCCTGCACCAGTACAACGAGCTGCTCGAGAGCTTCCTCCGCTCCATCCCTCGGCAGCGCCTCCACTCCCTCGTCATCGACATGTTCTGCGTCGACGCCATCGACGTCTGCGCGAAGCTTGGCGTGCCGGTCTACACGTTCTTCGCCTCGGGCGTCTCGGTGCTGTCCATCCTAACACAGCTCCCAAAGTTTCTTGCCGGAAGGGAGACGGGCCTGAAGGAGCTAGGGGACACGCCCCTTGATTTCCTCGGCGTTCCGCCGATGCCGGCGTCCCATCTCATCAAGGAATTGCTCGAGCACCCGGAGGACGAGATGTGCAAGGCCATGGCGAGCAGCTGGGAGCGCAACACGGAAACCATGGGCGTCCTGGTGAACTCGTTCGAATCGTTGGAGAGCCGGGCGGCGCGGACGCTCAGGGACCCGCTCTGCGTCCCAGGCAAGGTGCTGCCTCCGATCTACTGCGTCGGGCCCTTGGTCGGCGAGGGCGCCAAGGAGGCGGCCGAGAGGAACGAGTGCCTCGGCTGGCTCGACTCTCAACCGGATCACAGCGTCGTGTTCCTCTGCTTCGGGAGCAAGGGCATGTTCTCCGCGGAGCAGCTGAAGGAGATCGCCGTCGGCTTGGAGAACTCCGGGCAACGGTTCATGTGGGTCGTGCGCACGCCGCCGACAACCACCGAAGGCTTCAAGAAGTACATGGAGCAACGCCCAGAGCTGGACCTCGACGCGGTCTTCCCGGAGGGGTTCATGGAGCGGACCCAGGACCGTGGCTTCATCGTCACGTCGTGGGCGCCGCAGGTGGACGTGCTCCGCCACCCGGCGACAGGCACGTTCGTGACGCACTGCGGGTGGAACTCGACGCTGGAGGGCATCACGGCCGGGGTGCCGATGCTGTGCTGGCCGCAGTATGCGGAGCAGAAGATGAACAAGGTGTTCATGACGGCGGACATGGGCGTCGCGGTGGAGCTGGAGGGGTACAACTCAGACTTTGTCAAAGCGGAGGAGTTGGAGGCCAAGGTGAGGCTGGTGATGGAGTCGGAGGAAGGGAGGCAGCTCAGGGCTCGTTCGGCGGCGCGGAAGAAAGAGGCGGAGGCGGCGCTGGAGGAAGGGGGCTCGTCGCACGCAGCGTTCGTCCAGTTCCTGTCTGATGCAGAGAATCTTGGCGAGTAGTGACGAGAATTCGCTGGTGCTCTGCTCTTGTCGTATGCGTTTGGTTCTACTCTCCTTTCTACAGTTATCACATGAAGTAATCATTTAAGAACTCCTTGCGCACCTTAATTTTTGCTACTAGTATTAATTAAGCACCGTACTACAACTACTAGCTAGTCTAGTACTTATTAAATGTATGCTCTATTTATATCCCAGGTCCCCCTCTGTCTTAAAATATAAATATTTTAGAATTAAACATGAGTATTAAGAAAAAAATTAAAAAATAGAATAAGGTTATAATTGGTTGATAGAAGAAAGTTGGTGAAAAAAATTAAATAAAGTGATTCTAATTGTTTGAGATGAGAGAGTAAGTGGAGAAATAACTTTATTTTGAAAAAGTCTTGAGCTATAGAAATAAGAACGTATCCTATACACATAACCTTTTTTTATATATTGTATACACCAACTAACAAATATTACTAAAAATTATAGAAAAAATATACATGTGTTTTCAATAGTACTATATCTATATATAAAGTCTTATCTTTAAATTTATTAGAGAGAGAAAAAAAGACAAAAATCTGATAGATCTGTCCTCTTAAAATTATTAGATTATTTGTTTTTTTAAGCTAAAATATAATAAATTTAAAGATAAAACTTTATACATAGGTATAATATTATCAAAACTATATGTACAATTTTTTCTAGATTTTTTAATAATATTTGTTAGTTGCCATGTTCCTTATATGAAAAAAACTTATGTGTATAAGGAGCAATATTCCGGTAGAAATAGCATTCATTTGAGACGGAGGGTGGCAGCGATTACTTGACACACAACCTCCTGAGACCACATATTCCGTCAGTCTGCAATGACGCTTATATATGCTTCACGTAGGAGTTTTTTTTATTCAATATCTCCAGTTCTTATGGAACCATCGACCTGCCTAGCATTCAAAAGATTCTTTCGTTACAATACTGTCACTTTTTTATTTATATATTTATCCTAAAATACTATTTCTTTATCTATCAATCAATTATAACTATTACTTTATTTTTTTATATCTACCTTCTCATCTTAACGCCATCACAACCACTTCTTACTCTAATCTTACTTTTCTAAAAAAAAAAAAAAAGTTACTAGGGAGTAAGACTGTCTCTAATAGAAAAGCCATTAGGACACTTAAACCCAAAATAGGTCTCCAGCAGGATATGTATAGTCTCCAATAGAGTATATATACAAAAGACCCATTTTAGGTGTCAGGAGCGGACATAACCCAAATCTAAGTATTCTCTCTCTTAAGAGCCTATTTGTAAAAAAGGCGTTGTCTTTTCGTCTGGTATTATTGAGAAGACCAAAAATATGTATTGAATCTTTTACTACATTGTTAGCGCTACCCAAAGGATAAATAAGTCTTGTATTTTAGATCATAGTTGTTGGAGACATACTAATATGGTGACCTTTGGGAGCATTAGAACGGACAAACATGTGAATATATGTGGTCTCGTGGCTTCAACCATGGAAGTCAGATGGCTTGGTGGTGTATGCTACCTTGTAATCTTATCTACCAACTCTCACTCCCTAAGGTGGACGGCACTACCCAAAAAGAAGGTATTATGGCAAGACTGTGTTTGGATGTGTTTCTGATTTTTGGTTTATATCTCGATTTTTATTAGCTCGTTTTTTAATTGTTAAAGGTGTGTTTTTAAAAACTTTATATATAAAAGTATTTAAAAAATCAAATAGATCAAAATTTTAAGTTTATAATAGTTAATACTTAATTAATTATGAATGATTTCTTGTTTTATGTGCACGTAAAAATAGGTCCTATAAACACAGACTTAGAACCTTAGACTGCCCTCTCTCATCATCCAGAGAACTGAGTCAGGGGGCGAGATCGATCCAGCGTAATGTTCTCGTCGGTGACGAAAACAAGTTGGGCGATGAGTTTTCTGGAATGTTTTTTTATGCCACGCTAATCGTCTGTCTAACTAGTAAGCGGCACATCACCTACTTAAAGCTTGTTGTTTCGAGCCTTCCAATCTATACAATGCCTATTGTCTTGAACCCCAGATTATATTCCGAGAGGTGCTCTGCGCACTAGAATGCTAGTTAATCCATGAAGTGTTAGCCGTTTATTTAAGAAAAACCTATAACATCGCTAAACATCCTTGCGTTTGCATATCTCTTCACTTCAAATTCGAACTACGTACGTTTTTTTTCCATCCATGAGTAATTGGATTTACTAATAATTTTGTTTAACCTTTTTTCTTTTCTAAAATATCATATGTTATCATGAAGAGACGAAGCATGGATGATCGTCATATACTGGATGAATCTACACTACATTAACGAGATCCTTGCCTTGGTTAATTTTGTATTATCATGTTAGATTATGTTGAGAATTTTTGTATTAAAATAAAACATAGCACTGGAAAATGCAAAATACTGGTTCCGTTTCTCTAAAAAAAATACAACAGACTCTTTAGTTTTAGTTGTTCTCCAATATCCAGAATTTAATCAATTAAAATATGAAGTTAGTTAGGTTCTATGACTCTCACTTTGATATTTAATTTAACATCCAAAATTTGAGATTCAATAATAGCATGTTGCAATGAAAAGTGAACTAATTTTAAAAAAATAACCAATACATTTTAAGTATAGCCTTACTTTCAATATTTTTATAATATATAGTTAGAAAAAATAGTCATTACAGAATGCGTTGATATTCGAAACAACAAGTAAAAAGAAATAGAGTAGGTAACATTTGACATAAGTAGTTGATGAACATATAGAGGTAGGTTTTTTTAACATTTTTAATTTAAAAAATAAACCCTTCCAATTATTTGATTTCATATTTGAACTTTTTGGCCTAATAGTCACCTCGTCTGGCGTGGTAGAATAACAGTGTCATGCTATAAGTAGTGGGCGTGTTAGTGCTGCCTAGTTTGGTGTGGTAAAACTCTTACCATGCTAGTTAACTGGCGTGATAAAAAAGCATTTAGTGGACGTGTTTGAATTAGCTTGTGTGTGTCTTATAAGCTACATATAAAACGAAAACATCATTAACGCATGATTAATTAAACATTAACTATTAAAAACTTAAAAAATAGATCTATTTGATTTTTTAAAAAACTTAAACCATTAACGCATGATCTAATTATCATGCATGATAAAAGTTTTACGGCGAGAGGCATATCCATTTTACGTTTGAAAAATGCATGCTAATAAAACATTAAAGGTATAAGTCAAAACCTACCCAGCCAATTCAAACACCCTCTTAGAATTGAAAAATAAGTTTTATAAGAGTTATATTTTTAAAAATAAAAATAAAAATGTTCAAAAAATAAACAAATATAGAGCCATGTAGGTTCCAAGTTGGTGCTTAATTTGGCAAGTGCGACCGTGGACATGCCACATGCAGCAGCAGAAACTGCTAGCACTTGGCAGCCAGTACTTGAAGAATATGTTGACGTAAAAAAGTGCTGACACATTGAAGCACCATAAAAAACAGAATAAGGTAACTGGCAGCTCGAGTTCTCTGTTCCCGTTTGCTGCGGAGACGGATTTAATCCCTCAGGATGCGTCATCTATTATGTAATCTACGATAATTATTGAAAATTTTGAAAAGGAAATTTAAAAAAGATAGATTAATATGTGAAGTATCAAACTTCACAAATATGTAATTAAATTTAACAATCTATAATTTTATAAAAATCCAAAAAGATATGCTCCTATACTCATCCTACTAAAGAAACCATACATATTTTAAATGGAAGAAGATGAAAGACTAACGGAATAGTTTTGGAGGTGAAGTAAAGAGAAAACATGATCACACAAAATAAAATAAGTCATTAGCCATAAATAATTAAGTATTAATTATTTTAATTAAAAAATAGATTAATATATTTTTAAAGTATCTTTTATAGTAGAAATTTTTAAAAACATACGAGTTTAAAAAAACGTGCTCACTGAAAAACTAGAAAATTTTTTCATTACAGGTTTATTCAACACAGTGTTAAACACTGAAACGTGACTTAAAAAAAGGGCAGTCTGTCCTTGACGGGGAAGTTAATTCCGTGTGTGATCCTTTCGGTCCGAAGCACTGTGTATCCGCTATCTAACCTGGGCAACAGCGTCCAAATCCTCTTTCCTACAAGTGTGTGACTTTATCTTTTAACAATCTATCCACCCGTTCATCTCCAAATCCAACGGCGGATTGGTCATCTCCTTCAAGAGGCACTTTTGGCCCCAAAATTCATCTCAGTCATGGTGACGAGCGATGTAGTTGGCTGAGTTCGAATCAGCACCAAGAGAAGAAAAAACTTTTCGGTATATCTAGAATATGAGTAATGTGACTTGTTAGAATTTTGCTTTTATAATAGTAGATAGAACGGGCCCGTTATCTCTATGAAGATGATTCTAAATTCTGATATTTGTTATTCTAGCATATACGTAGAACACGAAATAGATAGAGTAGATAAAAAAAATAACAACTATGTTCATATTAACTATTTAGACCTCACAACCAGCTAAAAAAAATTTAAGTAGTTTTTAATAAAAATAAAAAAAGAAATTTTCTTTCTTCCAATTTTATTTGCCTAAAAGATAGCTCACTTTATTTTCTATAAGCAGCGCTTTTAAACTGTTACACGTGGATTTTTTTTAAAAAATTTCATATATAAAAGTTGTTTTAAAAATCATATAATCTATTTTTAAATTTAAAAATAATTAATATTTAATTAATTATGTGCTAATAATTTACCTTACTTTAATTTACATGATATTTTTTTCTTTTTCATCTTCGCTCACCTTCAAACTATGCTAATGGTTTCAGAGCCGACGACCTAATCTTCTCCTCTACCCGTTTAACATGGGTCCCAGAGAACTGACAACCTAGAGCCGCCGCTCACGCTTATGCTGCCGTCGCCGTCCGGAAGAAGCGATTTCACTCCGGGGGTGTCGCCACCCGTTTTCACCATTCCGTCGCTTTTGTCGTCGTTGTGCTTCGTCCCAAGCTGGATTGATTCTAACATCTCCTAGAGAAGCGGACCCAATCTTCGTCGTCGAGCCGTCGTCTTTGTAGTCATCGAGTCAAGCAACAACGGCCGTCCCAGCCTGCAGACCTTTGCCGATCTCCTCCCGGACGACCACCACCTCCCTCTAGGCCACCGCCATTGTGGATCTACTATGGACGCGGCCCGGCTGGATTCTGCCGGTGCAAGTCCTCCGTCCCCGACTCCTCCACCATCTCCGCCTCGGCCGTAGCAGCACCCGGAGGCTAGCGCGGCCTCGCCCGCGGATCTAGGCCGTCGTCGTCGCCAACTTCCGCCGTGCCGTGCTGCACTTCCCCAGACGGCCGCTCGATTTCCCTTTGCCGTCCTCTCTGGATCTCCGCCGAAAGCTGCCGCCTGGGCTTGCCGAGCTTCGGACGCACCCCTGACTGGGATCTGCATCGTCGTGGTCTCCTTCCCCGACCTCGATCTCCTCCATGCACCGCCCGCCGCCGCGTGCTGCCCTGCGGCCGTCCTTTGCACGCTCGTGATCTCAACGTCTCACAGACCTCACCGGCTGGCCTGATCTTCTCCACGCTCCGTATCTGGAGCCGCGCCGTTCATGGCCTCGTGGAACCACTGCTTCTCCGCATCCCATCCTCGCTGCCTCCACCACCACGACAAGCTCCCACCGACAGGGTTGGGCTCCTCCTCGCGCAGCCTATGGGCGCGGCCGCTGCCAGGGGCCTGTGCCTTACCTCCAAAGCCAGGCCTCTCCCTCCAGCCACCGTTGCTTCTGGCCTTCTTGGGCCCCTAGCGGCTCGTGGTCCCCTCGCCTCCCGCTGAGAACCGAGAAAGAGTCCAAAGATGTGTCGACGGGGGTCAAAAACGGCTAGTTGACTTCACTGTGCTGAGACTGTGTTGGAGGACTGGCCGATTGCTACTGCGCTGTGCTGCTACTGTTTTTGTCCCCTTCATGGAGCGGGTTTGCTTCGCCCACCGTCGTTCGTTATCCTCTACACTCCTCCACCTGTCCTGACATCGTCGTCCTCGACTCCGGTCACTGCATCATTCACCGTTGTGTCGTACTGTGCACGGTGAGGCCGATCACCCGATTCATCTGCGATATGCCTTCATAGATGGATTGTCTTCTAGCACGTCTTCTATACCAAGCTTTTAGTTGCTGCTGTGTCATCTTTTCGAACCATTTTCGAACCACAGTATTGATACTCATGGTCAACCACCGCTGCATCAACTTGTTATTGCCGTTCGCGCATCGACATTGTTTTTACTGGTGGGTTCTTCTTTGTCTACTTCGAGCACCACTGCCGCGTCTTCTTCTAGTTGTCACTATTTCCACTCTCGACCGGTGATTCAGCTGCCACTGCTCGACGTTGTCGTTTTTGGTTGTTGGTCCTGTTGCTTGTTTTTGTCTTCATCCACCATGTCTCATCGCCAACGTCGTTATTTCCTCTTTGACTAGTTCATTCTGCTCTGACAACAGTGGGCTACACCGACACTTTTTCCTCTACGACGTTGTGAAGACCTTCTCTGCTTAGTCCCTTTTAACATAGCACAAGATTGGTGGTAGTCACCTAATTGACCCACGCGGTATTGGCAACACCGCTGCGCATGTTTGTCCCAAGTTGTCCTCGGGGTGGCAAACCTGCGGTTGACGACTTGCCCTCTACGGTTCAACAACATCGGTTCTTCAGCACATCTTCCTCAACAACTATTGCAATTGTGTCACCATTTTCGTCTTCAGCATGTCCTCGCGTACCTTGGTCCACGACACCATCCCGCACACTCACGACCACTCTATGGCGTCCCTTGTGTGCCATGCAACTTGGCTACCTCATCATCAGCACTCGACTTTGGCTATATTGACCATGGCTATCCTACACATGGCTACCTTGACCATGGAACCATTACTCCCTACGTTTCGGCTACCTCAACAACGACACAAGGACTATCATTGTTATTGAGCTCTCTCGCCAGTTTTTTATCTAGTTCAAGAGTCCATGTTACTCATTTTTGGACAGCGAGGATGTTAAAGTATATATGGAAATTATAGAAATATTATGATATGATTGATTTGTTTAAAGTTCTTTCTTATCTCTAGTATCTTCTTTATCTCTATCTTGTATTCTATATATATACCATCTCGAGGCTCAATATATCGAACTAGTATTCTACAGTACATCCCTGGCTCTACTGTTCAACACAATGGTCTGCTCCCGGCGGCTCCCTCTTTGTTGATATTGACGGACATGGCAGTCAGCTGTTTGCCCTGCCTACGAGCCCGCTGGGGCGCTGGGGCGATGGCTGCAGTTGTTTGCTTCACATATTTCCCGATCTGCAAATCAGACTCCAGAGCATTGTACCGTCCTCATGGCCAACAACGTTACTGCAGTCGAGTTTCGAGCTTGCACGGACAAGCATCTGAGACGGTTGGGTAAGTTGCAAGTATAGCAACCATGTATTTACTATCCAACCTTTACAATCTCATCCCTACTCTATTATTGTTGAGTTGCTTGATTGGATGAATTGTAACACCAAAAGCACATCGCAAGAACAATTTTGCTGTCGGCTGGAGCTGGAGGACCGTATTTTACATCCATATTAAGATTAGAGATTTTCATTTCTGCGTAAATATTAAAGGACTCGTTCAGTTTGTTGCTAAAATTAAACTTACCAAAATTTACTAAATTTTGATAAATTTTGACATTAACAAATTTTGGTAGTGTTAGTTTATTTCGTCTATAATGTTACCAAATTTTGGTAGTGTTTATATGAAGAAAACTTTTGGATTACTAAATTTTGGTAGGATACATGGTTATAGTATGTTTAGTTTGTTACTCTATTAAAATTTTAGTAATATTAAAATTTAGTAGGATTGAAAGTGATAGCAAGTAAGCATGCCTAAGTTCTCTTGGCTGTAGTCTGGGTAATCCCCTTCGTTCTAAAAAATATGAGAGAGGCTTTTATCCTCGGTCGAAGTCCGGGCGTAGCTAACCGACTAGTACTGACGATAATTACCATTCATGTTGGCTTCTAACTGCAAGCACCGTTTTTTTTTTGAAAATAAATAAACTTCGGTCTCTATATCCAAACCAGATATACACAGCCTAAATCCATACAAAAGTATTTAGACTACACATATTACATAAAAGGGTTCTAAACAACACATTGCACAAGTACTCAGTCTCAAACTTCTTTATCAAGCAAACATTACAACCATGCACGACAAACCATAAAGAAAAAAAGACAAAGCTAGACTTTCAACCTTCGCCTCAAGTTTCACCCATTAAAGACTATATCATTTCTATAAAGCTAAACCGTCTAATAGAAAGTTGTGATGTGCTGCTATTATGGAAGTGCTCCTTATAAAATAGTACCAACTTCATCCCATCCCATGGTTTAAGAGGGAAGAGGTACGGCAAGACGGCTATTTTCATTTTGTGATGACATCCATGGACCTGCACGTTTATAGTTGTTCATGCTACTGAGAACTCGCTTGTTCGTTGACAGAATCCGATAAGCTCTACGTAAGAGAATATGACATAGGGTTATTGAGGGACTGAGCCTGTATAATTTATAAATCCTTGCTATAGACTGTATGACCCGTATTTTATATTTAACTCGTAAGATCGTTATTTAAAGGGACAATTTTCTTTCTGCCACTCGTTTGAGTCGATTCTCTCTTCTGCCATTGGAATTTGGTGCTTCTCTTTTTACCACCGTTCCGTCCAACCTTCATTTTCTTTTGCCACTTCTGTCTGGTCAAGCTAGGTTTACCGTTAAGTGAAAGCCCTAGGAGTGGTTGAGACAAAAATCCCTAGGTCGCTAGTGCCCCTGGGTGAAAAGTGATAGAACTGGTGTCAAGTGTTGACCCCGGTTTTTAAGCTGCACCCTCCAGTACTTAAAAGTCTAGGTGGGAGACCATAAAAATGTAGAATAAAGAGGCTTTGGAGAAAAAGAGCAGCTTCAAACGAAGAAAAATGTAAGAGCGTGCGAAGGATTGGCCATTTTGCATCGAAGTGCAAATAACCAGTGCCCTCCAATAGTTCAAGCTCAACAAACATTGCAAGTTCAGGGAGGTATATTATCATCTCATTTTTTTTCATATATGCTAAGTTCTTGTATCTGTGTTGATTCCGGCAAACTTACCCTGTTAATTTTTGTTCTTTATGTAAGCTAAAAAAATAAGTACTAATAAATCCTATGAAGAGAAAGCTGCTACAACAAAACATGGAAATAAGAGGAACAAGGTATAGTCTGTTAGCAACTAAATGTCCATGCTTTTGTTCAAGTCCACTACTCATACTTGTTTTACTGAATGTTAGAGCCAAGCCTACCGAGCTGACTACAACAACTGGGCAAGCAACTACGGCGAGTGGAAATACTTCACCACCTGCACAAGCACATCTTTCATCACCTGCACTTCCTGAAAGCCGAGCTTTTGGTAGTAGGAGTAGGAAGCGGCTAGCTTTAGGTTAAGAGATTAATGACTATATGATGTAATTTGGCAACTTATGATGTTGCCTGCAATGGAAGTATTTTTGCTATCTCTGTTTTATTCCAGTACCTTAGTATCAAACTAGGTTGGTATTTTGTAACTATTGTAAGCAGATCTAGATGTTACTTCATTGCTTCCATCTATATTATCAAACTTGGTAATGGATATCCATATACATATGGACTACTTAATCACACTTGGTGCACTTTCCCATTTATATATCACAAGAACAAACTAGTTCATTACTCACGAGTAGAATGCATGCATTCATATCCTGAAACATTTGTGACAATACATGACATGTTCTACTTATTTTGCATGGGCAGGAGAGAGAGCATGGTTTTTATGGCAAGATTAGGGTGAGGGCTGCTTTATAATGCCCACCTACAATGACTTGTTAGACAAAACCTTGCTAGTTGCATCTCAGGGGCATTTTTGTCCTTAACCACTCCATAGGCCTCCTCTTGACAGTCAACCTAGCTTGGCCAGACAGAAGTGGCAAAAGAAAATGAGAGTTGGATGGAACAGTGGTAAAAAAGAGAAGAGCCAAATTCCGATGGCAGAAAAGAGAAATCGACTCGAACGAGTAGCAGAAAGAACATTTTTCCATATTTAAATCATCCACAACTAGCTTCCTTCTGTCTTAATATAACTGTCACCAATTAATGCTTTGACCTCTCCTTTTTAGCAATCCTTATGTCTAAAATAAAATAAGTGTTCTTTTGGGATTCATAATTTATCCCAAATAAGTGCTTTTTAGAGTACTATTGTCCTATTAATTATCTCTTACAGATTTTTTCCCTTTTTACTGTCAATTGCCCTTCCATTTCTAACAATGGACGGGCATGGATCGATCCACAGATAATCCATAGCCGACTCTAGTTCAACCAAATGAACTTCATTTAATTACCCTCAGGTTGAACTAGAGCCAGTCACAAATTACCCTCTGGTTGACTCACGTCCATCTCTATTCCCAACTATTCCTCATTTAACAATTGGCATTTAGGTCATTTTCCTTCCCTTATAATTTGGTTTTTGAATGCTAAAATGAGCACTCATTTTTGGGACGGACGGAATAATAAATGTTTATTAATGTGTATTATACATCAGTAATATAATTATACAACTTTGGAACTTCCGCTCATTGTAACCCAATTATTCCCTCCGATCAACATATAAGCATTTAAATTATTTAAATTTTGTCAAAAGAATATAAGCATTCCCATACTACTACTTGTCTCATTAATTACTTCATTCAAATTTCTTCCTATTTTACCCTAACCATACTTTATTTTATTGAGTAACTTTGGCCTTGGGCCCATAAAGGCCTAGCCCAAATATACTAATTGGGCCTTCACGTAATCTTTCATATATGAAATATGGTTATATAAGCAGGAGAAGGCTTCTTATTTGTACTAGTGCTAAGGATTGAATAAAGATACTATTCTCCCTCCGATATCTTGTGTCTCCACTTTGTTTCTCGGCTATATAACCCCGTTGGACTACTGTACATAGCAGGGATTATATAACACATTATGAATTATATAACACATTATAAGCACTACGTTTTACCAGACACCGATAGAAAGGTAAAGAACTATGATGAACCGATTTATATTTTGTAGAATGAATTGTAAAAATGAAATACTTGCATCTTCCTTGTTCCGTTTTTTGGCTCCCGATGAACACCGCCACCGCCGAGTTGGAGTCCCCGACATAAGCCGATAAGGGTGTTCTGTGCCACGCCAAGCCACATGCCGGTCGCACCCTCGCATGGCGTCGCCGCAGCACGTCCACACGGTGGCCACGCCGGTTGTAGCTATGCCGGCGACGCCGAGCAGCACGCCGACCGCCTGACGCCGCGCCGACCATGCCGTGCCACCGCTGACCGTCGTGCCCCAAACGGCCGTCGCATCAGCAACAACAATGGTAGCGGCACCGGCCGCTGGCTGTCCGTGCGCCTCGCTGGCTGCCGGCTGAGCCAGAGTCGGCCGCCGTGGTTGCGTCGTGCATTGGCCGCGCCGGCGCCGACCACACCGCGCCACTGTCGCGTCGTTCACCCGGCCGAGTGTGGCTGCCACGGCCACGCCATGCACAGGCCGCAGCGGGCGCGACAGCCATGAACCGCGGCGGCACCGGCCGCTGGACGCGCCGCCATTCCTCGTCGGAAAGGAAGAAAAAAGAGGAAAGAAAAAAAAGGAAAAGAAACGAAAAGGAAAGGAATAGGTGATTTTTCGAAAGGGCCCTCAGATTTTCTAAAAATCACACGCATGACCCCTGCATAGAATCTTTTGTGCAAAGACCCAGAATTTTGGAAAACCCCTGATCCGGTACTCCACTGCATGGAAATCAGTAAAATGTCCGTTGTATTTTGCAGATTTTAGCAAAATTTTGTATTTTAACATAAAATGTCATAGAAATTTCGAATTTAAATTCTGTTTTCGCATTTGAAGCATTCTATTACTTTTATTTGAGAATTGTGGATTTTATTTTTAGTAATTATAAGTATTTATTTGCTTCTTTTATGTATATCTTTATATGTATTCTCGTATTTTAATTATGTAATTAGCATTTACTATGCAAATGTATATGTGAAAAATCATGAAATAATTATGTTCATCCTTGTAACCATGTTACCTGCAGTAACACTTATGTTATATTTGTCATTATGCAACAGATGCTAGGAATGACGAAAAAAGAGTTCACCGAACTGGCCCAGCATAGCCAAAACTACCTGACCTGGGCATCCGACTCCCAGATTGTCATTAGAGCCAAGAAACTCCGCAAGACGATCGAGATGGGCACGTCATAGGACACCGCGCCAACCACTGATGAGAATGATCAAGCGCTACGTTTCCTGCAACACCACCTTTGCGCCACGCTCAAGAATGAGTACATGGCATTAAAGAGCCCACTCGCTCAGTACACCATCCTATCCCAAGCAGAGCAGGAGTGGGTTCGCTTGAGGTTTGTTGACTTCAAGAACGTCGCTGAGTACAACTCTGCCCTGCATCGGATCTGCACCAAGTTCTCTCTCTGACAAAGTAGTCATAGACGAGGAGAAAATTGAGAAGACACTCTCCACATTCTACCCTAGCGTTGACAAGTGCCAGTAACTACAGGCAGACAGGATATAAGGAATATCATAAGATGATTGACATCATGAAGGTTGCTGAGTCTTATGATGAGGTTCTCCGCAAGAACTTTGTCTCCTAGTCGCTTCTGATAAGTGTTTGCTTAGAAGTCAATGCTAGCAGTTACAAGATCTGCAAGCCCATCTAGAGGAAGAGGGGCAAGCGAGGTGGGAAGAAGGCACCCAAGAAGGCACAAGCAGGAGCTATAGTTATTAGAACCAGACCGGACCAGCGGTTGGACCATTAAAAAACCAAACCAGAGACTATACCGGCTCGGTTCACTTAAAAGACCGTCCGTGCAATCGAACCGCTAAAAACCGGTTGAATAGGGCGGTTTTTTACGGAACCGGTGAACTGATCGGTTTTACTGGAACTGGCCGGTTTTTGTTTGTGACCTTATTACACCTAATTTTTTTGATCACACAACTTACGGTATGGGCAAAATCATAAATGTTTATTTTTTTAGGGTTGCCTGTGCTGCTACTGTGCCTGCTTTGCCTTGGGCCTAAATCCAATCGATCCCCACCGACGGCGGCAAGGCACGGCTGGCGCGGAGGCGGCGGCGGCGGCGCAGGCAGAGCTGCAGGCGCACGACGGCGGCGGTAGAGGCGCAGGTATACTATAAATCTTAGCTTTCCCTTCTCAAATATAGGTATCTGCACAGATGCCAGAATATAAATATCTAGGAATGAGTGAAGAATTTCAAAAGGAACAAAACACAGAAATATAACTGAACAAAATAGCAGTGAGCATTCGTAAGTGAATGCCAAGCAGCTAACTCCTAGGACTAGCTTCCACTTTCTCAGTCAACACAAGTAATATCAGTAGAGTTAGATGCATTTTTTGGCCAGGAAAAGAAGATACATAGGCCATTCCAGAACAAAGAAAAGAGAACTAACCCCTGATCAAGGTTAGAGATTCAATACATAGATATTTCCATGAGTTGCAATTCATTTTTTGAGTGCAGCTGCTGTGATTATACAATTAAAATATTTATGTGCTTATGTTTTTCTATAAATCAACTGTATATGTATATATATTGCTCCGGTTCAATATATTTCATGACCGGTTCAATTCATCCGGTCTAAAACTATCGAACCGGCGGTTCAACCGGTTTTTAACGGTTAGACCAGTGAACCAGTGAACCGATGGCCTCGCCGGTTCAATGTCCGGTCCTGTCCTAATAACTATGGCAGGAGCTCTAGATGCCCAGGGAGTACAGGGAGGCAAGAGCAAGAAGGAAGCCAAGCCACCCTGAACGACAAGCCATACGGCCAGCAGGACCAAACATGCTACAAGTGTGGCATATGGGGCCATTGGAGCCGCATCTATGAGGAGTCTCAGCACATCATCAATGCATACAGGCCAATAGAAAGGCCAAAGCACCCGCAGAGACACACCTAGTTGCTGTTGATAGCGCCACAGGAGTAGATGCCATGGCATCTTCCTCCACTTTTACAACACTTGATATCCTCGCAGCTGCTGCTGTCCTAGCACACGAGGAGAATGTCACACAGGAGCAGATCTTCGCAGAGGTGGACACATTTCTTGATTCCGTCTAGTGCGTGATGCACTTAAAACATTTTTGTAGTGGTTGCATTATAAACATTTATTGAACAATTGGTTTTGTAAGCTCTATGAGAGCGCAACATTTATTTCATAATTTGCCCCGCATGGCTGGACCTTATTTTTATATTATTGCATTTGGCTCTATGATAAAGTTGTGTTCCTTATTTTGAAATAGTGATGTTTTGCTTTATTCATTTAGAGAATATGCGTAGCCTAAGATGAAGAAGAAATAAATATTCTGGATAGAAGCACCACAAAGTGCAATCTTGAGAAATGCAAGACAAGTTTGGTCTATGGAAAAGACTATAACTATCTTCACAACCGCACGCGTTGATTATTGAGAATATCGTTTCCCATAGAAAAAGATTATATCTAAAAATCTCTTAAGAATGGCAAAACATTCACACATAAGTTCTTGTGAAGGAATTAACGATGAGAAAAGCATACTCATCACAAAGGCATGCGACAAATAAGAAAATATTTTCTCACTAAGAAATCAAGGCTAATTAGACTATTTTATAGTTATTTTCTTGGGTCTTTAGAATACATTGCAATGGACATAGCACAAATAATCTCAATCATCTTATTTGCTAGAACGAACGAAAAGATGAGATATTATTCGTCGCGTACCCCTGGCCCTCAGTCGCGCCACACCACACGCCATGCGTCGGCCTCATTGTACACTGGCCACCTCCCGCGTGCTGAGCGTAGGCCTCCACAATGCGCCAAGGCACCAGCCACACAATGGGCACCAGGCATCGATCGCCAAACGGACACTAGATGCCGACCTCTGCGCCGCACTGCATGCCGGCCGCCGCCTTAAAAAAACGACCGCCAGCATTGCCATTCCACATGCACTTTTGGGGAGACACGCGAGCTGGTTGTGCTTTGGTCGGTTGTGAACTGCATGAACTAGATAATTGCACACGGGCCCCACACCTTGCATGCGCGAACGGCTAGCTGCGCATCACAAATCAAAGAAATAATCCATATCCTACATACCTTGAAAGCTATACCCCATATAAAAACAAACAAGAATATTTGCAATATAATTTAGTCCTTGAAAGGATTATTCTGGTACTATAACGTGCTTATAAAATAGCAGCAAACATGTCATGGTTGGATTGATCTAGAAAGATCAAACACACCAACATAACACATTAAGAAAAGCACTAAGTACCAGACATCCATAAGAACCGACTAAATATAGCTATGGGATTAAAAAGATTTGCTACACCATTATTTGACTTCCGCCATATGAATGGACATGCATTCCTAAAAGCAGTGGATTCTCAATAAGTGGATCATTTGAAATATGTTATCCGCTCAAGAAATGCAACTGGTGTTCCTTGATTAGGTGCATATCTGTAACACCCTGAAATTACCTAATTTAAATAATTGGGAGTGAAAAGGAATTTTAGAAATGTAACTAAAAGTCTCAAGGAGTGCAAATAATAAACACAGAGAAAAATCTCAACAAAAGTTGGCCTGGAGATAATTTTAGAAAATACTTTGCTTAATTATCTATCTCCTGGAATTTTCTGGGATTTATTTGAGCAAGGAAAGTATTTTTGGTGAATTAAACAACCTTTATAGCATTTAAACAAAAGAAAAACAAAGTAAAAACCCTTTCCTATGCTTGGGTCGAATCTGGCCCTATACTATTCTCTCCTCCCTCTCACGCGCGCGCTGTGCAGCCTTAGCCCTGCATGCGCCCCGCGCTTTCGCCGCGCTCGCCGATAGGTGGACCCACCTGTCGGATTCATCTCCAAGACCTCAGGTCGGGAGGACTCCTGTGCAGGCTAACGCCGCTGCCGTGAATCCCACTCCAATCCGCTTGCTCTGGTCGGGTTTCGATCCAATTGGTTGAGGCGTTTTGATCCCCAAGACCTCCTCCCCTCTTTTCCCCAAGAGTCGCGGCGTGAAATCGAAGGGATATTGACGTCGACACGGAAATCGTGAAGCATCGGACGGGTGTTGACCCTAATCCGCCGTCGCCGTCGTATCCGAGCCGATCTCTCGTCCCCACCGCTATAAATAGCACCTCCCGATGCCCCTCTCTCTCTTTCTGCCTCAACCCTAGCAAATCCTCACTGCCCATGCCCTAGCCCCGAGAGATCTCCGCTCCGCCATCGCCCTAGTCATTGCTAGCACTTGCCGCCGCTTCAGTTAGCACCGCCAGCACGTGAGAGCTAGGACGCCGTTCCGAGCCACCGTTGACCGCCGAAACCCCGACGCGTCCAGGACGTGAAGCTTCAACCAACCAAAACTCGCCGTCGGTCTCCCTCGTCGCTGATCATCGTCGTTCCACCCACGGTGAAAACCCTCGGGATCCCCTCTACTCGTTTCTGTCCCTGCCGCCCGCCGCCGTGCTGTCGACCATTGGTTCCCGAGCCGCCGCCATCACCATTGTCGCCATTGCCAACGTGGCTGCTTACGTGGATGCCGCAGTGCAACTGCGAGACCGATCGCGGAGATTTAATCCTACCATCCGATCTGTCCTAGTTAGATCTTAGCCATTAGATCTTTAGGTTAGATCCTAACCGTTGGATCTCGGTTGGATTAGATCTCAACCCTTCGATCCATCTCAAAACCTCTAATCAATCCGAGCCGTCCAATCAATCCCCTTTTTAATCTAAACTATTGAAATCTCTGTGGACCTCGGTAGACTTGGTCTACCGTAGACTCAAGCCTTTTCTCTCACTGATTGGTGCGGCCCTGCTGTCAGCTGCCCTTTGACTCAATGCTGACACCATAAATCCTTTTCCTGAATTAAATTAATAATAAATGACATCATAAATCGGTTTAATTCTTTTAAATAGGCTTTAAAAGGGTTTAAACTTCTAAAATTCACAACTAATTCATCAGAACTCCATTTGGGTGATTCAACGTTGTAAAATTCATTAAAAATCAAGATCTAACTATTAAAAATATAATATTATACTGTTGATGTGTGCTTATGTACTGTTTTGCTGCATTTTTGTTTCATTGCTTTAGTTGTTGACGTTTCCGGCAAGAGTCGGGCGATTCCTCGAAGAGAGTTCAGGAAGCGCTTGTAGAGCAGCAAGGCAAGTCACACAGATTCCTCAACCCCTTTGAGCATGCTGCACCTATGTTTTAAGCTATCTTTTCCTTCAACTATGTATTTATTTTATAATGTCATTTGGCAACCTTTATCCTTGGTTATGGCCTTATTGATTTGATTAGCTGTCATTGTATCTATGGAGAAATATGACTAGCTAGCTTTAATTATGGATTAGCTAGAATAATTTTAGGATTCTGCTTAGTCATGCTTACAAACTGTAGCATAACTTATGGGCTATCACTTAAACATTAATTGCAATATCGAGTTCAGATGAAATGATGATTCAGTTCACGACTGAGGTTGTGAGAGGATAACTTAATGGTTCACTCAAATTTAACTAAATGGTGGATTGTAAGCACCAAGGTTGTGAATGTTGCTAGCGGTGCTCATGACAGTTAAGGACCGGTTCGCGGGGAATACTTGTTTTGAAAGCAAAACTCCGTGCTACACAAAGCTAGAATGGGTAATGGCAGGAACTAAAGTGTGATTTGTTCAACCGGAGGCCCCACGGTGTGTTGTGGCTGTGTTAATAAGACCACCATGGTTGCGTCAATAAGTCCATGTCTTGGGTGTTGGATCGTTTTCCTGTTGGGGGCCTGATCAGCTCCTGTCGGAGACTGGTGGTCCAGCGGGTGTGATACTCTTGTTGTGCAGGTTACACAGAGGGTCCTGTCACAACTCCTTTCCGAGATACCATAATGGTATCAAGGCGCACAGTGATGTGTTGTGGGGTTATGTTTTGTGGGTAAATTGGTATATTTCTGGCCAGAGTAAAACTATTCGAATAACCGTGCCCGCGGTTATGGACGAGCCTAGCAATGTTTTCTGTTATTAGTCCCACACTACCTTAAATGAGTAATGAATGGTGAAAGATGGTTAGCTCCAAGTTGGAGTGGTTGGGCCTATATCGCTTTGGTGTGCAATATAGTGTTGGTTATTATGGTTTAATGTCTACTGTTTAATTACTCTCTTTTAAATGATTTATTAAATGTTGTTTAAGTAACTTGAGCCATATATTGCCTTCCTTTAGATACCTGTGCACTTGCATATTTGTTGTGTGGCTTGCGGAATATTTCATGTACTCACCTTGCAATCAACAATTATTATCAGAAGAGTACTATAGCGAGGAGGACTTCTTGAAAGACTGAGCAGGAGCCTGGTCAAGTGCGTGGAGTGGGAGACGTCACATTATGAGTAGTTTATTTCCGCTGTTTAGACTTTACTATTCTAAGAGATGTCATTCGCCTCTATAATAAATATAGTCCGTCATGTAAACTATTACTTTGTTATCAACTTTGTTGTGTGTGCCTCGGTTGATTCCTGGATAAGGATTATCACACAATAAAGCACCTGAATTTTGGATGGAAATTCCGGGCGTGACAATATCCCACCACCATAGTGATGAGCTCTCTAAAGTTGAAAACTTGAATGGAGGTATGCATGCATTCTAAATTCCTTGACTCGAAAAAGAGTTATTTCCAGTCATTTAGAGGGAGAGAATGAACCCTTAGATAATAAATGTCAGGAAAAAATGATTAAAGAAGGGACTAGTGCATATTTAATGAAATAATAATGAATGCAAAGTAGCATAAGCACATGTATTTGTGCAAACTGCCTTCATCCTTAAGTACTTTTGTGATTTGAGAGCATGACTAAATTGCACTACCCGAATGTAATGCACCGGAGGAGGGTGAAAATACCAAAAGAAAGCAAAGGTATCTCTCATCTTGTCTGGAGGCTCAAAAGAAAACAATAGGACAAAACTCCGACTCCTTAAGCCCCTAAAGTAACCGGAGACGTCTGGTGAAAATAGGGACAAAAAAGAACTATCATACTCGTAATCATTGAAAGTACCCCTGCTAAGTGAGGGGGAGCCAGTTGAGTCCTAGCAAACGGTATGGAATCTCGGAACATGCACACCATGTCTTCCAACAAAGGAAGAATATCGGCAATTGATGTGCGCACCATAGTAAATACTGGTACACTAAAGAATCATACCCGTATTAAAGAAGCATCAAGCAAGACAAAGCAGCACATGAATCGCATATCTTTGTATCCATAGAAACTCGCATAAAAGAGTCATACAATCAATAGAAATAAATTATGAGACCTATTATGGGCAATATTTTCTTTAGATAATGAAACTCATTGACAGTCAACCAGAAGTCCAAAAATCAACTAAAAGATCAACCCGCGAGTTGACCCATAGATGATAATAGACAATTGAAGAAATTTTGATTGGGCATTTGCATTGAAAACCAAAACCAGATAAAAAAAGATATGAAATAAATTCCAGAATGGATTGGAATGATTATCCGAATATCATCAAACAAAGCTCACTCCAAATAAGTTTGAGATAAAATTGGTCGAAGCCAATGTTGCTTAGGCCTGCAAGCTTAAAGCGTACGAAAAATGGAACCATAGTATATCAGAAGAATAGTGTATGAAAATGCATAAGTTCCACATATATAGTTCACCAATCTTAGCAAGCAACATGGTTTGAACTTTGTCCAACCCCAAAATTATTATCAAGAAAGATAATGAAATATGCGGTGCACCGGTATTAATAGGTTATAGGAAATCTATAAGTCGTGAAAATCTATATAGATTTGGCCATTTGGATCATCACTCGCAATCACCTTTCTGGAAAAATGTGATCAAAGAATTAAGATGATTTAGACTTAAAGAGATGCAAAATTCAGGGGGAGAATTTTGCTCATTCATCGACAAAAGCTTGACCTAAAGGATCAAGTACCCAATCAGGTTCTAAAATTCAAAAAAGAAATTGGTTAGATTGTAATCTTTATTTCTTGAATAAGTTTTTCTGCACCTTCTTATCAAGGTTTTTAATGAGACAATCCATACGACATAACATGTGTACGCTATGTACTCTTTTTTCAATTTTTTCCATTGGGCTTTTCTGGATTTGTGGATGAAGCATAGGCATCACGCGGTGAGTGCCCAAGGAGAAGTGTTGAGAAACTTTAGGCTTGGACCCATGAAGTCCCAGCCCAAATACACTAATTGGGCTCTCACCTAACTTTCCCTATATGAAATATGGCTATGTAAGAAGAAGAGGGCTACTCATTTGTACTAGAGGATTGAATAAAGACACTACTCTCCCCCCTATTATATTGTGTCTCCACTTTATTTCTCGGTTGTACAACCCTGTTGGACTACTGGACGTAGCAAGGGGTTGCATAACACATTTAATGAGGAACACCAAATATTTTCTCCTCAAACAAATACTTAAATTATCGGAGGGGTAGTATTTTATAACTATTATTAGAATAGTACCGATTAAAAGTAACAATTAAATGAGATTGAAAAAATGCTACTCTCTCCGTCTCAAAATAAAAACAACTTTTAAGACGGAGGGAGTAGCACTAATAAGTACTCCCTATGTCTCAAAGGAAAAATTAAACTCTCGTATCCCGAGGTGATTTTAATGGTGAGAAAAAACACTAGAATATCTCTCATTAATAGAGAAGTAATATTGGTGGATATATATGTAAAAGATATTAAAGAGATAAAACTTCTCAATTCGTATATCAAAGATACTACTAGCTCCGTTCCAAAATATAAGAACTTCTATGTATTTTCTAAAATAAATCTAAACAGTGTATTTGATAAAAAAAATAGTAATTAACTTATTTTCTCTAGGAACCGATTTGTTTTGGGGCCAAGGAATACTAAGTTACCGTCCTAGTACCAACTATGCCAATCATTCAACGTTTTTTCCATCGGGCTCAATCCGTCAATGTCAACAAAAACTTCTTCAGTTCTTTCAAAAAGAAAAAACTTCTTCAATCACACATTCACAGGTGGGACAGACTACAGAGATATTCATATCACAATATTATTGAAAAGTATAGTATAAAAAGATTGAATGTAAGAGGCAACAATAAAGGGAAATTGGAGAAATCAGGGGTTTAATAGGAGGTTGAATAAGAAAAAAAAAATTTAATGGTATACAAAGATTAAAATTTAAAATAAATCTAAGACCTGCAACTATCGGCCAGCATATGTTTTTTTCCTTTCCCCTTGTAGTACATCGAAAAGTCGAGATGTGGAACACTACCGGCTGGAAAGCCACGGTGGACGGAGGACACGCAACCATGACGTGCCAAAAGACTGCACCACAGGTTCACGACCACGACTGGTTCCATGTAGTAGTGTGTCCTCGGCAGTGGCCACAGTGTTTTTGCAACCTCTTTTCTGTCAATTACCGTGTCGTCCTCCAGAGTCCATTAAATGTTCACGTGGCCTCGTCATACGGCGATCAATTGATCATCTCCCAGCCTTACAATTCATGGACCATAGTAGTTCATTCTCAGGCCAGTCAGTCCACTCTCTCAGTTTTATAATATAAGAGATTATATTATTTTTATTAATTTAATGTTATAACAAAAAGATATATATTTTTTAAAAGTTGGTAAATAAAAAATAAACTAATAAAAAAATGATAAGTGAAGAATAAATTATATAAAAATTGATGGGTGGAGAATAAATTATCACAAAAGTTAATAGGTAGAGTATAAAATACTACTCACAAGATTCTTTATATTTTTGAATAAATTTAAAGAGCAAAATTTGGGACGAAGGGGGTAGCTGCCAGCTAAGTTAGGTAACAGTTGCGGTTCCAAATGAAGCACGCGTGGGTATAAATTTGTCACTGCGCGGCACTTCAGCAGCACGGCGCTGAGAAGTATTATCGATGCAAGTTTTCTCCAACTCATGATCATTGCAGTCTCTCGTCACAGTCGCTGAGCCACAGTCCTCACGAAATGAGAACGGCGGACAAGAGCCAGGGCAGCAAGCCGAAGAAGTTGGTGGTCATCTACCCCACGCCGGGGATGATCGGGCACTTGGTCTCAATGGTGGAGCTCGGCAAGCTACTCGCGGCGCACGGCCTCGATGTCACCATCGTCCTCGCGTTCAGACGACAAGGGCGCCCGCTGCTACCGCATCCTTCCTGGCGGACGCGCGGCCGCCCAACGCCGGAGCTCTCCTTTCCATCGCCTCCCGCAACCAACGCGCCCCTGCGACGTGCCCGCCGATGATTACGTGTCTCGGGTCTTCGAGTCCGCACGCGCTTCCGGCCCTGATCTAAGTGACTTCCTCCGTTCTACCTCCCCGGCCGTCCTCATCGTCGACTTCTTCTGCTACAGCGCCCTCGACGTCGGCGTCAAGCTCGGCGTCCCGACGTACTTCTTCCTCACCATTTGCATCGCCAGCCTCGCTTTCCTGCTCTACCTTCCCGTCATCCAAGGGAAGACGACCCTGAGCTTCCGAGATCTCGGCGGTGACCTCGTGCACGCGCCGGGCATCCCGCCGATGCTGGCAGACCACCTCCCCACGGCTAACTTCGACCGCGACAGCGCGAGCAACAAGCACTTCCTCGCCTTGTCCGAACAGCTGTGCAACTCCCACGGAGTTATAGTAAACAGCTGCCGCTCCCTCGAGCGGCGCGCCGCCGACTCCATCGCCACCGGCCTCTGCACGTTCCCAGGGCGTCGAACGCCGCCGCTGCACTGCATAGGGCCACTGATAAAGCCGCGGGAGGAGGACGGCGGCGCAGAGCGCCACGAGTGCCTCGCGTGGCTGGACGCCCAGCCGAAGGCCAGCGTGCTGTTCCTCTGTTTCGGCAGCATGGGCGTGTTCGGCGGGGAGCAGATCAAGCAGGTGGCCGTGGGCCTGGAGACGAGCGGGCACCGGTTCCTGTGGGTCGTGCGGCCTCCACCTGGCTTCGAGCATCTAACGGGCCACGACCTCGATGCGCTGATCTACCCGGAAGGCTTCCTGCGCCGGACCAAGGGCAGGGGACTCGTGGTGAAGTCATGGGCGCCACAGCGCGAGGTGCTGGAGCACGGAGCGGTGGGCGGGTTCGTGACGCACTGCGGGTGGAACTCGGTTCTGGAGGCGATCATGGCGGGGGTGCCCATGCTGGCGTGGCCGCTGTACGCGGAGCAGAGGATGAACAAGGTGTTCTTGGTTGAGGAGATGCAGCTGGCCGTGGCGGTGGAAGGTTACGACAAAGGGGTCGTGACGGCCGAGGAGATCGACGAGAGGACAAGGTGGCTCATGGAGTCGGACGGCGGGAGAGAGCTCCGGGAGCGGACTTTGGCGGCCATGCGACAGGCGAAGGAGGCGCTCAGCGAAAGCGGCGAGTCCAAATTGGAGTTACTGGAACTTGTAAGGCTGTGGATAAGTTATTGAAGGCAAACGTGACTTCGAACTCATTGAAGATTTATGATCAGAGTACGTACGTACCAGTACCACAGTATCCACGGTCGTTGTCGTCCTAGCCTGAAACCCCAAACTCCCGGCCATTCACCTTATTGCGAAGGCCGTCATTTTAGACTATAAACCTTACCATATCTTGATTGTTTATGTTACATCTCTTAGTATAAAATTTATTTTTCAATATTTAATTTAAGTTTATTAATACTTGTTCTAATTCTATATTCTTATATACCTATAAAGTTCATCCCCACAAATATAGTTAATATTATTTCTCTATTCTCTCGTTAAGTCACGTCACCTTAAATGTTTCATATATGGTGAAAATTATTCCTCTTCTCTTATGAAGCCATACATATTATGTTATCTAGCTTTTGTTATCTCAACTATTTTTATCATTTGCATCATTGATCTATTATTTCTCTTGTTTTATGAAGTTACATCATATTAATAATTTTCGTATTGGAGGGTCTATTGTGTAAAGCACATGAACTTAAATCATCTAGCTACAAATTAAATTTATTTTGTATACCATATTTAGTTGTTATCATACAGCTTTTCTGCAGCAATGCATGGGATTTCATCTAGTGTGATTCAGAATTAGTAGTTAGAATATTAAATTATTAATACCTACAAGAATTCACTACCACACTTATTATTAATAAATAGAAAATTGTAATATGTCTGAAGTTTTAATTATTATTGCTTTTCATGATTTACTAATTGTAAATATTGAAATGGAGAAGTATCGAGTTGTAGTTGTTTTAAACACTCAATTTAGTATATTTTCCTAACTTAATAATTCTCAAAAATTAAAATAAATAGTTATTAAGTCAAAACCTGCATGGACTTGTAATTAACCAGTGTAAAGTTCCATGGTTGTGGAGCCCTAATTTTACGTTTTCACAATGTAATATGTAAATCGGAATTGATAAATATAAAATTGTAATGGGCTTGGAGCCACAATTTTAGTTATTTTGAGATGTTATGAAATTTAGAACTAATAATGTGTAATTGCATATGTTGTCGAAGAACAGCAGTGGATTCTGAGTGTGTACAACAGTGGTAAATCTTTGTATTTATCTTAAAAAACTTACCATTACAGTGACCTAGATGTCTATTTATAGACGTAGGAGTACAGTTACTGGCTCTAGCGTTTCACTTACATGTGTTATTACATTATGGTTCCTTGATAAGACAATTACAGGGTATTTACGTATTTTTCTGTCCACATGCTTCTAGCGGATTGTTGGGCCGCTATGCGGGCCATATCCTTGATGGGCCTTTCGGCCCTCTTGACTGTCATGCCCCCAGCTAGGACATACACGCACTGTTGGGCTTTGCCTGCTAAAGCATGTCTTCGATCGCCTAGACCTTTTACCTGGTGCTTCGGTCTCTCTATCTCCTGGTCAGGGTTCTACTCACTCCATGACGGCTTCGCCTCACATGCATTGCTCTTCACCTTCACGTCCTTCGTCTTCACCCAACGTGCTATATCCTTCGCTCGTAATGGGTCCTTACCCGTATGTCTTTGGTCTTGGGCTGTCCGAAAGGACTTCGCTCGGTAGCTTCGGTCTTTAGAAGGGAGATGGTTTGAAGGGGCTGCGAGCTGTCTTTAACAGTATATATTTTGGACTATCAAGTAGATTATTAGCTTATTTAAATAATTAGAGAGTTGTAGCTGACGTAGACTCTTCTACACTGTAAGTGGTAATAATTTGATCCCACTTAGAGTGTCATATTTATTTGTTACTACTACTTCAATTACTACAGGAATTTTCTTGAAGTGCTAAACCAGCGTAGGTAGTAGATACAGACAGAGATAAGATAGATAAATATAGTCAAACCTTAAAATGTTACATCACTTAATATATCAAAAAAATAAGATTTAATATGTAAAAATGATATTATATATTAAAAATAATCTTATGTTCTTATATTTTTACGAATATATAATTGAAAAATACATTGATCAAACATATATATCGGAGGATGTGTGTTCTAAGGTAGAAATAAAAAAAAACTGAGAATATATGCTCTGCGTTTTTTATTGACCAAATCAATCGTCCGTCGCTATCTTCAAGCGGTCAAGAAAGTCAGCGAATGATACCGCCGACGATCCACCGATATCCATCGCGCGAGTGGCCATCTCTTTCGCCAACGCAGCCCTCTTCCTGATCTCATTCCCTTGCTCAGACTCCATCACCAGCCTTAATTTCGCCTCCACCTCCTCCGCCTTCACCATGTCCTCGTCATAGGCATCCATCGCCAGCCCAAGCCTCATGTCCTCCACGGTGAACACCTTGTTCATCCTCTGCTCCGCATACATCGGCCAGCAAACCATCGGAAGCCCTGCCGTGACGGCCTCAAGCGTCGAGTTCCACCCGCAGTGCGTCACGAACGCGCCGGTCGCCGGGTGGCGCAGCACCTCCACCTGCGGCGCCCACGACGGCACCACCAGCCCGCGGCCCCGCGTCCTGTCCAGGAACCCCTCCGGAAGCAGCGACTCCAGCGCGGCCTCGCCGCGCCCCTCGAGTCGTTTCGTCGAGTCCGCGTCCGGCGCGACCGGCGCGCGCACGGCCCAGAGGAAAGCGTGCTCGCTTCTCTCCAGCCCCGCGGCGATCTCCTTTAGCTGCTCCGCCCGCAGCGAGCTCGCGCTCCCGAAGCAGAGGAAGACCACGCTCTGCGCCGGTTGCGCGTCCAGCCACCTTAAGCACTCGTGCTTCTTCTCTTCGCCTCCCCGTTCTTCGCCGACCAATGGGCCGACGCAGAATAGTCTCGGCGCGGGCTCGCCAGGGCGGGGAATCCCGTCTTGTATTGCCTTCACGGCGCGGGGCTCCAGCCACTCGAACGTGTTCACCAGTATGCGCTTCGCTTTGGCCAGCTGCTCGAAGAAAGCAATTGTTGTCTTGTACTGGTCCTTGTCGCGGTCGAGCAGGACTTCCGGCAAGTCGCACGCAGGAATCGGATGGACTCCCGGGAAGTGTAGCAACGAGCGCCCCATCTCCCTGAAGGACACGGAGGATCGCATGACGGGGATGTGCAGGTAGGAAGCAAGGGCCGACGCGCAGGAGGTGAAGAATAGGTAGGCCGGGACGCCGAGATCCGCGGCGGCGTCGAGGCCGTACGCGCAGAAGAAGTCGATGACGAGGGAATCCACTGACGGGAGGGAGCGGACGAAGGCGACGAGCGCGGCGTTGGCGGCGCGGAGGTCGGCGAGGAGGGTGATGAAGGGGTCGGCATCGGGGTCGGCCGTGTCTCCCGAACGGACCACCGCCGACGGGAGCAGCTGGAAGGAGACGGAAGGGTAGGAGGCAGAGAGGCGGGCAACGGTCTTAGGGAACTCACCGGATGACGGAACGTCGGCGACGGCGACTGTGACGGGGACGCCATGGCTGGCGATGTGGTCGGCGAGCTGCGTCATGGGGTGGAGGTGCCCCCGGACCATCCATGTGTACAGCACGACACTGCTCCGCATCGCTCCTCGATATGGATGTGTTCTCTGTGGGTTCATCAATCACAAGGGGATATATAAATGGATGTGGATACGATGTAGTAGTAGTCATCGGCGACTACCAGCAGCCGGCAAAGTTGGAAGCACAGGCTATAATCCTATATCCTATTGGAAAATTTGTGTGACGGAATATAGTATATTAATGAGATCACGTTTTCTTAGACCGAAAATCGGATGACCCTGCTTTGGGTTGAAACTTTGAAAACAAATTATTGATGCGATAAGTGAGGCATAACATCCCAAGCACTTGTATGCTGAGTTACTACCTCAGTTTTCATTAGCACGCTTTATAAACTGCTAATCGGTGTATTTTAAATAAAAATTTTTTATATAGAAATTGCTTTTTAAAAAATTAAATAAATTTATTTTTTAAATTTATAATAATTAAAATTTAATTAATCATGGGCTAATGACTTATCTAGTTTTATGTGCGTTGAAAATCTCAGCCTAACCTATAGTTCCGAACGAAGCCTTAGCCGATGTATTAGCTGGATTGTTTAGTTTTGAGTCACCTAAAAATACCTATAAATTTTAGTCACTTTTAAATAGCCTACTTCACATCAAGATTCATGTAGGTATGATACCAATATCTTGTCTTCTTCTCTTCTCTTACCCTCGCTGTGGCATACAGCTACTTATCCGTGCCATAGCTCCTCATAGATCCTCTGACTTCACTGTCTCTGACTTTGAGTGGCTGACATATGGACCCCATGAGCAGTAGGCCCACATATCAGTGACCCAGTCAGAGGACAGTCGACGTCAGAGGAACTGCGCCCGCCACAGCTACGCTCCTCCCATCCCCCACGTACTACCCCCTTCTACCTCACGGTGCTAGCAAGCCCTATCCAACTGGTCTCCTATGGTGAGGTGCTCACGTGTCCTAACCACTTTCGATCCCATGTATTTGCCTACCGACCTACTACAAGTCCACTGACCTACTACAACTTTATAATACCACAGCTACCTCATGATCTACCTTTGCACGCCATATGCCTAATCATCCCTTTAAGATTAGGGAAAAACCCCTCTTCCTCCTTCCACCTTGAACCCTAATTTGGAGCGCCGCACGAATCAATGATTGTCATCGCTGTCCCCAGTGAGGAGGAAGAGCTCACTGGAACTATAAGAAGGTGGTGCTTGTAGTCATCATCACAATGATGACCCTCGTCCTTATCCCGAGCTTGAAGATGATGCACTGGTCATTGGTTCACAGTCCAACGATTAGAGCCAAGTGACTAAAATTCCATCCAATTTCATTCACCCGAAGCCTAACAATTCTCAATAATTATATGTTCGAATTCTTCCTGATCCCATCATTATATATTCTCTAATTATAAAAACCCACAAAATATTGTGCTCCTCTTTTCGTGTGCTTTAGCTAGCCTACAAATCTACGGCTAGCTACACACTCTTTTTCTTTCTCACTAATTCACTTAGGATTATACTAACTAGTTTTTCTCATATAGGTGGAAATTGGTTGTTTAGTATTGATTTCAAAACTAAAAAATATATTTTAGTAGGAATATTAGTGTTATATTAGGCTTTATAGCTAAGCAAAAATAATATGATTTTTGACAAAACTCTATCTAAATCTTATATATAGGTACTTTTCAGAACAACATACTAACTTTGGTTTTGGACACAGCTATAAAAGTGTGATGAGGACAAGGAAAAAAATCTCTCTTCCATACTGGAATATGAAAACTACAGTTTATTAGATCTTAGGATTACTCTAATCCTTAGCCTACACATAATCACCTTAAAACTTTGCGGAATTAGATGAATTTATTGACTGGTTGACATGGAGCCCATTAGTGCCTTGGTTGAGACTGTTGGCGGTATAGTTGGTCATCGGTCGACTTGTGGGTGACATCGCCCCTCCGGCCACCACCTGCACTAGCTGATGATGGAGAAGGAGATCGACCTTCGGTCTTCTTCCAGCGGACTTAAGATCGGCTAGGGTTTTCCGGGTTGGCTTAACGTGCGATAGATCGGTTCCTATTCACGTGTCGTAGCACTTTATAACTTTTGCGCTGGAGGAGATCAGGGGCGATTCCGTTAGAGAGAAAAAAAGACGGTACCGATCATTGCTCGTGCGTGAAACTAATTCCACATTCATTAACCGCGCGTGGGAGTGGGTGGGCCGAGCCCACACGCCTTACCCTGGATCGGTGGCCAGTAGATCAACCAACACGGTTATATAAATTTTTGCCAATTTTAAATGGAGATTTTAAACTAATAGGATTGCTACTTGAATAACTAGTTTATCTTCTTTTGAGTTTGGTATGTTTTATTTTTGTCATCTTGTCATCTTTTGTTATCTATTTTTAAATATGATTATGTTTGAGCCATAAACTTTGTAATAAGTGGTTGTAGCTTCATTGAAGCAAAGACTGAATTATCTATTATTTAAAAAATGACTATGGTAATTAACAAGTTTCTTTATGTCTGTAGAGACTGAGATTGTATCGGGCTCACGCAATGCATCTCAACTCGACCAATTTCCCCCTTTTCTCATAGACGCGTTGTGCAGACATAGCTCTCTACTCAGGGCGAGCGTTCACTATTAGTATTAGCCAATAAAATGTTGCAGGGTGTCTGAATGCACATATAGGAGTATATGTGGTCAGACACAAGGCATATAGCGTGCTGCAATATGTAGCAAGTTCATGAGATTTCTCGTTGTATACAGGGTTGGAATATTCAGAAAAGTTACACTCATATGTAAGATGGAGAGCGGTTGCGGAAGTGAAGTACGAAGTGTAATAATCATTCAGAAATATGATATGGGTTGTGATTCCATAGCCTCATCTCCTCCGTCCTGCCCGCTGAGACAACATCCACCGCATGTTCGACAAAATGGCACATTGGCACAGTTGGATATGGCCTCACGAGGCTAGCGTCGAGTAACCTTCTACATGCCACGCGTGCCATCACTCTCATCGCTCTCGTGCCACCGCCTACGCCGCCTGAGACCACGCCGCCATTGAGATTTGGATCAACCGTGCAACCCTCCACTAATGGCTCGCCGAAGGGTCATGCCAACCATCTTTTCTTCTCCTTCTACTTCCCTGGATAAACTCATTCTCTTTCTTCTTTGCAATAATTGCCGGTAAGATAACTAGGGACATATTTGGTTGCCAATCATATATTGTCACCCTTTATCAACAAAAGTTGTCAAACGTGCATAAGTTTAGGTGCTTAAAATCTTTGTACATATTAACAAGTCTAAGACAATCTTGTCATATTTTTGTAAGTCATTGACGTGTGGGATCTAGTTTATTAAAAGTGAATCTTGCCTCAATTTTAACTGCAACTAAATAGTTGTTTAAGTTGGTCAAACTTATCAACTTTAGTCGTAGTAAACTGTGACAAGTTATGGCTGGCAAGTGGAGTAATTTCTAGCTGTGGCCTTAAGCCCTAAAGAATTTACATGTTCCATCTAAACATAGTTTGTTTCATTGTGAATTTGGGTTTTCAAGTATGATTCGGGAAATAAAAAGTGCTAAAGAACTTACATGTTCCATCTAAACATAGTTTGTTTCATTGTGAATTTGGGTTTTCAAGTACTGGCTTTGATCATGGGCAGTTTGGTTTTATTAGGTGGAGAAGCCCATTCTTTCTCCAGGAATATCTACATGTTTTTTCACTTGCCTGCAATAATATACTGAAACTAACAACTATTCCTGCCATTTCATCTTGATTTCCTAGTGTATTATGCAGCACAATAAATAGATAGAAATATACTAGGGCTGGTGGCAGTGCTATATCTATACTTCTATAAATCTATGTACTATACCTCCGTTTCAAAATTAAATATTTTTAGATTGTTTAACAGAGATTAAGGTGAAGAAGAAAAGACTTTGGGGCCTTCTTAATAAATAAAGAATAGTTAGGGTGGGAGAGTGGTTGGGGTTAAGATGGGAAGAAATTTGAATGCTAAGCGATTAATGGAACAAGTAGTATTATGAATAGTGCTAAAAATCCTTATATCATGGAACAAGATTTAAATTTTAAAAATGCTTATATTTAAGAATAAAGGGAGTATGGCTCCCGTTTGGTAGGATTCCAGCTCCTAGATTCACCTGTAGTGGAGCAGGAGCCCAACCAAACGGGTGTAGGACCAAGATATCGACTAGAGGAGGGTGAATAGACGATTAAAAATAATTGCCCCCTTCAAATTACTAACCTAGGTTGATAGGTTTGATAGAAATCAAATAAAACTATACTCCTAGATTATATTTTGCAATCCTAAGGTGATAGTGACTTAAGTAGTCTCTATGAATGTAAATTGTAAGAATTTAAATGCAATAAGTAAATGGACAAGAGACAAGAAATTTTTCACCCGAGGTTCGAAAACTTGCCGGTTTCCTACTCCCCATTGAGGCGAGCCCAACTTCACCGCGCAAACCACCAAGCCTCCTAATCCCTTGTCAAGGGATGGGCAAGGGCGGGAGCCGGCCTCGAAGTAGTCTCCACAAGCCTCGATCACTAGAGGTAGCTCTTCCTTTACTCCGGAGTGGTGAGCTCCGAACCACTCACAAATCACCTGGGCTTCCTCCACAATCTTCTTAGAGAAGTCACTGGAACTCCACAAAGCCATCTAGGAGACGGCAACCTCCAAGAGTAATAAGTAGCAACCCCGACTTGGAGATGATCACATGCCACACTAGCTAAATCGATGAAGCAATGCACTTGGCTTGGCTACAATTATTCTCAACCACTCACAAAGAAAGAGAGAATGCTCAAAAAGTGTGAGGAAGCAAGCAAGAGCTCAAGTGGAGTAAATGGAGTGCCAAGAGAGGCTTCTTGCTGTAGGTGGAGGGGTATTTATAGCCCCTCCCTTAAAAACTAGCTGTTAGGGACGAAATCCCCCAACTCAGGTCAGTTCCGGTCTGACCGCAGGCAAGGGATCGGTCCGACCGGGTTCAAATTTAACGGTTCAAAAACTAGCCGTTGAGGTGCATTAAATGCACTCTTTTGCTCAGAAAGAAACACCACCCGGTTCGACCGGCACCCTAGCTCATTTGCGCTGTCGGTACTGGACGCGGCCGGTTCGACTGGGAGGGGGAAGGCGGTTCGACCACCACCCTCACTAGAACTCCATGTTGGTACTGGATCCGGCCAGTCCGACCGAGTAGGGAAGACGGGCCGATCGCCACCCCCACTAGAACTCCCTGTCGGTTCAGGATCGAGCCAGTCCGACCGGACAGGGGTGCGCGGTCCGACCGGCACCCCCATCAGAACTCCCTAGGAGGTTCTGGATGAGGCCGGTCTGACTGGCTGGGACAACCCAGTCAGACCGCTGAGCAACAAAGATCAAGGAAAAAGATGAACCAAGCATGCATGACCTAGTGTGGCAATTTGATCACTTCTTCGCCAAGGTTACCACCCCTCTTGATAGTACGGCAATGCTAAAAGAAAAGACTAGCTTACTCTAGATCACCCTTCATCTCGATCATTTGAGTAAACCGCTAATTTGTTCGTCTTTGCCCCATAGCTTTGCGTCATCAAATTTAATTGGTGGTCATCCTCCTTGGCATGTGGATCTAACTTCTTTTTGTATATACTCAAACACAATGGTTAGTCCACAATTAGCGCTTGTCATCAATTACCAAAATAAACAATGGGCCTAGATGCTTCAACGGGCCAGATCCAACATTTTGTCGAGTGGAGCGGGGTGGATCGATATGAGAAAATGAACTATCGAACTGGAGCCACGTTTCGGTCGCTTCACTGCTGCAACTCTGACATGGGTATAGAACTAACCACCAATTTTTGATGAAATTACCCGCAAATGCCACCGCACTACCCCCTCCATCCCTCCCTCTCCCGTTGCTATTCGGTACCCGTCTCCCTAAGACCCCGACCCCTGTGTCACGAGTAGTGGAGAGGCGCGGGAGCGTGTCACGCCCAGAAATTTAGCCAATTTCCAGACTATTTTGTGTATTAAAATTCCTGTCCAGGAATCAACCAGGGTACACAAAATGACAAATCAATAAACAGATCCAAACGTAAATAAAACGTAAATACTTACAGAAGAGGCACTTAGTCCTCACACGGAAGAAAACAGCAGGGGAAAGGCAAAACTAGCGTGTCTTCAGCTCCACACTACAGGCAAGCTCAACTAGGGTATAAGCCAAGATCTTCACTTATGAAAAGGGGGAATATAGCAAGGCTGAGTACCACCCACCGTACTTAGTAAGCCACACCAATGATGCATTTGTGCATGAGATTTCAAAGAGAGGCTGGTGGCTCATTTGCGTAAAAGTAGTTGTAAACAGTAGTAGTTTACAAATAGTAAAAAGGTTGATTAATTTAACAAGATTAATTCCCCACTGATTAACGTTGCACCACGTTAACCAGGCCCAACCATTCCCAACTGATTGACGTTACACCACGTCAACTAGTCTCCACTGATGAACGCTACACCACGTTCACCAGACTCCTTTGGGTACCGTTACATCACGTTACCCGGACTCCACTGATTAACGTTATACCACGTTAACCAGTCACCACCGGACAACGTTACACCACGCTGACCAGCTTTTCCTGATCAACGCTACACCACGTTGACCAGGGCGCCCTAATGGAAGTTACACTACGACCACCAGGCGTCACTGATGAGCGTTACACCACGCTCACCAGTCTTCACCGACTAGCGTTACACCACGCTAACCGGTCACCCCCGGTCAACTCAACCACGTCGACCGGACTCAACACCTTCCACAACACCAGTTTCATAAAATCAGATTAATTATCTAAAGGTGAGACTAATCACAGTGAGTCTTGGCCAATGTGCCCATGATCGCGGGCATGGCTATTCGAATCGATTTACTCTGATCAGAGGTGTACAACTTTACCCACAAGACACAGCCTCACACACGTTTCCGTGCGTCGATGTGTCACCACGGCACCCCGCAAGAGGCTGTGACAGGACCATTCACGCAACCCTTCCCAAACCATCCACACCACGCTGAGGTTGCACCTGCCGATAGGGCACGCCATATTGGCCAAGCTACCCCCCTTGCGCCATGGTGAATCCGGCAGCCGATCAACCCTACCCCGGGCCGACCCAATTCCATCCCGCTCACCCTCTTCTTTGGTGCCTAGGAGAGGGAGAAGAAACGCTTTAAGTCCAGCCGTTGCCCACGCTGGCTTGTGGAAAGTACGGTAGTTGCCCAAGTGGTTCCCACGAACCGGTCCTTAATTGCCATGGGTGTGACAAGCAAAACCATACACCCACAGCCCACCATTTAAGTCCAAGTTTAGTAATTTAACATCAGCCTATCCAAAGTTCTATTTTTCCGACATTGAGTCAAATCATATAAAAAGATATTATTTAATTCCCAAGTGAGCTATGTTGCTAAGCATGGCTAAGCAGGTCCTATCTCTAGCCAAGTCATCCAAATAGACCTAAGCTAGTCAAATTATCACCCAAAGTTATCAAGAAAGGGATGACAAATAAACAAGGTCTCAAGTATGTGGATAGGTTATCCCATATTCCATGTAATTGGCAAAACATGCAATTTATTTGTAAATCATAAAATGTTTCACAAAATAGGTTCAACATGCTCAAGGATGAATGTGTGACTTGCCTTGTGACAAACGTCTTCGATTGCTCTTCCGAACTCTTCCGTAGACTTCGTGGTCTTTCGAATCGGCGATTATACGCGACTACACGCAAAATAATAAAAACCCTAAGAAACTCCAAATAAACAGTATATACAAAATTATACAAACAAGTAGATTATAATTTTGGATGAAATTAGGAAGAAGAACGGGTCAATTTGGGGTTCAAACGGAAAAGATACGGCTTTTGGAATATCGAATTCAGAATAGATCCGAAAGGAATTGAAAAAGAATATTCTCGAGAATATTCTCTCGGAATTAAATTAGAAGATTTATTTTTGGCACTTGAGAAAGAGTGGCACTGTCCTGGCTCATAGTTTCGGGAAACGGCTGGAGTGGTGGATTGAGCTAGGGCTGATAGGGCACTGACGGATTAATAAGAATCAACGACTGGGATTCGACCTGGATAGATTTAACAGCCGAGATTGATTTGGGAACTTGTTATAAATTGGACTTGATTCAACCCTAGGATTTATGGAGATCCGATGGTGAAGATTGGATTGAAATGATCGAACGGCTCTAATTGGCCCAGAATGATCCAACAGCTAGGAGGTCGAACTTCTGCACGCGGGACCCACGCGGCAGCATCATAGGAAGAAAAGGCCGAGCTCCTACCATGGCATGGCCGAGGAGGTTAGGGTGCCGGCCGAGACAACTGCGCGGCAACAGCGACGCAGGCATCGGCCTCGATACGGCACGGCATGTTGGTTGTCGATGTCAGGGCAACGGCGGATCGGCAACAAACGCCGAACTGAGGAGTAGAAGTCAGGGCGCTTGAGATGAGCGATGGCGACGACGACAAACACAAAAGAAACACCGTGAGGCATCGGAAATGGATGGAAGAGACGGAGGCGAGGCCGACGGCTGGGCGATGGGCGGCGTCGACGACCAGACGACGGCGCAACGATAATGACGGACGAGATCGAACAGAGCAACGACAACCAGCGGTAGGGTGCAGAATGTTGATCACGCAATGACCGGCGGTCCACGGCGCGACGACGGCGTCCAGTGGTGTGCGGAGAGGATGAGACCGAACGGCGGTTTCCCGAGCTGAGAGGCGCCGGAGAGGAAAGGAAGATGAGAAAGAGTGGGGCGGCGGCTAGGACTCACCGAGGCAGGCGACGGAGCGGCGGGAGGAGGCAGCGCACGGCGCGCAGGGGCGTGGGGCGCAGCAAGGGCGGCGGCTCGCGCGGGGAGGCGGTGGAGCAGGAGCGGTGACGACCAGCGGCAACACGGCGACGGGCGGGGTGGCGAGGAGGCGCAGGCGTCGGTGGCGAGGCCAGGCGGCGGCGGCTTCGGGCGTGTGGAGCAGAAGAGGCGCGACGTCGCCGAGGTGACGCAGGCGCACGGTGGAACGGAGCCAGACGGCGGCGGTTACCTAGAGGCAGAGCAGGGCGACGGCGAGCTCGGCTAGGTGAGGGAAAAAGGAGAGAGAGGCTAGGGGTTCCAGAAATGGGCTCAGCGAGGCGAAATCGTGGCCGAGGAGGCGGTTTTGGAGCGGGGTGGGCGCGGGAATGGCGGCGACGTGGGGTCGTGTGGCGCGGGCTTGGCGGCCAGGCAGTTGCGCGGCAGCGAACCGAGTCCGGGGCGGCGCACGGCAAGCGAGCTCGGCGCGGAGGCCGGGCGAGCGAGGCCGAGGGCCGTGGGGCGGCGGTAGGCTGGCGCTGGAGCGGCTCGGCTTGGCGACCAGAGAGCAGAGAGAGAGAGAGAGAGTACAAGAAGATGAACAAGAGGACAGAGCCAAAGGAGAGAAATAAAAGGGGAAGTGAAAAATTGGAAGAAAAATAAAGAAAAGAGAAGAGGTGGAGAAAAATGTGGGAATTTTTCGGAATTTCTAAATTTAGAAACTAAATTCAGAATTTCAACAAGTATTAGGAATATCGAAATTGGGGGAATTATTCGAAATTTTAGAGGATTGCGAACGTCGGCGTATATATATATTCGGAAAAACAAAAGCGTCGAAACATCTTTGGAAATCAAAATATTTCTTTGGAATCGAGAAAATTCGTCAGAATTTTTGGAATTCTCCAAGTATAGGAATATTTTGAGAATTTTCTGGAATATTGGAAGGAGTTAACAGAAATATTCCAGAATCAGGAAAAATTGGGAATATTGCGGAATCAGTAACTTGGGGGAAAAATAGAAGATATTTTGAGTTGATCAGGAAATTAGGATATTCGAGGAATATATTTCACGGAGTTTGGAAAACGGAATAAATAAACTTCCAAAATATGGGGAATATTTTGGGAGTCGAGAACGGAGGAGAAAATAGTTTAAGAAACATTCGGTCACTTGGAATATCGGTATATTTTGGAAAATTAGAACATCGAGGAGGTTTTAGGGTTCCGAGAGTGACAAGAAACCCTAGAAGAAAAGGGAGTCGGAGTTTACGATGAATGGGGAGACTTCAAAGGACTGAACCGGTGAAAGGACCGAGATGTCGCCTAGAGGGGTGTGAATAGGCAAATTCTGCAATTATAAAAACTAAATGCAAAGTCAGTACCAAAACCGGCCAGGCCGGTTTCCCAAACAGGTCAGGCCGGTTTCTGACTCAAAACCCAAAACCGGCCATGAGCCGGTTTTTCAAAACAGGTCAGGCCGGTTTAATGCTACAAAACCTACACAAGTAAAAAAACACCCCCTTAATGAGTTCTAACACAAACCAAACTTGAAGATGTGGCCTTTGCTGATGTAGCACAGGCAGGTTCACTTAGTCCCTGGCACACAATACAAGCAGCACCTAAAGTAGATCAAGCGGAAGCAAAGTGAAATGTGCTAGAGGATCAAATGTGTGACACCGCAGTGAAGACACAAGGAGTTTGTTTACCCGAGTTCGGATTCAACCACCGTGAACCCTACGTTCTCCGTTGAGGAAGCCTTTTTCGTGACCCCCAAGGTCAAGCTATGTCCCCAGATTCCACTAAGACGATCTTTCCCTTCCGGAGGCAAGATAAAACTACAGCAACAAACGATCGTGCTTCACGCACAACTGGGAAAGC